>CM067359.1:177773154-177946020 GCA_034401795.1 Chaetoderma sp. LZ-2023a
GGCGTCATGACTACTGATGATCACTAGGTTAATCGGGTTATCGGTCTGGGAGAATTCTACTTGATTAATTAAGTCATGTAGTTAGATAGCATTTGTCAGTTTGTCAACACGACGGCGGAAGACTTCAATGCAATCATCAGATATGGCTTTATGACTACAAGGCGTGAATATTTGCACAGATCAGAGGGCTAGTTACGCTGCACCGATCTCATAATCTGCCGATAACATAATCGTTTAAACAATTCATGCAATTCTCTCCATATCAAGAATCATGCTTTCTGAAACGTTCTTCCTATTGTGGTGGAACATCATAGGTTGGAAGACACATGCGATTTCGAACAGGCTTATGGAGCGACCGGCCAGTCCGATATTTACAACCTGATCGTCTATCCCAAACCAGACGACCACGCTACCAATCGTCTCCACGTTGATTTTGTGAATTCCGAATTCAAAACATATAAACTGATTCCAATACGTGGAAAATGCAGACATGGTCGGCATAGCTAGACATGGATCCATATATTAATCTATAAATTAGTTATTCTAGTGACTACCAAATAATTTTTTGGATCATCATTTTGATTTATTTAAATATAAACATTTGTCTGTATATGGAAGACAATGGCATTATCAGACTCATGTCTTATTGTGCTCCCATTTCAACAACGATATAGATTATATTTAAATCAACTCAACGAAGATGATGATTTCCAAAAGCACCGAGCGGAGGCAATAACTGCCAATGTCTAATGATGATGATGATGATGATGATGATGATGATTTATAGCCGTTTTTCTTGAGAAAATCTGAAGAAAAAGATTTGAATTTGTCTTCCATATTCAACGTCAAGATTCAGCAGGTCCAATTTGATTTTGTCGTGGAACTATGTTTGCGAAACTATGTCCCACCCTGGTGAGAAAATACAAATCCATAACTCAAGTGATTTATCTAAGATCCGCGGATGCCTAGAGCCCAAAACCTAAAATACTGCAGTAATAAAACTTATAACACTCAGATATAGCACAGGAATGCATACCTCGTGACTTGCGCAGTGGGTTAATAACCGCCGCATGGAGGTGTCCATATAATATGATTTTAGTAAGTGATAACGGCATAGACATGTTAAGTAAGGCTATTCACCTGCTCCAGCGTGTACGTATGTAAATTGTTTATCCATTAATGTATACTTTATATAACATACAATGACAGTGACGCTGGACAACCATTGCCAAATAGGAAGGTTACTTTACTATTTGTCAATGATTGCCCAACGTCACTGTCAATGTATTCTATTCTTCCTATATACTTTACCTCTCATATGTTCCATCCATGCACCCTAAAAACTAATCGCGTGTCCGTTGCATAAAAATCCTAATCTCACTGTCCAATCCTTTAATCGACAAAATTGGTGACGAAAATCACAAAACCCGCTTACCATTCCATACTAAATGCAAGCTTCCAGCCCACTTCCAGCTAAGCTCATCCAATGCATTTTCCGCGTTGAGATAGATAAAACCCTGAATTCCAAAGATCCCAATATCAAGGTAACTGTTCACAAAAGCTGTTGGACATTTTGAGATTGGATTAACTGGTTACTGTTGCTGCTCATGATCAATAAGGACATGTGTCTTTCGTAATTCAGCTCAATCGGAAATGTTTCCTTGTATGCTTGGTGTAACACAAGGAGAAAATTTGTCACTTTTTCTTTTTTCAATATTCTTAAATGATCAGGAAGACTATTTAGAAGAACGCATATTCTAGGGCTGCCACCAATCAGTGAAATGGTTGATGATTTACACCTATGCTTATATTTAGTCGTGCTCTGGTATGCTGATGATAATGGCAGAATCTCCAACAGTTCTCCAAAATGCTTTAGATACATTTCAAGATTACTGTGGAATTTGAAAGTTAATGAATCTAAAACAAAACAAAAAAATATTTCAAAGGAGCAAGAAAACCAAGCAGCCACAATTCCAAATAGGTGATGCCATTGAAATAGTCGATGAATATCTATTCCTAGGAGTCCTTTTCAAATATAATCGTAATCTTTGCTCATGTAGAAACGTAACCTGAAACAAGGAAAAAAGGCAATGTACGCAAAGAATTAAAGAAAATAATGTTCCAATTGACTTACAATGTTCAATTTTTGATTGTATGGTCTCACCAGTAATGTTATATGCATCTGAAATTTGGTGGTTTGAGAAAAACGATCTGCTTGAGACTTGCCAAACAGGCTTTTAGAACATCCCTTTACACATGTAAAAGAGTACACCAAATATCATGTTCTATATACCGAACTAGGAAAATACCCCCACCCCCACACCTGGGCACATAATGATACAATGTAATATGATTTGGTTCTGGGATGACATAGTAAACGCGGGATACGGAAAACCTTCATCGATGCTATATTATATTAGTCTACGCTATGCGAAAAAAATAATAGACAGTTTAAATGGATATGGAAGATAAAAGCAATCCTAACGTTAAACATTTTTAGAAAATCAATTTAAAGTGTAGAACTGACATCAGCGAGTCAAGCCGGTTATCATTCTATAACAAATAAAGGAAGATGTAAATTTGGAACGATACTTCACAATTGTACCCCCCCCCCCCCCCCCGTGATGCGATAACGGTATGTCAATTCAGAACACTAAATCACAAATTAGCTAGTGAGACTGGGAGGTGGACGGGAACGAAAAGAAGCGAACGTCTTTGTGATATATGTAACTGTGTAGAGGATTAACTGCAATTTCTATTTGCCTGTCTAGAAAGACAAAAATATATCCCTGAGTACTACACTACCAATCAGACAATAGAAAAAACCCCAAAACGGCTCCTTTCAATATGCAACAGGCCTGTGATAATAAACCGCTGTAAATACCTTATCCGTGCGAAGAACGCGATATAACTAGTAATTTTGAACGGCGTACAATTATGCCTGATATATTTAAATTCTCTGCGTATATGTCCATTTTAATTAAATTTACACAATGTCAATGTGATAACAAACTGTACATAGAATTTATGAGAAATATTGATGCTCTGTTTCATCTTAATGCTATAATACTAACAAGTATGAAATCTGTAATTTATATCCACCGCCAATATATTAATTGTACAATATTTTCCCTCATATGCTTTATGTAAAGCCTGAGTGAATTAAACTACCTATTGTAACACGAGATGCAAGGGCCTGTATCGCTCACCTGGAATTATTGGCCACTGGCACAAATTACCAAACCGAGTGGCCCACTAGAAAATTTACCAATAGAATTTCTGTGAAGGTTTATTCACGCTTTATTAAAATTGGCACAGTTGTTAATAAGTAGTCTGTTATATGCTTTTTTCAGAAAATCCAAGATGACCACCAAACATGCTAAATTTTGATTGATCCACGACAGCCATGTTTATTTACTTTCGATGGATGAATCTAAATAACTGGTAATATTCGTCCTGATCCGTTCAGCGACACGTTCTCGAAAAACGAGCTCATCCAAGATGGCCGCCAAACTGTTTGGCCAACCAAATTCAACAAACTTGGTTCAGCTATTTCCCTAGATCATATTTCATGAGTTTTGAATCGATGCCCCAAGCGGTTTCGAAGAGGATTTTTAAAGATATTTTTAAAAATCGGCCAAAATCCAAGATGGCCGCTGACCAAATTGGCCGATCAGTTTCGTTAGAACGACTTGGATCTCTATGTCCTAAGGATTGTTCCTGCCAAATATAATTGAAATTGGCCAAGTGGTTCTCGAAAAGAAGACATTTTAAATTTCCCATTGCTTTGGTATGGGAGCGTTTGGCGGGAAAATGATCAAAGATGTCCGCTAAACCGTTTTTCCAACTGATTTGAAAATGGCAAATTTAAGATCAAAATACCCTAAAATATATATAAAACCAATTTCGGCCTCAAAATCAAGCAAATAAAAGAATTCAATATGACTGCCAAGCACTACATTTTGATTTCCCACGGCGGCCATGTATTTTCATAGATCAACTTCCCTTGAACAAACTTTGATAGCGCTTAGTCCCTAATCATATCTCCCAAATGTTTGTCTGATCCCTTCAGCGGTTCTGGAGAACAAGTCGTTTTCGCGAAAACTAGGTCATCCAAATTGGTCGCCGAACCGTTATGTCAATCAAATTATTTCGAACAAACTTGGCTTACCTCTTGCCCTAGATGATGTTTCGCGAGTTTTGAATCGATTCCCCAAGGGGTTTCGGAGAAGATTTTTAAAGACATTTCTAAAAAAATCGGCCGAAATCCAAGATTGCCGCGGCCAAATTGGCCGATCGGCTTCGTTTGAACAAACTTGGATCTCTATGCCCTAATCCGTCCAGTGGTTCACGAGAAGACATTTCACACTGCTTTAAAAGGCTTTCGCTGAAAAATAATCCAAGATGTCCACAAACTGGGAAACCATTTCTCTAACAGTTTTGAAAGTGGCAAATTTGAAATCAGCATACACAAAAAACTAAGCGAAACAGATTTCTGGTTCAAGATCTATCAAATAAAAGATTCCAATATGTACGCCATAATCTGATTATTAGATAGTAGCTTTGTTTTTTAACGTACTAGCTTCTCTTGATCACACTTGAATGGCTCTTAGTCCCTAATCATATTTCCAGAAATTTTGGCCTGATCCCTGCAGCAGTTCATAAGTTATTTTCGTGAAAACCAGGTCATCCAAAATGGCCGGCAAAGCATTTAACCGATCCAGACTCCTCGAACAAACTTGCATTGGTTCAGTTGTTGCCCTAGATGATGTATTATGAGGTTCAAATTAATCCGCTAAGCTGTTTTCGAAGAAGATTTTTAAAGATATTTCTAAAAATCGGCCAAAATTCAAGATGGCCACAGGCCAACCTGGATATTCAGATTTATTCGAACAGACTCGGATCGCTATATAGTCCAACGATATTTCCCAACAAATTTAGTTAAAATTGGCGCACTTCAGTTCGTGAGAAGACATTTTTAAATTTCCTAATGCTTTAGTATATGAATCTTTGATAGAAATATTGTACAAATATATGAATATTTCTGATTGAAATATAGGAAAATATAGGAATATTTCTGACAGAAATATAGGAAATATAGGAAAATATAGGAATTTTCCAAACGTAATATTTGTTATTATCATGGTTTCGTGTATTAATTGTCAATTCCATGCGTGGAAAATAGATTTATATACACTGTAACGTTTGATGACAGGAAATGACTACTTTCCGACCTTTCTACCAGAGAAGTGAAAGGACCGTCCATAATTTGACAGAAGTCGTGCACTTTCACTTATATAGTGCAATGGTCAGCCATCATGAGCAACGCATTTCACAGCAACAAACGCCACCGGTGTACCTCTAATACAATGGATGCTCTGAAATGAGAATGCAATGATTTATACACAGATTTTTTGTAAATAACACAAATAAAATTTAAAGTAAATATTTAACGAGGTGTTGACCCTAATGTAGAAGCTATAGCAATTGCTAAAAGAAAAGTAGGAAAACATGAGAAAAATAGCATTTTAGGCCTGTGTATGTTCATACTTTGGGAAATATGATTAGGGACTAAGGGGCATTCAAGTTGTTGAACTTGTACTTGTTCTAGTATCATTAGAAGGTTAAGAAAACATCACCACCATCGACCAATCAGAATGGACCTTTCCGGTTTTAGCTATGCCCCGCCCATCTCTAGCTAAACTCCACCCACACCTTACTCGTGTTGGGATCGATCGATCTTTGAACTACGCGAGCTTTGAATTTGTTATGACATTTTGAACTTTGACCATCAATTTCCAAAAAATTACACATGCAAGCTGTTAAATATTTTGAAACTAATTTGACTGGGTGCTGTTGCTGCCTTAGCCCGCCCATCTCTAGCTAAACTCCACCCACACCTTACTCGTGTTGGGATCGATCGATCTTTGAACTACGCGAGCTTTGAATTTGTTATGACATTTTGAACTTTGACCATCAATTTCCAAAAAATTACACAGGCAAGCTGTTAAATATTTTGAAACTAATTTGACTGGGTGCTGTTGCTGCCTAAGGCAGCAACAGCGCCCAGTCAAATTAGTTTCAAAATATTCAGCAGCATGTTTATTAAATAGCAAAGAATTACAAAGACATACAATTCGTACAACATGTCGGTCTTTTTTAGATTTTATGACGGTCTATATGGAACCCTTTGTGACGTAATGATTGTGACGTCATCATACACGCGCTGAGCTGATTATGACGTCATGCGAGGTCAAATGATGGATGGATACGCTGGAAAGGTCCATTGAGTGTTAGACATGTTCATACAGCAAGCGTGACAAACTGTGGTTGCGACAGAGGTTTTATATAAACGTCAATAGAATCTTGGTAGCCGCGGATGTAGCGTGAAAAGTAGACATACTTTTACTGGGCTACATATGTTAAGCCTACGTGTATAATACATGCCAAGTTTGAGTAATCTATACGAAAAACACTTGAAACAGTCAGGGATACCTAAGTAACTAACTAACTAGCTACTTAAGTGACATTGCAGTTTATTGAGCTGCTATCTACGTGGCCAGTCGAACACCTGTCTAACGCATTCAGCGACTGCTCTACGTACTAAACAATACCACATTTGTGCAATACTTTCGTCATTTGTGTTTGCAAGAATTTTTAATTATGTCACAGTGACCTTGATATTTGACCTGTTGAACCCAAATTTATCAGACTTTGACTCCACTGGCAATATTCCACCCAAGATTGGTCAACATATCGCCAGTAGAACCAGAGTTATTGACAAATTAGTTTTCAAAATAATGATATTTTAATTAATCTGGTTTCTGTGGCGTTGACCGGTGACCTTTCAGCCCAAATTTATCACATTTCTTCGGAACTCCACGAACAATCTTCCAACCAAAGTTTGGTCAAGATATATCCATTAGAACCAGTTATTGCCCAATGGCCTGTGATGCTCACTTAGACCATTAGCATTGGAACAACTTGCAATTAAATAGACATGATGGATAATTCGAAGATTGCCATAAAAAAATGGACCCCAATCAAAATTCTTCTTTGACATGTTAAAGCCTACCCACCAGATCCTGTTTTGTTGAAATCCGGCTAGCTATTGATTAAGGAGGATTAGCATTTTAAATGATTCTGGAAGGTTTTCGAAAAACCCAAGATGGTCGCCAAAAAGGGACAAATCAAAATTCGGAATAGACGTTCTAGAGCCTACCATTGTAGGATCCTTGCATCCAAATCTGGTTAAAATAAAGTAGTTGAGGAGATAATTTTAACAATTTCCATCAAATATTTCATAAAAACTAAATTTTTCACCCAAGAAATTGATGAATCAAAATTCTAGAGCCTACCGGCATATAATCCTTCTAGCTAAATTTGTTTGAAAACGGTCAAGCTTTTAAGAAGAAAAGGCGATTAGACAACTTCCGGTAAATTTTTCATAAAATCACTCAAAAGGTGATGAATCAAAATTCTGAATGAATCCTTCGAGCCAAATGTGGTAGAAATAGGTCAAGATGACAAGGAGAAGGAATTTAACAATTTCTGGTAAATCTGTAATAAAATGTAAGGTTTTCATCCCAAAATTTGATGAATAAATATTCTGAAAGGAGTTCTAGAGCCTATGATCATATGATCCTTTTGGCCAAAGCTGGTTGAGAAGCTGTTAAGGAGAATAAGAGATTTGACAACTTTTGGTAAATTTTTCATAAAATTTAAGAGTTTCATTCAGAAATCTGATGAACCAATATTCTGAGTGGAATTTCTAGAGTCTATCATCATAGGCTCATTTCACACCAATTTGGTTGAAATTGGTCAAAATGGTAAGGAGAGAAGCAATTTAACAATTTCAAGCAAATTTTTTATAAAAAACCATGATCTTCACCAATAGAAAATTGAAGAGCCCAAATTCTAAATGGACGTTCTATAGTCTATGATCACAGGATAAGTTAGGCTAAATTCGGTTGACATTGTTCAAAATACTACGGAGAGGAAGCAATTTGACAATTTTAGGTAAATTTATAATATAATCTAAGATTTTGACCCCAAAATTTGTGAATCAAATTTCCGAATAGAGGTTCTGGAGTCGGACATCATAGGATTATTTCAGCCAAATTTGGTTGAAATTGCTCAAAATATTAATAAGAAGTGTTTTGACAATTTCCGGTAAATTTTTCATAAAATTTCAGATTTTTACCCACAAAATTTGATGAATCAATATTATGTATGGAAGTTCTAGAGCTAGCAAGATACGACCCTTTCAGGCTAATTTTGTTGAAATTTGCTAAAGATGCTAAGGAGATGAAGCAATTTGACAATTTCCGGTGAAATTTGAGTAAAATCTAAGATTTTGACCAAAGAATTGACGAAGCAAAATTCCGATTAGACGTTCTGGAGCAGAGCACATTAGGATCCTTTGACACAAATTTGGTTAAAATCTGCCTATTGCTTAAGGATGAGTAGCATTTTAAATAAAAGGTTGATGGGCGACGGACAGGCGGCGGATGGTCGGCATGGCCTAAGCTCACTCGGCTCTTCAGGCCAGCTGAGCTAATAATATTTTAATCAATCTGTGACTTGACCTTATGGCCCCACATTTTTCATATCCTTTTGGATCCTACGGGCAACCTTCCATCCATGGATGGTCAAGATTTCTCTAATAGAACCAGCCTTCTAATTGGACAAATAAACATTTTGACTGACTGACTAACTAAGAGACATGGTGGTTTATTGAGCAGCTACTCGCAGCTAGAAATATAGCAAATGTTAGAGACAGGCAGACTTATGCTAGCGGTAAGTCACAACTACACAGAGAAACTATTCATTCAAAGATAGGTGGTACTATATCTTTAATGCATTATTTTAATCGCAGCCATTCCCACATAATCACGTTCAAAGTATGGGGAAATGTAGTGGGGTGGGGAATTAATTCTTTAGGCATGACTAAGAATAAAGAAAGGGTGTATTAATACCTCTTTACAAAACTCATCTGACCACTGACTATGTTACCCTGTGGAATACAATTCTAGTTTCAATCCATCCGAAAATATCAAAATCTTCCACCATTGTTTACAGCAGACAGATGGACAGACTATTTGCATATTAATCTGCTCTGTTCATAAGCACTAACATTGACTTTCAATAAAGAAGTTTTCATACAGTTTCAGGGCATTCATAATGATAAAATGGTCACCAGCCAAATTGACTGATCTGGTTTATTTGAACATATTTATATGCCCTAAGGATACTTCCCGCCAAATATAATTGAAATCGTCCCAGTGGTTCTCGAGCAGACATATTAAATTTCCTCTTGATTTAGTAGGGGTGTTTTTTGCAGGAGAAAGGTCCAACATGGCTGCCAAACTGTATATCTGACAGGATGGATGGACACATGATGGACAGTCGCCACAGCATAAGCTTACTTGGCCTTTCATGCCAGGTGAGCTAATAATACAAACTGTGCTCAATGTGAATATACTTGTCAATGATATTACTGTAGCATGGGCATAAATGTAATATACTTTCATTTGGTGTTTATATGTCATTGACAATTTTCACTCGTGGAATGATTTGCTCAGGTATTATGGTAAATTTTCCAAAAAACTCATTTGGCCTGCAACTGGGCGTTTCTTAATAGCAGTACAAAAGCCATTTTGGTCATCTTGACACTTAAAGAGGTAAACTGACACAGGTGAGCTCAATGTAATAAACTGCTTGAATGCAGAGAAATAAAATATTTCTCTAACGTCTCTGGTTAGCCTATAGAATATTGATGAGTCAGCGATTCCTATGTTGACCTTTTCAGTAACAAATCCTGGAAAATGTTTTTATGGTTTTGGTAAAAATCTTTATCATTTTTATAAAATTTATTAAGTTGAATGTTTTGAAATTAATTTGACACAGAAAACCATTGCATGATTGGCAGCAATGGCTTCCAGTCAAATTAGTTTTAAAAAATTCAACAGTTTTCTTGTATCGAAAATGAGATATGGGGACTTCTTTGAAAATGAGATATGGGGACTTCTTTGATGAAATGGTTAACCTTTATAGCGAACGCAGTGAGATAACATGTACGTAGGTGTAATGAGGAAAAATCAATAGAAAATGAGACAGGGAACCAGACTAAAATACATATACCATGCGTCTGAGAAAGCTTAGTTTCCGGTCGCGAGCTTTTTTTAGCTTCCGGTTTCGGCTTATGATATAGCTTTTGTGGTTTCTTCATGGGCCCCCGTTGCATTATGGGATATCGTTCTTCATCATACGTATGTTCCCATAGTTATTTTAGGGCAATCTACTGCACATTTTCAATGTCCAAAATTTGTGTGATATTGTTATCACGAAATAGCGTACATTTACTTCAGAATGTAAAACGGTTAAATCATCTGATGCAGACCAGATACAAGCTGTATTTATTCCTACTTATGCGTCTGTAAATGCAATATGTTTGGTTGACTGTTTCGTATTATTTTTAATGCTCATGGCCGTGGAAAGTCGTTGTTGTCAATGTTGTATGCATTTAGTGCTGATAGCAGGACACGCGATTCACAACCGGACGCAATGTACCTTCATGTATTTACTCGCAGACATGCATTAATTCCCGTTTTTTGTAGCTTATGTCTGGATAAACGCTATCTAAAAATTCTAGCAGACGACATTTCATTATGACGTCATAGCTACTATGGACTTGTTTGTATTTCCCCCACATAGCGTCGATACGTCGGCACAAATTTTGAAAATAGGCGTTGCCTATAAGCGAACGCAGACACCATTTATTGCTTAAATAACCGGACCAATTTGTATAGGGTCGAAATGTCCTAAATACGTATGCCCATCTATCGTATTTTGAAGCTAATCTTTCGTCATGCGTGGAGGGCATTCTGGTAAATCCAGTCCACGATATTCACAAAAATGCGTCTGCCCATTGTCAATGACATCCGCCAGCATTGTTGCATCTTTTACCGGGGCCTACACCATTAAAATAGTTGCACCAGTCCAATGACGTTATAAAATTTGTACCGACGGATCGCGGTGCTCCTCGCTATTTCGGGGAAATACAAACAAGTTCATAGTAACTATGATGTCATAATGAAATATCGTCCGCTAGAATTTTTAAATAGCGTTTAACCAGACATAAGCTACAAAAACGGGAATTATTGCATGTCTGCGAGTAAATACATGAATGTACATTCCATCCGGGTGCGAATGGCGTGGTACCCGGCCTTAAATTTTCTGCAATCTTCGCTAACTACATACGACAGTGACAACGACTTTCCGCGGCCATGGGTGTTAAAAATAATACGAGACAGTCACCCAAACCTCATATTGCATATTGCATTTACATACGCATAAATAGGAGTAAATAATAGTCCGTGGGCTGGAGGGGCCCACCTGGATACCCCCCCCCCACCCCACTAATTGACGAAACTACATTTTTCTAACAGCTTTCGATGTCCTCTTTAAGATTATGTATGTTAACATGTGATAAACTGGGACTCAATATTGTTTTTGATGGGTTATATTAGAGTTAATACCCACAGTGAAGCAGACCATATTAAGGGGTAGGGGTATTAAAACCTGAGATATCTTTTGATAGAATCATTGTAGATTAGTGATCGACCACCCAAAATGTTGCTTATAGTATCGTCCACGATTGCATATGATTTCCATGCAAATCAGTTTCATAATGAGGTCGGCAGAGGTCAAAAGGTTACAAATCTTCGCCACAGCTTAAAATCTAGCAACTGTATGTTGCAATCGCCGACCAAGCACCAGTAAAGGAACATTCTAGTTTTAACAGCTTAAGATTGATCAAAAGGCACCATTTGACAAATATAACGAGTAACGGTTTACTTATTTAATAGAATATTGTTACTATGACATCTGACAGCATAGCCAATTTTTGAGAATCGATGAAAAATACATTCATTGTAAATTAATTAAGTAGATTTTGAAAGGACTCTAATCTTCAGTGAGCAATGTTGAGTTAAGCAGCAAACTTTGGTAATGAATTGGAATTAATAAAATGAATTGAAATAGAATCAGACTCGCATTTGTTAAAATGCATTGAAACCGAATTGGAATTGATAATGACATATGGATACAGTTATGACTATGAACAAATCATACATCAAAATGTACACAAAATATTAACACATGACAAATTATGATCTAATTTATGTGCTGTTCCCTAAATAGTAAATAGGGAACAACACTGATGTTCCCTATTTAGGGAACAAAATTAATATTTCCTGATCTGGAAACATCTGTTTGTTTCCTGATCTGGGAACATTTTTCTGTACCAAGTACAGGAAACATAAAGTTGTCTCCTAATCAGGGAACTCTTTTCACATAGTCAAGATGTTCGCTAAAAAGGGAACATGTTCCCTGTTTTGGGCATGTACCGTACTGATTGTGTCTGTGTATCCGAATGTAGACATATTGTAAATATGGGCTTGTCTTGTGGGAAGTCACGTAAGACCCAAAAAGAAATTATGTTTTGAAAATATCAGGTGAGCTAAAAGTCCAGGTGAGCTAAAGATGGATGCTGTAGCGTTGCATCAATGTTAATTATAACATACAATTCAAGATGGGAAAGTTATGATGACTAAGTGTACCGTGGCTGAGTCGAGCGCCTGTTATTTATAAATATGTGTCAATCATTAGGACGGTGAAAAGTCGAGCAACCAGGTCAGCTCTTTGTATGTAATAGAAGTGCACTAATGTTGAATGGATAGGATGCTGTTTATAGCGTTACATAACCAGCAGATAAGATTAATATGATGATGATAGAAATAGGATTAATTAATTGGAAATGATTCTATCGTTCTGAGTTGATGTGTATTTGAGAGTGGTTTGGATAAAAGTTGTTGCTGTTTAGCCGGCATTCACTTTTATAATATTCAGCAGTTATTGGTAATCGTAGTTTTGGAAATAATCAATGTTTAGTGGCAAGTGTTGGGATCATGAACTATGGGAATAAATTGATCGTGACTGACTGACATAGTTGATGACGTAAGCATTATAGTATTTAACCGTGGACTAGAACAACACCATCTGGTAATGAATCATCCAGCACGTGTGCCTAGCACCCTATGATTCTTGAGACTTCTCCATTAGTACGCAATGGACAGGACATGGAAATTATTGTGTCCTTTAGGAATTCATAACAGAATCGAAATTTGAATGATAAACTATATGCCACTCAATTTATGGTATGCAACAACAACACATACCATAATGTTGTTAGTTAGCTGACAGATGACATCAAACCAGAACCGCTCCCCACTGCTTTGTCTATGTGAGGCGCAATCTTCGTGGAAGACTTGGGCCGAGTATGATTGGTTATAATGACGTCATAACAAATAAAGATCGGTCATACTCTGCAGTAAAGAATTATAAAGAATAAACTTGTGCGCCAGGCAAGCGAGGGAGGAATCACTGATTGGTTGAAAGGACCACTCAGTTACTAGGTTAGAACTTCTAGGAAGAAATAAGCAGAGGTTGATTGGTGACTTTATTGTTCGGCCAATCAAAGTGTGCTTATTGGATACCTAGAAGAGTTGTAGGAATAGATTGGAGTAGATTCTGAGAGAAGTCGTATATTTCTGCGAAATGCAGGGAGTCCAAATTAGAGCTATAAAAGAAGGTACTTCTCTCAGAATAATCAATCAACCACCATCTCTGATTCACTAAGCATCTTGCTTGCTTTGTTCGTGAAGCTGTGGCTCTTACGCCTAACGTAGCTTTGATAGGTTAGATTAGGGTTAGGACTTAGGATAATTTAGCTGATAGTTTTGTACAACGAATTTGTACTAAGTGTTTATTTGTGAGCGATTTTACTCTAGACTTCAAACTTATTAAATTTCTGTAAATAAAGTTTTCATTTTACGTATATGTAAGACAAGTCGTTTGTTAGTTTGATTAGGTTAGGAATCTAGCTGAGCTGGGAGCAACACCCAGTCCTTACCAGGATCTTGAGAAAGTCAGATTAGGCCCAGCAGTCAGAAATCAAATATCGTCAATTCACCATCTGTCAGACGAGGCGAGTCGACTGCAGTTACTTCTCCTTCATCATCTCCGGCGACGCTGTCGCAGCAGCACCACAAAGGTTTCCGGTAGTGAAGCGGGAGATATCTTTATCGACGTCATAGATCTTAGTAAGAGTATCCAGAATCTTGAAGACACGCCCCCAAATCTTCAGTATGATACTTCACGCGTAGTCTATGTTAAATTATTATGGGACCTTCAGCCTTACAGGTGTTCATTTAAAAGAGAAGAGCCATTACGCATTCCATCTGATACTAAACTTTAATTCATTATTCGTTTTTAAGTCTGAAGTATAAGACACATTGCACTTATTTTAATGTGAATCTTACAACTTATTGTTTGAGTCTTCCAATGTGTCAAAATTATACTTCGAAATATCACGCTTCGGGTGTTTAAACGCCGCAAATCCATGAAGATGACAACAGGAAAATTGATTATGCTTATAATTCAAATAACCTAACAGAAAAATGATATCAGTTGGCAAATATCAATATGAAATTTTTAAGTATCCCATATATGGGCCACAAGTAGATTTACTATAGTGCTGCTGCAATTTCATCAATGCGGAGTGTGGGTGGCTGAGATCTGTGTTGACCAATCCTTCGCAGATCTTGATGTACATTCCATGGAAGTCATATGGAGAAGCATAGTTCGGATTGCAGCTATCAAAAATAGATGTCAGATGTTCATGGTATTTAGCCTGGTTCACCTTGCGCCAGTTAAGCTTGCTCACGGATTGAGTGTTTTGTTTTGGCAATCTTACTAGCAATGCCTACTGTACACATGAAACAGTCAATAGTTGATTTCCCTTCACCGTTGGTTTGCTCAGATGTTGTGCCTAATGTAGAGTAGTGAAGATGCAACTGGTCAGATCACAGCTAAGGTTACCATCGAGCATGATGATATGTGTTAGTTCGTATTTGACTACGATTTCGTGGAACTGATCACGGGTAGCTGGATAATACCTGCCCGATTGTGGGTAGATACACTGAGAATATTACGAATGTGGGTGGTACTGCCACTATTGTGATGCGTTATATACGACAGCCACACCCAACGCCACCCCACCCCACCCCACCCCCGGCAATGACAACTATGTGCTGTACCACAATGTCTGAGGTATTTCTCCAGAATATAGCCACCACCCTCCCACCCCACACCCTACTACCTAAGCAATTTATTGCATTCAAACTGGTTGTGTAGTACAGACAGGGGCGGTGACTGTACTACACAATCAATCTGAATGCGATAAAAAGCTTGAGTCTTGCTAAATGCCACACTCATGCATACAAATACCAGATCATCGTAACCAATACTATCAAACACAACACTCCCTACCTCTATAAACGCAATCGTTGTTATCTATGCTGGATATTGAAACCATAGACATCAACAGAGGAATGCATTTCTAGCTAGACCGGCCCATTTGTTACTAGGCCGAGCCATTTATAGCAAGGCCGGCCCATTTATAGCTGAGCTCCGTCCACATTTTGTGTGTATTGGAATAGATTTGAAGCTGTCTTAAAACAAACTGATTTGACTATTGCTGACTATGCCTGATAGCTTCCACTCACGTTAGATTGAAAATAGTCAATAGAAATCGGAGAGTGATTACTAGGAGACCATCCTAATAAACGGTTAAAGTGGTAACGCCGGTTCATATGCCCACAATGGACCCACCGAAATTAATGTCAGGAGCATGGATCCTGTCGCTGTAGGTGAGAGTCCCATGGTAAGATTTGAGACGTGGTTTTAGCAACAGATCGAAATATATCAACATACGTTTGTAATGGTGGAGAACATGGCACAGTCGGTAGTGTGTTGGTCTGCGAAACCAACTACCACGTGTTCATGCTACTGATCGGCCATCTGTATATCGCTAGGAAATGGTATGCAACATCAAAGAGATGGCTCAAATATGCCTAGGTGTGAGTGGTCAATAATACACACGCGCGCACACGCACACACGCACGTGCACGCCCGCAGGCTGGCAGGCACGCATGCACACCTACATGCACTTTCCAGTTGGACCATCACCATACGCACCAACAGAGACTAACATCAGCATTTAGGAGTCATGAAATGAATGGTACATAGGTTAGAAGATAGCAGAGTAGTCTATCACTTTACCTTAGCCCTTGGATTTAGCTAGGACAAAGAGGAGGATGACAATGTTGAACCCAGCTCATTACAAGTTTATATGAATGCATCTCCGTGCGCGTGCGCCGGTGAAGAGATTCCGTTTCAAAGGCCCACAATCGATGAATCCGGTTTATCTATTAATCATCTGACATCATATTCAATTCTGCCACTAGTAGGCTGTCGTCGTAATCAATTCACCTTTCCAGAGTACCTACCCATCATATGGCGTCATAATTAACTGCGTGATGTGTACAATGACATCATAATGAATGACGTCGATAAGTACGTCACGAACGTATATTTGAAGACGGTCTATGCTTTGTTGTACAAATTGTTTGCTTTTACTATTTAATAAATATTCTGTTGAATATTTTGAAACTAATTTGACTAGAGGCGACACAATAACTTCTGTCAGTAATGGATGTAAGCTGCCGATACGAATTCACGGATGGGCATCCCTGTCCGAAATAACGTTGGGCAGTTCTGAGGTCTTCACTAAATATCAGTACCGCCTCGCTGGTGTCAATCAATCACAAAAAACTCAAAGCGTGGGCAAAGCTTAGCTAGAAATGGGCGGGGCGTACCTAGTAAATGGACCCTTCTGTTATTGCATTAATATAACAGGGATAAGTCGTGTTGTTGAAAACATTTAGGGTGGAATGTAGCTTTAGTGAATTCAGATTTGTTAGTCAATAGATGTCACTCAGATTTAAAAATTCATAAAGATAAACATTGGTGATTAGGCTGTCACAGCTTTTCACACATGGCTAGTTTCACGCTAGTTAATGAGCAGAACCGTCCATGGAGATACGGGCTGAATTTATCTGATCAGAATCACCTCGTCCCCAATCATACTTCGCTTCTGCTGAATTAGACGGTATGGGCCCTAGTTAATGAGAATTGAGGATACCAGTTTATCTATCATTCACATGACGTCGTCATCAACTACGTGATGTGTAGGCTGACGTCATAATCAAGTGCGTCATAAATGACGTCTCCAAGTTCGTCACTAACGCATAATTCTTCTTACGCCTGTGCAGACACCTTGGCTTTGAATGTGTCAAAGGTGCATATGGTGGCAACATCGTATGGTAGGACATTCCAGATACAGAGAGTCCTCGGGAAGAAAAACGTTTTGCGTGCTTCTGTACAACAATGCAGGATTTGAAATGAGTCTTCATGTGAGTTTTGATATCTGCGATTTGGTTCAAGCAGTTTTCCCTTAGTGTTAATAGCCTCTTGGTTATGCGAGATCTTGAACAGCATACATAATCTATCATGTTATCGTCTTCTTTGCAGAGCTTGCCACTTCAGGTGAGTGATCATATCTGATACGCTTGATGTATTGCATGATCAATTTGTGACCTATCGGGCAGCCGTTCTCCAGACCATCTCAATTTTGTGAGTGTTCGTTTGTGCGCATGAATCCCATATGGCACTGGCATATTCGACACGGGGTCGCACAAGGGTCTTATAATATGCTTGCTTTATGATAGTTGTTGATGAAATGTTGTGATGTGTTGGTCCCATTTAAGGTCACGGGCGATTGTTAGCCCAAGGTATTTCATGCCTGATAACGATGCTAGGGTTGTGGTTATCTGATGCCTTAAGTTTGCTTAGGAGCTTCTGCACACAGTTCACTTTGACGTCAATGTTTTCGAGAGTTGGATGGTCAGAATAGGCTTGCACGATTGTCCGATATTATCGAAAATCGCGATTTCTTTTTCAGCCACGATTTTTTACGTGATTTTGAAAAATCGAAATATCGCCAAAATTTTACTGTCATGCCGTATTCGGTCTATTTGTAGCATATGTGTCTATTATGGCAAGCTGTTCAATTTATTTCACCAACATCTCAGAGGAAGTGGTGGGATTATACTAGGAATAGGTTAAAAATGTTGAAGTTCATTCTCTAAAATTGCTTTAAAAGATGGACACTAATACGAAAATTCAACGCAATTTACCGGTATAATTTCTTGCCGCCTTGCTGTATACCTCAAAACCATGATCGCGGGAGTGAAATTATTACCTGGGAAGGTATAAATATTGCATGTTTTTTAATAAACACGGTTTATAAAATCAAAATTAATCCAAAATTTGACATTAAATGGCGTCGCCGGAATATATAAATCACGTGATATTGCTTACTCTCCTGGATTTGGAGGCGAGGTGGTGCGTTCACAAATGTGATAGCTAAATGAGATGATATACACGCTTTAGCAAGCATGGCGAACTATCCTAGATGTTTCTGAAGGCTAATTATTATTAGTCAAATATATAAATCACGTGATATTGCTCGCTCTCCTGGTTTTGGAGGCGAGGGTGGTGCGTTCCCAAATGTGATAGCTAAATGAGATGGTATACACGCTTTAGCAAGCAAGGTGAACTATCCGAAATGTTTCTGAAGGCTAACTATTATTATTAACCGGGTACTCGGTAAATGCGGATCAGATCTAAACATTAGATATCTATGGATCTAAAGTACATTCTTAATATCACGTGATTTGTATATTTTCACAAAGACGATATGAAATGCCAAATTTTAGGATTCATTTTCATGTAATAAACGATGATTTTAACAGAGTACGCAATATTTAGGTTATCCAATATAATTATTTCACTCCCGCAATGATGAATATGGTATACAGTGGGGGCCTACAATTTAGTTTCAGTGAAGGAATCTCACCATGATCTTCGCGCCTGTGCTTGTTATAGGTCCAAATCATTTTCATGCCAGAGAGCTGGTTTTCGTTGATCTCTTCACCAAGAACATTCCCGATATATTTCCAGTAGGCTCGACGTAGACGTTTTTGCACCGGACATTTCAGATTAGAGTAGTCTTTTGCGGTTTTTGTGTCTCCAAATTTGATCTTCATAACATACAGCCTGTATTGTTTTTTTAATGAGGCGCTTCAATTCAGCGCTTATTCTGGGATACCCATCTTTCTGTGTTGCTAGTTTGTGGGGGCGGCAGTTCGGTGTTTCTGGATGCTGTCCATTATAGTTGTTTTGCTCCTACATATTACTTACGCTATCTGTGGTTTCCTCATACATGTTCTGTATCGTGGTGGTTGTAGCAGCCAAGTCACTGCGAATACTGTCACCCTATGCTTTATTATACAAGGATACTGGACGTGGTTTCTGTCTGCCTTTGATGGGGCGAGCATCAAATTTCGCGAACATGGTTTCATGAACTGAGATACCTGGCAGGACGTCTACACGAAAGGCCTTGTTCAGACAAGTTATTAGTAGCAAGTCAAGAGTGCATGTTGGTTCTTCCACCAGCTGGGATAGGCCATGCTTGTCTCTGAACTCTGTAAAGAGGCTATGTAGGTAAACATATTTGGTGTCTGGCCTGAGTGTCTTGGTACACCATTCCCGGCCAGGAAAGTTCAAATTGCCACCTATAATGATGCTAGAGTATTTAATTGCACATTGCACTGAGTGAGGTATCGGGGTTGAAGAGACACGCTTTATCTGAGACTTTATTGGGGTAGTACGAGCCGATATAGACTGTGTTGTTACCAATAAGCTTTACTTTGGCCCATACTATCTCACAATCGCTGTCAAGCACAGGGATATCCTCCGTGTTCAACAACTCTGACCATATTGCTAACAGGACGCCACCTCGGCCCGATAGAAGTCTATCTTTTCTGTAGACAGTGAAGCGCAATGTAGAGATTTCTTCAGTGTTTATATCAGGAGTAACCCACGTTTCTGTGCCAATGCCGATGTCTGGTTTAGTTCTATCTGAGAAGCTAGGTCGCCACAGTTTCATCTTAGCGGGTTAACTGATTATTGACTAAGCGTTGTTGTACGAATTGTATTCTTTACTATTTAATAAACATGCTGTTGGATTTTTTGAAACTAATTTGACTGGGCGCTGTTGCTGCAATTGGAAGCAACAGCACCCAGTTAAGTGAGTTTCAAAATCTCCAACAGCTTACCTGTATAGTTTTCTGGAAAATGGTAGCTAGGTAGTCCGGGGATCGGTCCATGCAAACCAAACAATGGAAACGCATGAGTGGAGTTTAGCTAGAGATGGGCGTGGCATAGCTAAAACTGGATTCCTCCATTATGTATCTCCGTAGCCTTATAAACTTATCCCTGATTGGTTGTAAATTTGAATGCTTGGCTGAGAATCCTTAGAGGGAAATAGGGTTGATGACTCACTGACAGATCAAGTAGTTTATTCAGGGCCATGCATCATGGATTATGATTGGTACACTATATCCCTCGTGAATAAGGTGAGGGTATCCTCATGTACAATATTCCCAAATTAGTTAACGGGGAACACAAACTGAAAATGTTCAACGCACGCCAAATGATGAGTGTATAATTAAAATAAAATTAAAATAAAATATTAAATAAACTATTAAACAAAATATTTGCATATTTTCGAGTTCTTAAGTAATAATTTTCGCCACGGCGTCATGTTTTTCAATTTCCCATGAGAATCACAGTGTTAAGTCATTGCGTGAATTATCAAATTCTTTTAAACTAATATATGATGACAAATTTTGTTATTGACAGATTCATTAAAATCTAATTCTCGTTTGTGATCTCCTTTAAGTACATAAGTATGATATGTCCCTACGCAGTTTAATGAAAACCACATGCATATACCCACCCGTTTTTGATAATCGCCCACATACCTGCCAAGCTGCCAAGCTAAGTAAAGATGTCAACCGCCTCAATACATATTGCTTAGGTATCTTAGGACAAACAGCTTATCTGATTACCGGGGGTGGGGTGGGGGTGGGGTGGGGCGGGGCGGGAATGTGGGGTTGGTGGTAGATTAGGCTGGTTTCTGCAATGTCAGCGCATTAAAGTAAAATTTATCATCTATGTTATGTCTCAACATCCGGATTACTATACCATTTATTAGCGTTAGTATAATTCACTGTTTGATCCAAACAAATTGATTCCTTCAACGTTTAATCAATACCGAACTTGCAGACAACAAACGACAAATTCCTTAATGTCTACGGAGTGTTTTGTTAAATATTTTAAAACCAATTTTGCTGTGCATCAACAAGTTGGAGTCGAATTAGTTTCATAATGTCCAACAGCTGTCCTGTATAGTGATCTTAAAATTGTGACAGTGACGTATCGCTGGTTAGAGGGTTTATGCGAACAGAGTAAGCATGGCGTACACGATAAGGGCAGTTTATGGCATAAATCTTGTCTCAAATGGGAATTCGTGAATACGCCTTTCCCGCAATGACGGCATTACGCCGGGATTCCTCTCAATCAACGTTCAGAGCAAAACTGTTGGCTGGTAAACAAGCAGCTGAGCGGCATTGTGTTACTATTGCACAAAATACACCGCAATTTAAGCCGTTAAACTAAAATCACTATATTATTTAAGTCATGCATCATTCGAAAGCGTATTCAATTCACCTTTCCACAGTATGTACCCATCATATGACGTCATAATCATCTACGCGGTGTGTAGAATGACATCATAATGGATGACGTCATGAATGATGTCGGTAAGTACGTCACGAACGCATATTTGAAGACGGTCTATGCCTTGTTGTACAAATTGTTTGCTTTTAATATTTAAAAAATATTCTGTTGAATATTTTGAAACTAATTTGACTAGGCGCTGTTGCTGCCATAGGCAGCAACAGCACCCAGTCAAATTAGTTACAAAATATTCAACAGCTTCCCTGTATAGTTTTCAGGAAATTGATAGCTAGGGCATTCGGGGATCGATCAATCCAAACACGGCGAGGTGTGGGTGGAGCTTAGCTAGTGATGGGCGGGGCATAGCTAAAAATGGAAAGGTCCATTGCTTAAACATGAATGCATCATTTTTAGTATTTGCCTATATAAAAGACACCATTATACATAGCTTCATTAAATCAAGCGGACAACATGTACTGTTTTAAAATTACTATTAAGTGTATTAAATTTTTTAAAACCATAAAAATGAATACAGATATGAATAGAAAATTGGGTAAGCTTTCCAATAATGTATGACTTCAATAATATTGTGAATCTAATTCTTTATATAACCTGCTTAAAGTGCGGTGTATCTGATTCCAATAGTAATGTAATGCTGTTTGCTATCACGTTTATCAGCCGGAAATACGCTAATGTGGGAAACAATAATAATAATAATAGTAATAATAATAATAATAATAATAATGATGATGATGATGATGATGATGATGATGATGATGATGATAATAATAAAAAAAAAAAAAAATAATAATAATAATAATAATAATAATAATAATAATTGCTAATGCTGCTGATAATGATGTCGATACCTGATAAGGGTAACAATATTATTAATAGTTTTATCCCCCCCCCCCTCTTTCCCCTTTTTCGCACGGTTATACATTTGCAAAATCTATAAAGACCCCCATACTAGCATTCCCCATCCCATTTTATGCTACGCGTGGTCTTCCGACCCAGTAGTAGTGTCGGGGTCAAAATGATACCACCTTCCTCAACTGGCCGCGTACGGCGATACGTGGCCCCACCACCCTCTCAATCCCTAGGCATAGGGTTGCATGTGGTTGGTGTATGCCTCAAGATGGAGGCCCCCAGGGATTGAGAGGGCGGTGGGGGCCACGGATAGCCGAATGGCGGCCAGTTGAGGGAGGTTGTAACATTTTGACCCCGACACTACTACTGGGCAAAATGATACCACCGCCCTCAAGCCGGATCCGTGGAACGCCCATTTAGAGACAGGCATCCACAGGGATATACACCACGCACAGGTACTGATCGCCAGCACCACATAATAGGTCTGAACGCCCAGACAGGCATCCACAGGGATATACATCACCCATCCACCCACAGACCGGTACTGATCGCCACACATAATAGGGTCTGAGCGCCCATTTAGAGACAGGCATCCACAGGGATATACACCATGAGTACTGTTGCACAGATTCGCGCTATTGCAAAACAATTCGGCCTTAGAGGCTACTCTAAGGCCAAGAAACCCGACCTGCTACAGATGATCAACCAGGTCCGTGCCGAGGAGTGGCAGAAGCGAGTCTCCCGAGCAATGAATACGGGAAGGTTTCGAGCCCTTACCGAGGATCCTTGGAATCCTCAGTGGATACGTGAGTTTCATCAGTTGGACGAGGAGGTGACTGCTAGCTTGTGAGCCAAGGCTGTATCGAGGCGGATGGAGGCCCATCCACTGGAGTGCTTAACTCTCAAACGCAGGATCATTACGCAATGCCGAGGTCTGAGACCAGCCCGGAGCATAAGGGGGCCGAGGTCTGAACCCTTAGCCTGGAGCATAAGGCGAGAAGGTGAACACATTCTCGACCAGCGTCTCGGAGAAAGGGAGATAAAGGATAGATGATGCCGGTCAGTATGCTGGACATTCTTCAGAGGTCTAGAAGGAGACCTCACAGGCCGGATCATGCAAAAGATCCAGCAGACTGTCCAGAACGCCTTCTACCTCGGCTACACCCATACCTATCATATACGTAATATCGAAGATGATAGGGTGATGCTCTTCCACAAGAATGCTCCAGTGAGCCTGTGGCTGAACACGATGGGAGCAGCTCAGGACTGTGTGGCAGCAAGAGAGCTAGCCCACCTCGACACAGACAATATCGATCGACCCAACACCAAGTTGGCTTTCGTTTGATCAATCACCGTTGAGGTCAGGGCTGTCATCGACCGCCAACCTCCGCTTGGGACAGGCCCCCTCCCAGACTGGCTACGACAGAAGAAGAGTATGATAGCCCTCGACACCTACAGGGACAACGTGTGTCTCTGGAGATGTCTAGCAGTCCACAGAGGAGCGAGAGCTGATGGAAGTACAGCTCCTGCACGAGAGCTTGTCACACAGTTCTACGGCAAGACAGTACCTGATGTCCGCAAGCCCTCGAAGGATCAGCTGGACAAGGTAAAGTTCTTCGCCAAGATCGGGATTCGCATGTATGAACCAACTGAAGAGAGCACCTGGCACATGATCAGGCAAGCGGCTCACTACCGTGACACCATGGCCATCGGAGTGTGGGACCACCATGCCTTCTACATCAAGAACATCTCCAAGCTGGCACATACACTAGTCTGCAGTCACTGTCAGCAGAGGTTTACAAAGGCATGCCATCTTCAATGCCACGCTGATCACTATACAGGCGGCAAAACAACAATCGTGTGTCCTGGCGAGAAGGTTGAGGCGCCACAGTCTGCATATGGGAAAGCCTTCTATCCACCCCAACCATCCAGTTCAGCGGCTACTCGTTGGATCGAGTATGAGTCGAGAAACAAAGGCGTGCACATACACCATGTAGAGTGTGAGCACGGTGGCGAGCGTTGGATCGAGGGAGCTCCCGTAGATGGTTATGATCCGACCACCAACACCGTTTACCTGTTCCATGGCTGTCACTGGCATGGGTGTCCACAACACCAGCGAGGTGAGGATGCCGAACAAAGATACCACAAGACAGTCCTGAGAGAGGAGAAGCAGAGAGCCTCTGGATGCACGCTTGTGGTACATTGGGAGTGCTGTATAAAACGCTGTCCAAGCGTCCATAAACGAGTTCGGACTGTCCCATACCCACACTTCATAGTTTACGACTTCGAAGCACTCCTAGATGGTATCAAGACTCATCCTATGTGTCTCTGTGTCAGTTGGCTGCTCCTTAGATGGCCCAACTAGTGAGCCCACCCACCTTTGCAATCCTGACCCCATAGAACTGATCAGAGAGTTCATACTGGAGATCCAACGGCGAGCATATCTAATCAGGAGAAGGGTTAGGGCACAGTACATACCGACAGAACTGGACAAGCTTCCAAAGCGACAGCAGCGACTGATCAACGAGTGGTGTGTGACCAAGTGCCTGTACTGGGGTTCAACACTGGGCGGTATGACCTGAACCTCATCAAGAAGTACTTTGTCGATGGGCGGACTGACAGTACAGGTACAGTGAAAGTCGCCAAGAAGGCTAGTCAGACCATGTTCCTCATAACACCTGAGCTACGGTTTCTCGATGTGCTGAACTACCTCGGCCCAGGAGTCTCGTACGAGGTATCGGTTAAAGCTTACGGGTGTACTCAGCAAAAGAGCCACCTCCCGTATGAATAGTTTGACACACATGAGAAGCTCAACTATCCAGGGCTTCCTGACTACTCAGCATGGACATCTAAGCTCAAGGGTGGCTACCTCTTGACGTGATCAGAGTGGGAACAGTGTAACCAGACATTCAGCGAGCATAGAATGTGGACATTCGCCAACTGGCTGTGATACTACAACAACCTGGACGTCAGTCCATTCATCGAAGCCCTAGAGCGGATGTGGGAGTTCTACACAGAATGAGAAATAGACATCCTCAAAGACGTGGTGTCTCTCCCAGGTGTGTCACTGCAGTACCTGCCGGATGTTAGCCTCTATTCACCGGACAAGGAAGCCTACGAGATGCCGAAGGGTGCTGTTGTTGGTGGTCCCAGCATCATGTTCACCAGATACCACGAGGCCGGTGTGACTCGAATCCGCCAGAGTGAGCGTGTCTGCCGATGTCTACTCAGCTACGATGCAAATACTCTGTACCTGTCAACGATGGCCAAAGAGATGCCATGTGATAAGGAGACAGTGCGCCATTGGTCCGGTGCCAGTGGGGTAGCTAGCTTTAAGGGGGTTCTCCTAGCAGACAGCTAGTTTGGGTTTGCTGAGGTGGATATAGAGGTCCCCAAGGCTCTGTGGGCAAAGTTCGAGGAAATGCATCCTCTCTTCTATAACCCCGAGATCCCGGTAGAGGCAATCTCGTCTGAGATGCTGGCATATCTAGGGCGAACAGGGAGTAAGTGGCCCACCACCCAGAAGCTGGTCAGTGCCCTCTCTGGCAAGAAGCGGCGGCTGTATGCCCCGACACTCAAGTGGTATATAAGAGCAAAGCACTCTTGGCAGATCTCTTCAAACTCCTCGGCAACAGTGTCTAAGGGAAGCTCATCGTGGCCCTAGAATGCCATAGCAACACCCGCTTCACAAAGGATGAACACGTGGTAGACAAGGCCCTGTGTAGTGCATGGTTCGAAGATCTCAAGGAGATTGGTGAGTCTTACGAGCTCCAGAGTCGCAAGCCGAGAATCATTATTCGAAGGCCCTTCCAGGTGGAGATAGCCGTTTATGAGTACGCGAAGCTGCGAATGCTGGAGTTCTACTACGACTTCCTCGATCACTACGTAGCTCATGACAACTTTGAGTACCTGCAGGTGGACACTGACTCCGTGTATATCGCTATAGCGGGCTCCAACCTCGACGACATCATTCGCCCTGAGATGCGAGCAGAGTACCAGGCTCATAAGCGGGACTGGCTAGCTTGGGACAAATGGTCTGGATGGACTCCGGGACTGTTCAAGCTCGAGTTCGAAGGCTCTCATGGTATCGCTCTCTGCTCCAAATGCTACTACGTGGGGAGCACAGCTGCAAGTAAGTGCTCGGCTAAGGGAATGTCAAAGCAGCAGAATGCGGTCTATTGGCAGAGGTTCTACAGCGCCCTACTTGGCGGGGTAGACAGAGCTAAAAACCGAGGCCTACGCATGCTCAACCAGGGTATGGTGACGTATGCGTAGGAAAAACTCGGACTCTCCACTTACTATGATAAGAGCCATGTTCTGCCAGATGGTGCCCATACCAAGCTCATCGAGTGACATATCCCTTATGAATAGACAGCTGCGGGCTTGAGCACTCCGGATGGTGGAAGCTGTGTATCTGTAAGGACTAGCCAAAGCTCCTCTCGCACAAACGGTCGCCTGGGACCGCTAGCCAGGTAGCCCATCCGCCTCCACATACCTGTCAAGCCTGTGAACATCTATCGACCAGTTAGAGTATGTTGCACGCCGTCGACCACCTTCCAGCTCACCAGACTCATACAGGTACCGAACCAGAGCATCAGGTGGTAGGCATTCCTCTTCCTTGTTCGCTCCTGTGGATGGTGGGGCAACAGAGGATCGTTGGATAGCGTCTACTGGCTTCTTACCAGTTAACCGAGTAACCTCAGTATTGGATCTCTCTACCACCATGGGCAAACCGTTCACCCACACCCTGGAGCGATCACCAGGACACGCCATCTCCTGAGCATACTGATGTGGGAACAGTCTTTCTGCCAGAGTCTGGTTCCAGCACTCGACGATTGCCTGCCATGGTGGTGACCAACTTCACCTCATCTTATCGCCACACAATGTTTCCGCATGAGGGCTGCTGTCTTGCCCCTGAACTCCTTACCCTCATTCACCTGTAACAATTCTGGCCACTGGAGGGGTTTTTCTGGATCATCATAGACACTGCTGAATACTTGGACCACCTGCCCTGCGGACTTATCTGTAAGTGGTACAGAAGCCTTGTACTGGCGACACCGACGATGGTGAGGGCGTACTTGTAGGTCTTACATGTTCCCTTGCCGGAATGACTAGAACAGACTCTGTCATGTGGAAGAAATAGAACATCTGCCTGGTGAACTCTGTTCGGAACAGGTTCATCGAAATATGCATTCCTGATGTGCCGTGGATGGGGTCTGTATATCTGCCACATCGCCTGGCGGCTGAGCCACTGGCTAAGCGCCTCCAATGTGAACTTGTGGCCGTTGTGACGTGCGAACTCGAGTAACTGGTGAGGCTCACGATAATATCCACCAGGCTGGTAGTAGAGCTCCTCAAAAGAGGCGGTTGATGAACTCCCGGATTTCATCACTGACGTCGACTCCTGTTCTATTACGTATGGCCTGGGCAAACTCCAGACAGGTGAACAGACGACAGCCGTTCATCTGGCCATCGATGAACACCTCTTCGAATACTTGTGAACACTCCTGTCTAATCTCTGCAGCGCTGGTGTCGTCACTGAAGGGTAGCTTATCGACAATGGCTTGCCAATTAAGGGACTTGACCAGGTTATGCAGAGATGCCATCCTTATATAGTACAGCTTAAATGTTCGGCGGCTCAGATGGCTGCGAGTGCTATGGTAACGTATGGTAGCCAAGGGGCTGCGACTCCGAAGAACGTACCTACTCCTGAGGCGATGGCTGGTATGGCTTCAGAAATCTTCTCCACCCTATGGAGACCATTGTTGGCGAACTTGCGGACTGTTTCGCCAGCCTTCATTCTGAACAGAGTGATCAGAGCCACAACTGCTGCCAGCGGCCCGATAGAAACTTTTACGTAAGTGTGATAGATTCGTTTCGCTCCGTGTACTAGCTTGCGGGATTCAGGCGCGGTCTCTGCTACATCATCATACTCACCCATGGTCTCCGCTACATCGTAGTCGTCTGCATCATAATCCTCCTCATCATAGTCCTCCTCATAGTCCTCGACATTTATATCCCCGACTGGATCAGCCTCTGGTTCATACATCGCATCGCTGGGGCAGCTATATAGTAGCTTTAAACTGTAGTCTATAGCATGGCATCTGCAATCTTGAATGCGGGCGTGTTTGCCTTAGCGAACTGGGGACTCAGCTTTGCCGACAAGAAGGCGGCAGAGGTCGAGCGTGAGCATCATAACCAGGCGATGGAGAAGCTGTCTAAGGAAAAGTTTGAGCAAAGCAAGGCACTCGAGAATATGTGCCAGAGGGAGGCACGCCAACGACAACTCCGAGCTCAGGCTAACCAGAGCCTCAAAAAGGCAGATGAGAGTCTCGATGAGTACTACGAGACTGTACAAACATTTGAGCCAACGCTCGACTATGAAGCATCGACAGGTCAGAAGACAGCAGAGCTTATAGTAGTGGTGGCAGCTGCAGTGGGGACCACGGTGATGACAGGAATCGTGTTCTACGCACGCTCAACTCGAGGTCGTCGCTTCCACTGGTTAAGCGCAGAAGTGCATATGACTTAGTTTTCTGTCTGTAGAGTTGTCAATCAGCCAGCTCGCGTACCTCATCAAGAACATTGGTCCCAGCAGCCACAAGCTTGAAGCCGTCTAGCTTATTCACCTGCTGGATGGCTCCTCCCTTCTGAACCAGGACCACAACAGTGACACAGTCTGATGCACAATGATGCAATGTTGGCTTTACCCGTTGGTTAGCTGTGTCTTCGACCTGCTGGTGTTCTCGCTCCACATGCACGATTCACTGTTTGGAACCAGTTTGCTCATGCCAGCTGCTCAGTGTACACCCGGAGGAAAAGTCTATCCTGCATGGCAGCCGGATTCACGTGTGTGTTCTCGAGGAGGGTTAAGAGTGGAACGGCCACAGGCTTCTCGACACCTGCCCGTAGTTAGAATTATGTGAACCCCTCATTGCACCCCACAACATAGTACCCCTTTCCCATCGCATAGAAGGTTGGTCCACGAGCCAGCGGACCTAGGACTCGGTACTCATCGTTCACATAGGTGGTATCCACGGTGATGTTGCTCTGCACGATCTCCCACCTGTTCAGAACGTGCAGGAGCTCTACCGTCTGTTCTATTATTCTCTGAAGCTTGAGCTCGAGTGTCATGCTCTTGATCTCGTGGATCTGAGCCGAGATTGCAAAGTCAATGTACTTCCCGGCAGCGGACAATGGGTTCTCATCATGTATACTGGGTCGAATGACCATCAGGCATTCCTTCCGAGGATCAGTGCGGTGTGATGTCGTGGGTTCAATGGCCCCATCTGGATGTTGCACATACTGCAGCATGTTTAAGGTCTGGGTATATAGAGGTTTTAAACGGCTGTTCTCAAGTTCTCAAGCAGATTGTCTATAGGCAGCAGGACAAGTCGGCACGACAGTCACAGCCACGGCGTGCACTGTTCCACGGTTACAGGGTCTGAGGGCTGCTTCATGACATCAACATTAACCATGAGCGAGCCAAGGTCACACCCCCATCTGATGCGGAGATACTGGCCGCCATAGAGGAAGAAGCGTCACCTCGTAGTACAAAAGAACTCCTGACTCGGATACTCTACCGGAAGTTTGACAGTACCCCGGGCAAGGTACTACCCAACATACCTGTGGCCCCAACCAACAGTCCTGTTATTCTAGCTCTCCAAAGGGCGAGGGTCGAACCCAAAGATCTACTAATGGTTGGGAAGTGGGCTGCCGTATTTAGCCTCCATAGCCAGGAAGAGCGAGAGATGTTGGATAAAATCCAGTCTGGAGCAAATAACGCCCTCAGGAAGGAGTTCAGTGCTGCTGTAGTGGAGACCCGTGCCACCAGTCATGCAGAAGGTACTCAGGAGGTGGTCACTGTTGGCCGCAAGGAGGCTGTTGAGCACATCTTCAAGGAAAAAGGGCACGTGAAATTGTACAGTAATCTGGAAGCCTTTCTGGAAGCTCCAGAAAATGACCGGGACTTCCTGGACTACCTCATGAACAAACCCCCGGTAAGTACACTGCTAGCGCTGCTATCCCAGGCTCACATGGGAAAAGTGGGTTTTCCGTGAGATTCACCAGATGAACAAAATCCCAGAGAAGGACCCTTAGTGGGAAGAGTTTCAGCGAAAGTATTGTCATAAGGAGAAGCTTCTGGAAAGGCAGGAGAAGCTACTTCGTCAGAAGAAGAAGCCACAGGCTTCTGCCAAAACTGCCGAAGTTGCAGCGGAGACTGCGGACGAAGTAGCAGCAGAGACCACGGCCAAAACTGCCGAGGTTGCAGCGGAGACTGCAGACGAAGTAGCAGCAGAGACCACCACCGAAGTAGCAAAGGAGCAAAGATCGCGCAGCCCTCCGATGAATGAAAAAAGTTGCAGCGGAGACCGCGGACAGTCTACCAGCGATGATGCGTAGAGCAGGCTAGTTTCCTGGCTGGATTCATCTTGTAGGTGACGGTCTGCGCCTTTTCCAGAGATGGCTTGAAGTGTGACAGCTGGCCTATCTCCTAGTTGCTGAAGATGAAGCGGTACAGCTCCGCTGCCCTCTGTACACCTGTGATAAAGTCCCCTTTGGTCTCCTTGAGGGATAGGCTGTCGTATATGGTCTCGAGCAGGGCACGTCCACACTTGGAGCTGAAGCATAGTAACTGGGCATTGTGGTGGATGTCTGGCGAGATCTCGCGGTTGTACTTCTGAAAGAGGATGAAGACAGTTATCTTTGTGTGCCGGATGTGCATGGTGATGTTGCTGAGGTAGGCGACTATCTTCTGGTCCATTGCAGGGTCATCGATAACTAGAACAAGTGGTTCTGTCAGTCGGGCTGCCAGCAGCTTCTCCATCAGTACTTGCAGTTTCTTCGTCTTGGTGATTGGGCCATTGTACCATTGATCATTACTGTCAACTGCCTCACCAGAAGGATGTATTGAGAGTGTAGATGCTCAGCCAGGAGAGCCCGCAGCAAGATGTTTTTCCCGTGTCCTGACGGGGCAATGATCAGCACCACCTGGCCAGCATCGGCCCACCTACTGTCGAATGGTACATACATGCATGCGGAGGATGGTTAGCACTTGGTCGGCGGTAGCCTCGTCTATATCTGGGAGACTAAACGGCAGTACTGCCTGCACCAGCTCTTTCACCTGCAGAGCGGGGAATCCTGCACCTTCGGTGGATACGAAGGATGCAATGGAGGCATCAAGCATGAAATCCCAGCAGCAGCTGAGAAGATAGCGTAGAGGGCCTGTGTCAGCACCCACAGTGTCTAGTACATCCAGTATCTGTATGATACATGCACGGGAAGCCATGACTATCCTGTGGTCTTAAACAGCAAACCAAAGAAGACTGACATTTTGACCTCTGGTAGCCGGAAGCTGGCGGTAGCACCTGCACCTCTTTGGCCATAGACAGTGATATGGCTCAGGCCGAGGGTGCCTATCTTGAGATTCTCTCCATCCTGTTGGAATGAGCTCCGTGGTTTCAGGATATCCTTAACCAGGTCCTGTGCAAATGACTCAGCCACAACCTTGATGGCTCCAGCCTCATCGACTCCAAGCATACCGAGCATCGTTTCCTCTCCTTGATGCCCATCCCCTTGTATACAGTCTTAGCCTTGTTAATGGCCGATTGTCCTATCATATCGGTGTTTCCGATGAGATCTCTGGCTGGGATGTACCTCGGATCTCCCGCGGGTCTCCCTTCTCATCGAAGTCTAGGAAGGAGATAGGGCAACAGTGTCCTCTGAACCGAGGCGTGCCTCGCCCATGTGAGCAAGATCGCCAAGCTCTTTGCTTTCTAGGTCTGTGAGTGACAGAGTCATAGTGTCATAGACAGACGGCTTAAACCTACTAATCATACCCCCAGTGAAATAGTTGGGCATAGGAGTGCTCAGGGTACTGGCCTTCTCTGCAGGGGCATGCCTTGTGGGCGGTCCACCATTCCCGGGCACTGGCGATCCTCATGCCCAACTATGGGCTACACACCGCCCTATGGCATGCCATGCCTCATATGCTGCAAGGGTCTCGTGATCCATCTCTCACTATTCAGAGGTGTTAAACGTAGGCGACGATGATCTCAGCCATTGCACTCGTTGCTAGCTCTTGAACTGCGGCCTCCATTAGTGTAACACGTTCACCCATGATCTTGGCAGCAACGGTGTAGGAGGCACCACTGATGGCGATCTTTGGGATGGGGTGAGTTATTCCGAGACAGTGCTCGGCCACCCCACTCACCACTGTAGCGAGGACAGCCGCAGTGGCAGCAGGAAGAACCTCATTTCCACCTGTCATCTTCACCACGGCCACATACGCCAACACGTTACTGGCGATATTGATTGCCAGGGGCTCACTAGCCCGCAAACGACTCATATAGTCCTAGAGTGATGCAGCTAGCCCCTGCCCCTGAGGGGATGAAGATCGCTATCGATTCGGATGGAGCAGGGCTCGATCTGGCACAGATATTTCTCGAGGGTTTCACACTGTTCAGTTTAACTCTTCATATATAGCCATGATTCTCATCATACTGCTCGTGCTGGCGTCTACAGCAGTGGCACAGGGCGCTGAGACTGCCATGATATTGGATGCCAAGTGGGCCCACTTCCGGGATGACCCCCAGTACAATCCTTGGGTCGACCCCTTGCGGAGAAACATTTACAACCACTTTCACCCACATGAAGAGATCAAGTCTGTCTGCCACTTCTATGGGGTGGAGATTGTAGGCCGTGGTTGTCTGCTGGAGACCCCTGCTCAGCACCAGATTCTCTGCATAGCAGGTGAACATGCCAGAGTCTGCCGTGGTTCACATGCTAAACACTTTACCTCCTCCCAGGTGAGCATTGTCAAGGTAGATTGAAGCCCCTATGGGTGGTCCCATCATGCTGATGCGACTCTGGCAGAGACTACGTGTTTGTCTGAGCATATACAGAATAGAGAGAGAGAGGCCGGCCCTGTGGTTGACAGTGTCGGCGATCCGTGGTCGCCCCCGCACCCTATGCCCCAGGGATTTAGAGGGTGGTGGGCGGCCAGTTGAGGGAGGTGGTACCCCGTGGTCTCTGCTGCTTGAGAGGGTGGTGGGGGCCACGGATTTGGCTTGAGGGCGGTGGTATCATTTTGCATAGTAGTAATGTTGGGGTCAAAATGATACAACCTCCCTCAACTGGCTGCGGTTTGGTGATCCATGGCCCCCACTGCCATTTCAATCCCTGGGGGGCCTCCATCTTGAGGCATACCCCAACCATCTGCAACCCTGGGGCCTACATCTACAGGCCTACACCAACCACATGCAACCCTATGCCCAGGAATTGAGAGGGCAGTGGGGGCAACGGATCACCAAAAGGCGGCCAGTTTAGGGAGGTGGTATCATTTTGACCCTGACACTACTACTGACCAACTGAATTAAAATGTCACATAGATAACGTAGTACAGAATAACTTGATAAGGACCCAGACATATTAGTATTAGTCTGACTGCTGTGTTTTAGAACATGATATCTTCCAAAGGTTATATCTCTGGGCCGCCTTAATATTTTGAAAACAATTTGTCTGAAAGTTGTTGATGGCTAAGCCACCAACAATGTTCAGTAAAATGGTTTTCAAAATATTGAACAAGTCAAGAGTTTTATCCATTGGAATTATTGTCTGGTGGCTTGCTGCAGCGAGACAGTTAATAACCGAGTTTATGCCGAGCGGTAGGCGCCCACTTTGATTGGAGGAGAGCTTTGTGACGTCATATATGTGGGCATGGGCGGAATCTAATTTAAATATGCTAATGAAGTGACGTCACAAAGCTCTCCTCCAATCAAAGATAGGCGCCTACTGCTCGGCGTTGGTTAGTATTTTGGGGTAGGGGCAGCCCTGATGTATCTAGCCCCACCCCTCCCACCCATATACCTTCCACCATAAAAAATTGATGTTTTTTTGTAGCTACGGCTCACTGACATTCTGGGTAAAGTTTACATTCGTAAAATCCAATCGATGGCTGAAAAGAATAACTGAAAGATGAAAACATGAAATAGAATGTAACATGATATGATTAAGACTTTATTCAGTAAAAGATGTATAGTGAAATTCTGTGATGTAGAATCCTAGTTGAAGAGATATTCGGTAGTGAACTCGTATAGCTCTAAACCATATAGTGTTCACTCTGAGTTCTGATGATCAAGTGATTTGAAAAAGCAGTCCCTCTTATATACTAGGCTGAGCTGTCAATCAAAAATCATGCTTGAATTTGATTGGTCGAGCGGTAAGTGCCCCTAATGATTGCTTAAGGTGAAATGACCTACATTCGTGCTTGAATTTGATTGGACGAGCGGTAGGCGCCCCTAATGATTGGCTGAGGGGAAATGGGCAGGGGAAAGTATGATTAATGATCTGCTGTGGATGCACTAAGAAACCGCAGTTGTACTTAAAAGTACACTCGCACTCATGAGTACAGAAATGAGCGGGAAAGCTGTGGATTGGTTAAGGAGAAATGAGCAGGAAGCATATGGATTGGTTAAGGAGAAATGAGCAGGAAAGCTATAGATTCGGTAAGGTGAAATGAGCGGGAGAGGAATGATTAATGACCTAGAATCATGTTTGAATTTGATTGGACGAGCGGTAGGCACCCCTAACGACTGGCTAAGGAGAAATGACCCACATTCGTGCTTGAATTTGATTGGATGAGCGGTAGGCGCCCCTAACGATTGACTAGGGGGAAATTAGGGGGAAATTATGATTGATGGTGTAACATGAGTAATATTTTGTAACGGAAAACTATAAAAAGAGGAAAAGTTTTCGACAAAACATCTAATTCTACCTCAAAATATCACGTATTTCGAAAATAATTTAACTCAGTAACTTTTCAATGGACCCTTCTTATTTTGCTGGTTGTTCTTCTCCTATTGATCTTGGGCGTGCAAGATAAATTCGTGTAATAAAAGTACATGGCGAAAATGTGGTTGACATTAGACAGTTTAGTGGAATATGAGGTTATCCTACGAAACGTGGATTATATTTAAATGCAGTGTTTTAAAACGTTTTCCGATAAGATTTTTACATTTGAAGAAGTCATTCGGCAAGCACATAGCAAAGACGGCGTTGAAGAGACTCAGTACACCTATGAACTTGAATCTGGCTGTAAAGTTAGCATCGCGTCGAAATATCCCTGTGTCAATATAAGACGATTCTTTCAACCGCCTACATCCCACGTGGAAAAACCTACTAGACGTGGAATATATTTAACAGATCACAAGTGGGATATTCTTAAGAATAATATCTGGGTGATAAAGTCAGAACTTGAACAGCATATTTGAAAACAATGGCGCAAAAGTTACTTGACTTACACGAGGACCTTTTATCTGTTAGATCACTACCAACCTGTAGAAACTCAGAACCGGGTATAGCCATATAGACAAATTAGAATGTAATGGAGGAATCGACTTCAACCTAGAATAATGATGGATTTAAAGCAGTGGAACTCTGTGGTTGACATTCTCCGCGAAGGAAAAATGGTTAATTGTCCTTTCATTGAAAATGATTTTCAGTTATCTTTAACTGAGACTGAACTTAAAATCACAATAATACCGCTTGTGAAAACCTAAATAAGACCTTTGAGCACACATTTGCATGCAAGTTATTGAATAGCATTTTAGGAATTAGAATGCCAGTGGATCTTAATGAGTCTGCTGTGACTGGTGAGCATGATGAGGGTGGTGAGCAAATACAGGGGGAGATAACGATTCATGATACAATACTTCCTATGGATTGTGGTAGTGTAAGTTAATACATCTGACGAAATTGATTCGCTATTTGCCGAGAATGGTAGCATACAACAGGCTGATTCCATTATACCAGACTGTAATTCGGTGAATAGTGTGGGAGATGAACAATCCAACCCATTAAATACGGATTTAGATACCAAGTGCCCTTTATGTAAGGGGAGTGCTCTTTTCGAAAATGGTGAGGGTAATGTGTTCTGGCATTATTGCCCTGACAAAGAGGAGAAGGAGATTATTGTACAATCATTTGCAAGTATTCTCTCTGATGAGATTTCAGTTCAGATTCGTAAGAACTGTTATGGCTGTACATATAACAGACCTAGTCAACGCGACCACGCGTGTTGTGGGATAACCTATAACTTCAGACCAATCAATGTCATTCAGGAGTATAGTGATTTAGCAATAGAAATCAGCTGATGTATTTTCATCTCATTTCATTTTAAATCCAGACTTGTTTAGACAGAAAGATGGACTCTTTAGACGTTGTAAGACAGATTGGTTGAACGAAGTTATCGAAGAGACATATAAAATCCGTAGGAGTACCTTATAATTTCGCCATCTTGATTATTATATTAATTATTATATTAATTATTACACTGATTATTATTTTCATTTCGCATTGCTAATTGGCTCCTTTTTGTTATATTACTGATTATATATTACTGATTTTGAATATTAAAACAAGTATATATCCAACAATTGTCTTTATGATTATTTATTATAAGAAAGAGTTTCAAGGAAGAAGAACAGAAGTAGTGGCGAGAGAAAGAATAATGCTCCAATTTACTCATCCTGCAAATATAATACTTGCTGGTCCAACTCAGTCAGGGAAGACAGAGCTGGTTAAACAACTGATCAATAAAAAAAACCATCTCCTATTCTATCCCTGTCCTACCCAGGTAATTTGGTGTTATGGAGCTTGGCAGGACAGTTACATGTCACTTCAAAATGATGTTGAATTTCAAGAAGGTTTTAACTTCGACCGTGAGCGAGTAACTCATACACTTATTGTTATTAATGATTTAATGGAAAGTGTTGATGAACGAGTGACAACACCTTTTACTAAGCGCTCCCACCATGAAAACTGTAGTGTTATTCATGTTGTCCAAAATCTATTCCATAAAGGTCGAGAACATAGGGATATCGCGATTAATTGTTACTATCTCATACTCTTTAAGAACCCATGTAACATATCAAGTATAAGTGTTCTTGTTAGACAGATGTTTCCAGGAAATGGTAATTTTTTACAAGAAGTTTATAAGGACGCAACTGAATGGCCCTTCTCATTTCTACTTATAGACTTGAAACAGAACACCCCAGATACTCTAAAATTAAGACACAAGATTTTACCACACGAGACTTGTATTATGTATAGACAGAAGAAGAAGAAGAAGAAGAAGAAGAAGAAGAAGAAAAAGAAGATGAAGAAAAAGAATGGGTAGAAAGAATATGATGAAAAACAAGGCAATTTTACCAAAAATGGCGAAGTCATCTCCATCTGTTAGGAGAATAATGATAAGAAACGCTGATAAAGTGTTAATTAAAGCCATTGTGAGGGTTGTCTGGACGTGCTACAAGGTAACATTAAACTCTCCAGCAGAAACCATAAAAAATTAGCAAAATATAAGTCGGAGTTAAATCGTTTCAGTAATAAAAAAATCTAGGACTTCAAAAGAGACGCAGCATTTTACAAAAACGTGGATTTCTGGGAAGTCTTTTAGGTGCAATTCTTCCGACAATTGGAAAGATCTTTGGACTGGGTTAAAAAAAACATGGCGTCAGTACAGAAGATGGCAGTTGTTCCTTATGAACTACTTGACAGTCTACATACATAGTCGAAAATAAACCTAATGAATACCAATCCATATATACATAAAGCTGTAGGTTTAGATGATGAAATTAGAAGAATCTTAGCTAGAAATGATATTCAAGCATCATCGAAAGTCGATCTTTACTCAGAAGCACTTCAGAAATTTAGAATGTTCTATGAACAGTCGGGGGTTGCTATAGGAAATCAACCAGTATCAGTTGATTATTCCACTCCAAATTACAACAGGTTATCAGGTGGAGATACTGGTGACAGTGTCAAAACAGGAATCTCAGTAGAGTCTTCACGTCTATTATCTAAAAGATCACGTGATAAATAGGAGCGATTACTTAAATTCCTTCAGACAACTGGTGGAATTCAAGTTGATAAGAATAACCAAGTCTTAATTAATGGGGAATTTTCCCCGGGTAGCAACTTAGTCGATCTCATAGCATGCGTGTCAAACTCAGGATATCAACCAGGTAAACATTCATCAAGAAGTTCTGATGATCGAGTGAATAGCGTATTTAATGATTTTTTACAATCTGTAAATGTACCACATCAGGTGATTGGGAATGTAGAAAGTTGGAATGATATTCTAGACCAGAACATTGGACATAGAAGTCGAGCTCGAGAAAACCTTCTCATAGAAAGCCAGCAAGTCCCTCACCCGAACCACATAGAAGACAAGTGAAATCAAAGCAATCCCCTAGAAAGCTTCGATCTAGACCTCGAAAACCTCTGTCATGGTTAAGTCTCTAACAAGGTCTACAATACTGGATAGAAATATATCGGAAAAACCTTCCAAGAGATATTATAACACAAAACATCCAGCTAGTTTTAGCGGCGTTGAAAAGATATTCAAGTCTTTTAAAGGGACGGTTTCTTGTGACAGAATTCAAGAATGGTTATCTAGTCAGAGAGCATACACTCTACACAAACCAAAGAGAGTGAGATTTGAACGTGACAGAATTAAAGTGTTAGTCGTTGATCAGCTTGTAGGTGAAGGTCTGCGCCTTTTCCAGAGATGGCAAATGGATCTCAGTAACATGGTTTCACTCAGTAAAGAAAATTACAATACGAGATACTTGCTTTTTGTCATTGATGTTTTTTCAAAATTTCTATGGGTTATACCTTAACTTCGAAAACAGGGAATTCTATTATCAATGGAGTTAAATCGCTATTTATTTCAACCAAAAGACGCGCGAGATCAGTACAAACAGAGAAAGGTGGGGAATTTGTAAACTCCGGTCTTAAATCATATCTAAAAGAAAATGGAATTCACTTTATTACCTCTCAGAATGAGACTCATGCAGCAGTAGTGGAAAGGGTACAGAGAACATTAAAAAATAAGATCTGGAAGTATATCACATATAAAGGAAGTTTACATTATATTGATGCTTTACCTGATACAGTTAAAGGTTACAATGAATTATATCACAGTAGTATGTAAATGAAACCTATTAACGCCACAAGACGAGCTGAGTTTCAGATATGGCGAAATTTATTCGGAGAAAATAAGTCAACGAGAAAGAGGAAAATAAAAGTCTTTAAAGCAGGAGAGAAAGTTAGAATTTCAGAATTAAAAACACCTTTTAAAAAAGGCTTTCAACCAGCTTGGTCTGAGGAAATTTTCTATATAAAAGAGAAAGTACCTTTAAGGGCTACTATTTATAAACTAATTGATTACGATAATGATCCGATAATCGGAACGTTTTACTCTGAAGAACTTCAAAATGTTAAAAGTGAAAATGGTGAGAACCCTCTATGGATGATAGAAAATATTATTAAGACTAAAGGAGAGAAAGGGAAGAAATAATATTTTGTCAAATGGTTGGGATTCCCTAAGAAGTTTAACTTATGGGTGACTGAATTTCATAATACAAAGTAAAACAAAAATGGATGAGAATCAGTCTGTAAGAGGCACTAGACTCTGGAATATATGTGGTGAGAAAGTACCAAGGGAAGAGATTATGTATATAGCACAAGTGGGGCTAATTTACATCGTTATCATTACGTGTATATTAAACCTCAGTTTACATAATGAGGATAAAGGAATATGGATCTCACTATGTTCAGGGTGTCTGGGATAAATTTTACCTGTACATACTATCAAAGCCATTAAAAGAGTTTCAGCTACAGCAGCTACAACACCCGTTTGAAAAAATGGAGAGTAACCATTTCTGCATTACACTACCAAGTAATTCATCTATGAATTACTTTCCTGCCAACTCAGTTGCCAGGTTTACTACAAAACTCCCTATGAACTTGGATTTATCAGGTTCATGGGAGGTGGGTTTAGTTGGAATTCAGTACCCAAGATCATGGTTAACCCTTGAAAAGGATGCTCACATGAAATTTACTTCACCAGCTAACAAAAAGGGAGATTTCTCACAGTGCAAAAAGGGTTTTACACAATTAAAGAACTCATTAATCAACTTAAGCGTGACATTAAAGTACAGCTTACTGAATTTGTTGAAAACATTCAGTTCATGTATAATGAAGATAAAGTTTTTAGAATTTCTTTAATGATTGGACCTGGATATTCAGTTAAGTTTGATCCCCAATTAGCTCAGCTGTTTGGATTCAAGACAAAAACGATGAATGGTACAAAACGGCGGGCGTTTTTTGGTTATTCTGGGGAATCAACTACTAGAGCATTACTTTTTGTTTATTCCGACATCATTCAACCAATCATTATTGGTGATACCATAGCACCCCTATTACGGGTCTTACCACTAGTGAAGAAATCTGCTTTAATAGAGCATGAGTTTGTAAACGTACATTATCTTCCTGTTGCCAAAACATCAATCGGCGCTATTAAAATCAAGCTAACCAATCCATATGGGAGGCTTATTCCATTTGAGAGTGGTAAATCAGTCATAAAACTTCATTTTAGAAAAATTAAAAGTTAGTTTTACTTTAACCATTGAATCGCTAACATCAGAAAAACAGCAGATAGAATGAGACCCATCTATAAACCTGATAAAATGGCGTTACGTAGCTAGTACGTAACCCAGGCCGGACGAGGGATACCTGTTTTCGTGGGTGGTCATCATCAAAGAGGTCATGGGTTAGTTAACATTTTTGGGAGTTTAATGCGCTCCACTATACCACTGTTAGGAAAGGTGGGAAGAAGTATAGGTAAACAAGCGTTATCGGCAGGTGTTGGTTTAGAAATTACAGGGTTACGCGATCGACTAGGTGTTGGGAGAGCCGTTAAAAAGACAGTCTCGAAGACAGAGCATCAAACCACTGAAAAGATCGAATAAACACGGACGTGCTAAAAGAGTCAGAAGGAATACAGTAACAGGGGCAGCGGATATTTTCTCATAATGGATTCTAGAGCTTGTCTTTGCACAAAATCAGAACTCGACTTGTTTACTGTTAAACCTGTTTTAGCTACTATGAAAGCGGGTTCATGGCAGATTTACCAGCCAGTGAATACCATTTCAAACTCCAACTCAGCCCCATTAGAGTTTTTTATCTCAGGGAATGGACAAGATTATTTAGATTTATCTCAGAGTTACCTTACTGTAAAAGTTAGAGCACGGAAAGTTGAGGAAGGGCGTGATTGTGATGTTGCTGAGGGGGATCGGGCTGCCCTGTGAATTTACTACTTCATTCATTATTTTCACAAGTAGATGTCTTTTTAAATGGCCAGCGTATATCGGATACAAATGATACCTATCCATACAGAGCTTTTATTCAGACGATTTTCTCATACTCGTCTGATGCATTATATTCTCAATTATCTGCAGCTTTCTGGGCAAAAGATACAGCAGGTCAGCATGATTCTCTGACAGAAGCAAATGTCGGTTTTACTGAACGGAAAGAACGATGCGCTAATAGTAAAACAATTGAATTAGCAGGGAGGACACACTCTGATATATTTATGCAAGATCGTTATATACCTAATGGGGTTTCGATAAGACTCAGACTACAAAGAAGTAGTGATGAGTTTGTTCTCATGAAAGCTGGGTATAAGGAGTTTAAAGTGGTGATTGATGACGACACATTTTGTGTTAGAAAAGTGAGACCAACACCTAAGTTGCTAACTGCGCATGCCGAAGCATTATTGAAGACACCAGCAAAATATCCAATTAAAAGTGTTGTAGTGAAAAGTTTCACAATTCCTGCAACATCATTATCGTTTAATGCTGATAATACACTAATTGGACCTCTACCTAGTCGTTGTCTTGTTGGAATCATTAGTAATGCTGCCTATAATGGTGACTATTTTAAAAACCCATATGCCTTCAATCATAATGACATTTCATACTTTGCTTGCTATTTAAATGGTAATCAAGTTTCATCAGAGGCATTAACCCCCGACTTCAGCGCAGGAAATCATACCTAACATTATTTGATGGCACTGGATCGTTATTCTGTGATACTGGCCCACCGATTAATATTGCAGAATACGCTAAGGGCTATTGTTTCTCCGGTCAAGACTTCACAGTTGACTTAACAGCTGGAGAACATACATATCCAACAAAGCAAGGGAATTTACGTCTACAGTTCAACTTTAAAACAGCACTACCTGAGACTATGAATGTAATTTTATATGCTGAATATGATAATCTGATTGAAATAGATTATGCAAGAAATGTAACAATTGATTATTAATTGACGAGAAATGCTGTACACATCAGATTTACGTTTTCTACTAGCTAAAGACAAAGCTGCAAAAACAATGTTCCATGGAGTGTATGCTAAGGACATAATTCCGAAAAGGGTTAAAAGACCCGGTTTCTTAACCATTAATACAGAAAAACGTTCACACTCTGGTGAGCATTGGGTTGTCATGTTATTACGGGAGAGATCACAAAAAGTTACAAATGAATTCTTCGACTCATTCAGGCGACCACCTGCGAAAGAACTTGTAACAGCCACTGTACATAAGAATTGTCTTTATAATGACGTGATTGTACAGGACATATTCTCGACAAAGTGTGGTGAATTCTGCATATTTTATATTATACACCGTTCGAGAGGCGTTTCATTTAAAAACATATTAAAGATGTTAAAAAATACTGAGCTAAATGATGGAATTGTAACGGAATGTTAAAAAATCTCTTCAATAAAAAGTAATCATTCTTGTAAAAATATCAATCCGTTTTCCGACTTTTCAATACATTTCAACATAAGAAAGATAATTCCGCCCACCTATATATATATATCATAACAGAGTCCTCTCCCATGTATGTAATACCCATACCTGGCTAATATAATGTGAGAGCGATAACTAGCCTATTTCTGCTATACAGCTTCTCTTGTCTATTAACCATTCAAGTGTTGAGTTTTTACAGATGACATATTTCAATGGTTATATCTCCAGGAATGCTGAATATTTTGAAAATAATTTGACTGAGAGTTGTCAGCGGCTAAGCCCGCAGCAACTTTCAATCAAATTGTTTTCAAAATATTCAGTGGATCCAGAGTTATTACACATTGAAATAATTGTCTGTTGGTTTGTAGCAATGAGACGGTCCAGTTGACTGGGATGTGGTGGGAGTAATAGATGATAGAGCAGAAAGCCAGAGTAACTGATATAACTCTGTTACTACTGGCTGTCTATAATACTACAATTACCAGATCCGTTACGATAATGAAAAGTTTATTAAAGCCGAAATGCTGAAAATCACTATTATCACACTAGAAAATTCTCCCTCTCCTAATAGAGATTTTCAGCTAAACTTTAATAAACTTTAAATTATCAAAGACTCTTTAGCTGAAAAGGGTGTTGATATTAAACGGGGAGTGAAATACATATGTTCCCGCTTGAAGAAAGGAGTTGATGAGGAAAAAAACGAACGAGAACTATACATTTCATATTAATATTCTTACTCTGTAAGCAAAGTGAAATTCGCTTTATTAATTCGGTACAGTATATACAGTTTCAAACATTGTGGACAATTACATTGAATTACATCAAAGTTAAGAGAAGTAAGTTAGGATATCGTAATGAGAGCGTGATGTTTTATAAATCTAACATCACAAGAAGTGAAACAGTAGTACATTCAAGTGAAAACCCTCATGAATTAACCCTTTTCATGTTGTACACAGGGGGGATTTTTTTCTAGACAAGTCTTAAAAGTGTCCAGAATACTCTGACTATTGGATAATTTTGAAAACATTTTGACCGAAACTTGTTATGATCTAATTTAACACGAAGCCTGAGTTAAAATGTTTTTAAAAAACTCTTCAAGTCATAGATATTTATTGCAAACACTTCTCAGTAGAGGAATAGTTAACCACCAGACTGTTGAGCTTTTACAGATGCCATATTTCAATGGTTATATCTCCGGACACGGTGAATGTTTTGAAACTAATTTGACCGAACGTTGTTAATGACTAGGCCTGCAACAACTTTCAGTCAAATTGTTTTCAAAATATTTAACGGGTTCAGAGTTATTACCCGTTGAAATAATTGTCTGGTGACTTGTAACAGCGAGTTAGTTAAGAAGGTAGATAGCCAAATGGAAGTGTTTCAAAATTCCCTCTGAGTACTTTTTATAATAAGTAAACTTAAATGTTTCAGATAACTTCCTAGACAAATGCTGTGATTTGGACCTTGCGCAATTGAGTTCGGATAATCAATAACCATCTCTAATTCGTGATTATCTATTGCTTGACGAATTGTATCAAAGCCTATAAATCTATTTTTAAAGGAAAGTGTTATTCCCTTCATTTTGATTCTGACCTTATCTTCAACGCTATTGGATAATTTCAGTGAATATGATTTTGATACACTACATACATATTCCGTAATTTTATAATCTCTCGGAACCTCATTTGTAAATTTACCTAGTCTATCATGGGTAGTAGGAATTATGTCTGGGAGAGTTGAATCCTGATAATATATGATCGAATCCGTGTCATAATACAAGGTCTGTTTCCCTGTTTTTTAAGGTTTTCGTAAAGTAGTAATCGTGCATAACTAGTCACAAAACTAGCCAGAACGACATTAGATTTATTCCCACATGTTTGATAGTCTTCTGACCAGTCAGTTTGTACTAGTAAAAAATTCTCGCTACACAATGTAACATTCTTTATCGTTTGCGCACGGTCAAACAATAATCTATTTAGAACACTAGGATTTGTAATGTACTCGCATTTACCGAAATTTCTTATGGCAAAATAACCCCAAAATGCGTTCAAAATAAGTTTTCCCAGGGCTCTGAGTGATGGATTAGACTTAACTTCCATCTTTTCGAGTAATATGCCGTCAGCGTTAAAGTATTCCTCAATATACCGGTCTTTATCAGACTTGGTAATGACGTCATCTGGGAAACCACTAGCCAACTGTTTTATTTTCAAGAATTTCAAAATATATTCAGAAAAAAAAATGTCTGACTTTTCAGAATAATGCCATATCTCATGAAAAATAATAATTTTATACCCTAGCTGGACTGCTTTTTGTACCTCAACACTAGGCCAAGTACCACCCAAACTACGTTCCGAGTCAGAATGACAACATGGAGTTTGTTGCTGTTTTTCAACACATATTCTACACAGTGATACCAGCTTACCATTACATTTCATTTGTTGACATGGAAGGAAAAGGTTTCTAGGTGGTACAATTTCACATTTAATTAGACCAAAGTATTCATTTACTCGATCTGTTGATTTAAAATCCTCTGTTATAATCTCTGGTATCCCTATTGGATAAGTAGAAGTTTTACAGACATGGATAAAGGCTACAAATATCTACATAGGCTATTTTCTTATCAGCGGAAATTTTATGATATAATTTCGTAGCACCCGTTCGACCACCAAACAAAGCGTCATGTGGTCTTATAGGCACGAAAAAGTTTACGCTCTCAGTGAATTCTTTAATATACGGATCCAATTCTAAAAGTGTATCATACTAGCAACCCCAAATTTCATGTATAGTATAACCCATTTTTTCTAATTCGCGGCTTCTTGATAGCGTCTTGTAATATGCTTCCTCATAGGTTAAATTTTCACTGAAAGGTGTTGTTAATAAGTGTTGCCTTATAGGGAAACACTTAACATATCCATGTATCTCGCTAGCATGAAATTCAAATATTTCTGATGTCACGTGACAGAAGCCATCAACATATTTTCCATGAACTCTGACATCCCCACCATTTTGACCATGTTTAATGATAATCCCATGACGATGTGCTTCATATTCAAGCCATCTACAGCCCAGTATTGACAGATTTCTCGAAGGGTGGAATTCCTGTCTCTTTAATTAAAATTGAGCTAAATTTAGCGCATCCTTTCCACAATAAATCCACATCTGCTGCACAATATTCATATAATGATTTTTGAAAATCAAATTCGTTATTTTTAACACTTTCATGCCATTTTTCAAAAGCCACTTTAGCATCCATAGTCATATTTTCAATACCATATTTCTCAGCCGGTAACATCGGACCTTTATATAATTGAAATTCAGGTGTGTTTGCGAGATAAGGGAAGTAACCCTTCGAAAAATTTCTTACGGCCATTGGTATGAATGATATCGAATCTTTAAACTGAATACCCTTAACCGAAAAGAAAATTACTTTACGACCATTCATGATTATAGATTGTGGATTAATTTCTGAATTTTTATACAACCACTGTAAAATAAAATGTATGTCAAATGCTTTACTGTTGTGAGCAATACAAATGTGATCAATATGTTTGAATATTTGAGTAGTTTTTTTCGCATATCGTTCAAAGTGTTCACTAATTTCTAAAAGCCAGTGCATAAAACTATCCAATGCCGAATAGCCGCTAAAACGAATTCACGCTTTTCAGGACTACAAGTTAAACATGGTGAAGTAATTACTTCACTCAAACAATTTGAACATACTTTATGTGCTACGATGAAATTAACCTCATGAATACCAGAACTCCAGTCCATTGCGACATCCCAAAAATATATCTCTGAACTAAGTCATCAGATGCTTTCACAGAAACACCTAACCGACATTCTTTCAAACTCTCAAGTTGATTTGTGAAATTTTGCATAAAACGTATATGAGATTTTCCCACAAAATCAGGGCAATGAACACATTTAATTAACCTGCAGTTATGCTCTTTCAAACTCGAACTTGGTAAAATTTTATAGCATTTCTGACATGTCTTTCTACGATCACAGACCTCTGGTAAATGTCTGTTATAACATGCTGAATTCGTAAATGAGCAAAAACATTTCTCGCAGAAAAAAGGTATTCCTCAAATTTACAATAATTACTACCGCTGCAAGAATGGCAAATGTATTTACAATTATGCCCACCCCCCCCCCCCCCCCCACCGGCGTCTAGAAAACATTTTATCGCAAGCAAAACAGTAATTACATGACTCTAATAAAGCTGTTAGATTCCTAATATAAGCGAAGTGATTATTAAACATATATATGTTCAACCTTCTTGCTGAATCGCATCCACCTCTAAATATACACACAGAATTATCGGCTTCACTGAAAACTGAAATACCAAAGTTATTGGGTAATATATTCTGAAATTGACCTCTTGCAGACCACATGGACCTATTTTCAGGTTAGCTTTATGATGTAAATCAGTAGCTTTTTCCAGCTGGTGGTAATTATCTACCAGTCTGTTTACCCCTTTTTTAGGTTGTCTAGTTATGTTTTTAAGTTCAGATGTAGGTAATTCCGGATCGAGATAAGCTAATCCTATTACTATTGACCTAGCCAAACAGGTATGATCATAATTTGCGATGGAGATCAGACCTTTCTTTATTCTGACTTTTCCTTCCAAGTCCGACAAATAGTACCTTTTTAAATCACCAAACCCGCTACCTTAGGGTAGAACAACATGTAAAAAATTAAATATGAAATTTGCATCTAACCTCACACTAGTGTTGCTCTGTACCACCCTTGAAAGCTCTTCCAAGATACGCCCGCCAGATATGTCATTAACTTTACTGAATTCTAAAAAAACTGTTACATTCAAAGCCGGGTGTTCCATTGTGATTCTAATATAATCATGGTGTTGGGCTTTCACTGAGATTTAAAATTTTTCTAAAATTTGATTGAAAATCGATTCCAAATATGCGTCAATATCAATTAAATCATGCACTCTGAGGTTCTGAGAGATTCTAACTTCATATTCAGCTTCCGTAGTTTTAAATTTACGTGAGTCGAGTGATCTACGTAAATTTATTTTGAAATCGCTATCATCTAATTTGGGCAAGACATTGTTATCATCATTATCATTAACATTATCATTAACATTATCACCAGCATTATCATTAGTATTATCATCATTACTAACTTGAACCCCACCCCCTGATTGATCACTATTTTCTTCTGATCGGACATTCACTTCTAAATACATGTTCTCATCATTATTTTTCGTCTTCATAACAATCCTATTAGTGGGTGAATTGGAAATGAGTAACTGGTAATCCGGTAACAGATGCTCTAAAGCCATGTAATCCGCCTCTGAAAAAGGCTTTCGACTCTCTACTAAATTATGCTGAACCATGGAAGATATCCATTGAATCGCATTGGGGATATAACGAATCACCACATTCCGTAAATTGATAAATATTTCCACTACCCGACTCATCTAAATCGTAATCCATGGGAGGGTAAGTGGAGGGAGAGACACGCTGTGAGGAAGTAGATTGCATAGATCGATCAAATGTAGATTCCATTCTGTTATTATCCTCCGATCCTGATCTGAATAACATGGGTCGCGAGAGTGATGGAAATGCATCTGCTGAGGAAGGTAGCGAAAGCGGGGGGGGGGGGGTGGTGGGGGGGGGGGGGGGGGGTGGTGGTGTTATTCATCAGTTGAGAGAGGTAGCGAGAGTGACGGTAATCCATTCCCGGCGTGTGATTGCCTCCTATTGAAAGCTGGAAAATGGAGATCCAAGGGTGTCTGAAAAAACAATGATTAAGTAAATGTATTCTTGATAAAAAATAAGAAATCCTACCAGAATATAAGTGGTACATTTAAAAAAAATCTATTAAACGTAACAGCCATTTCAATAGTGAATTTAGAAGATTCATTATTGTATTAACTCAATAAGTTATTACAATGCTAAATTTTGAAAATTCAATGTTGAATTACCTGATTCAGTTATCGAAATAGCGAATTTTGAAAATTCAATGATAAATTACTAAATTTACACAATACAATAGATTTATAATTTAATTAATTAATTAATTGTAATAAAAAGTATATTATTTCTATTTACTCACTTACTACAGAAGGATTTTCGAGAGCCATAAGTCCAGTAAGAATTTTCTGAAACAATGTCTGATCAAAGTTTTCATCAATCTTGACATCATCTTTCTTTTCGTTGCTGCCCGATTCCAGTCTTACAAAGCCTGGCATCAAGATATTTGTCAATTTCTCATTCAAATTAAAAGAACTCACTGTGTTATTTTCAGTGCGGTCTATCACCGACGATATCACCTCAAAAGTTTCCCAATATTCATATTCTCTTTCTCTCTTCTTATTACTATATTCCCCCACTTCATCAACACTCCCTATGCGCCGTTTCAGTGTTGAGGAAGTAGCATACACCTCCTCGGTCTCATCGTCCGAGATTTAAATCGGAAAATCGTATGTAATACCAGCCATAGTGTTATTTCTCAGAGTGGAATCCATTTTTAAATAGTTTTACTTTAAGAGTGATCACTCTACTAGAAATTAGGTTCCTTTTTATACCATCTTTTATGCAATCAAAAAAGTTGCAAATATTTCCCCACCCTGTCATGGAAAAAGCACCCACCCATCAGAAGTAAACATTCCACAATTTCGGCGGGAAATTCTGGCGGGCAATATTTTTGGCGCAATAACTGTCAAATGAGAAGTGATAATTTATCCTCTTTCAAGTGAAAATGTACTCCGGATAGTATGACGACACTTTGGTTGAATGTATCATATTTACAAAAACAACTAATAATACCTTGATTATGAAACCTTTGTTAATTAAACATCTCCCGCCGCTCTCTCTTTTCATCCCCCTTCTCCTTCCTCTCTTTCTTCCCATCCTCGGCTTTGACATTCATCTCTATAGACTTCATCTTTTCATCAGATAGAAATCTAAAAATGAGGTGGTGGTCAGTACATAGTCTTTTATTTACAATACGACAAAATTCGAGACAGGATAGTATATTTCTGAATATGATGCCATCTTCTGTGAAGTATTTTAGAAATATACCCTTAAATTCATTCCGGATTCTTGGCGTATGATTGACAATTCTCACTAAATCAGTGTTCATTTCCTAAATGACAAACATTTTGAAGAGAATTGCTGGATACGTCTACTCTCATCGGCGACAAAATGAGATTATACTTGTGTTATCATCTGTACAGAGGTGTAATTCAATGGGGTAAGTGGAATTTCATTATTATTAATTAACCCTCCAAGTCCGTATAGATGATAATTTCCACAAAATATTATGTAAAGAATGAAACTTGTATAATCTTTTGAAAATAATTTGACTGAGAGTTAATATGGAAGAAGGTAATAAGGATTCTCAGTTAAGCTCCTCTCAGATATGTGGTAATAGGAACATCCCTCTAACATAGAGAAAGTAATATTTCATTTCAGACTAATGTGTTTATCGCTTAAATGTGCGCGCTCGCCAAATCCTTCAGTGCTTGAATGTACACATGCGCCAAATCCAAAGCACACACCACAACTGTAGATCTAATCATAACGAATGACATGTACAGCTCTCAGGCGGGTGTGGAGTGGAAAATGTTATCATATTTTACATCAGATCAGAGCGATGCTGGCTAATACATATGCTGTGCAGTTAATAGTATTCTATCTGTAACAGTTTGAGTTGAAAAGGTTTGGATGAATGCAGCTATATATATTAGATAGCATTTCTCTCCCAGTATACAGCATTATATCGCGAAGGCTGACTCTCACGAGTGCGAACCGTCGGCTAATATTTTCAATGATTAAACACTTGTAACCTAGCCAAATTGAAAACAATTTGACTGAAAGTCAATGATAGCTTAACTAGGAATAATTTTCAGTCAAATCGCTTTCAAAATATTCAAACAGTTCAGCGATATAACCCGTGGAATATAATAACTGCAAGAACTTAACATCCAGAGAGCTGATGCATGATGATCAGACAGTAAACATGAACATCTAAATCATTCTCAGCGAGCACTGATACGCAACCCATTCTCTGAGAGCAGATGATATGCAATGTGTTCTCTGTGAGCAGATGATGTGTAACGCGCTGCGCTCTCTATGAGCGCATGATACTGAATGCGCTCTTTATGAGGACATGATACGTAGCGCACTTTCTGTGAGCAAAGTATTTTCGAAATACAATAATTTAATTAGAAGAACACTTTTAAAGTAGAAGTGTCCGAATCATAGTTTTCTTAATAGTTCACTGATCAAGCTTTCCCTACTCATTTCTATGCTCATAAGTGTAAGTGAAGTTTTAAGAAGAACTGGGTTTCTAAGTACACCTGATCATTAATCATAGTTTTCCCACTCATTTCCCCCTTAACCAATCCATACATTTCCCGCTCATTTCTCCTTACCCAATCTATAGCTTTCCCGCACATTTCTGTACTCATGAGTATGGGTGTACTTTTAAGTACAAATGACGTTTCTTAGTGCACTCACACCAGATCATTAATCATAGTCTTCCCACTCATTTCTCCTTAGCCAATCGTTAGGGACGCCTACCGCTCGTCCAATCAAATTCAAGCACGAATGTTGGTCATTTCTCCTTAGCCAATCGATAGGGGCGCCTACCACTCGTCTAATCAAATTAAAACATGATTCTAGGTCATTAATAATACCTCTCCCACTCATTTCCACTTACCCAATCAATAGCTTTCCCGCTCATTTCGCCTTAACCAATCCATACCCTTCCCGCTCATTTCTCCTTAGCCAATCCATAGCTTTCCCACTGATTTCTGTACTCATGAGTGCGAGTGTACTTTTAAGTACAGCTAATGTTTCTTAGTGTATCTACAACAAATCATTAATCATACTTTCCCCTGCTCATTTCCCCTCAGCCAATCACTAGGGGCGCCTACCACTCGTCCAATGAAATTCAAGCACGAATGTAGGCCATTTCGCCTTAGCCAGTCATTAGGGGCGCTTACTGCTCGACCAATCAAATTCAAGCATGATTTTTTATTGACAGCTTAGCCTAGTATATAACAGGGACTTTGCTTTTTCAAATCACTTGATCATCAGAACTCCGAGTGAACACTTCGTGATTTAGAGCCATACAAGTACACTACTGAATATCTCTTCAACTAGGATTCTACTTCACAGAATTTCACTATACATCTTTTACTGAATAAAGTCTTAATCATATCATGTTACATTCCATTTCATGTTTTCATCTTTCAGTTATTCTTTTCAGCCATCGATTGGATTTTACGAATGGAAACTTTACCCAGAATGTCAGTAAGCCGTAGTTACCAAAAACCATCAATTTTTTATGGTGGAAGGTATATGGGCGGGAGTGGTGGGGATAGATACGTCAGGGCTGCCCTACCCCAAAATACTAACCAACGCTGAGCGGTAGGCGCCCATCTTTGATTGGAGGAGAGCTTTATGACGTCACTTCATTAGCATATTTAAATGAGATTCCGCCCATGCCCATATATGGAAGTGGGCGTGGGAAAGCTGTGTGACGTCACAAAGCTCTCCTCCAATCAAAGTGGGCGCCTACCGCTCCGCATAACTACTAACCATATCTTGTAATCATTTAAGTATGATCTAAAATACATGTCAAAGGTGTGGGTGGAGCTTAACTAGTGATGGGCGGGGCAAAGCTAAAAATGGAAAAATCCATTGTTATGTAGGTTAATGTTAATCTGTAATTATACCAAGGGATTCCTTTAATGGTCAAGCCGGCCTTCTAAAGCGGTATTGAGGAGTGCCCCTTTACAGGCCAAGAGAAGACTTTTCTTTTAATTTACCACTGTATTTACTGGTTCAGTAACCGAGCCAGTCACCCCAGTGGTGAATTTTCAAAAGATGGTCTCTCGTTTCCAGCAAATTGGCACAGACTAGGCAGAAAATTTTGCTTTTCTTAACCATCAGCGCATACCTGGTCAGGTTGGCCAAAAGCGACCTCTGGTGTCGCCTTGAGGAATGCCCATTTGCTGGAAAACAAAAAGCTATTTTTTGTAAGTTTAAGCACTAAATCTACAAATCTAAAATTCTTTTTTAGAAATCTTAATTTATATGCGTAACATTTCAGTGCTTTGAGGCGCTGTTGATATGAGGGGTTAAACCCAATGAACCTTTCCATTTTAGCCATGCCCCGCCCAGCACTAGCTAAGCTCTACCCACACCTCGCCGTTTTGGGATTGATCGATCCCCGAATGTTCCAGCTATCAATTTCTTGAAAACTAAGCTGAGAAGCTGTTGAATATTTTGTAACTAATTTGACTGGGTGCTGTTGCTGCCTGTGGCAGCAGCAGCGCCAAGTCAAATTAGTTTCAAAATATACAACAGAATATTTATTAAAGAGTAAAGACATACAATTTGTACAACAACGCATAACCCGTCTTCAAATATGCGTTCGTGACGTTCTTATCGACATCATTCATGACGTCATTCATTATGATGTCATTCTACACATCACGTGGAGTAGTAGAATAGTAGGGCTATCAGAACAGAGGGCGGTGGTAGCTGTGGATCTCCGATCGGCGGCTACAGGAGAGACGTGGGCCCACGAGATGGTGGGAGCCGACTGTTGTAGACTGTTTTATATCGGTGGTAGCTGTGGATCGTCGATCGGCGGCTACAGGCGGGAGGTGGGCTATCAGAACAGAGGGTCGGCTGGCTGCGATGTGTGTTTACAATGTAGGGCCCATCCCAAACCCCCGGTGGGCCCCCATCAGCATGTGATGCCATCAAAATCCTCATATTAGAGAAACGCAACTGGATAGGTAAATATCTGCTATGGACATTGATGAAGTACTTCAAAATTTGGCGATATTGTTGCAGCAGGGGCTTATTAGCCGTACCACTTATGCGAAGAACCTGGCAGCTCTCCTTCCCGAGAAGCCAACCGCATCCCCGCGCGGGAAGCTACCAACAACTCCCAAGAAGCCAGGCCCAGCCCCACGCAGGAAGCTATCACTCCCGAGAAGCCAACCCCAGCTCTCCTTTCCGAGAAGCCCCCTCAAGAGCTAGAAACCCCACCCACGTTCACAGATGAGGGGATCGACAGGTTTCTTGATGCTTTAATCCAGGACACTGAGAATCAGATGCCATGACTCTCTTCTTCTGAAACTTCTCGCGTCCAGGGTCGCGGATCTTCGTCAGAAGCTTGAGGAACTTCTTCAGAAGCTTGAAGAACGTCTTCAGACGATTGAGGAACTTCGTCAGAAGCTTGAGAATGTTTCTGAAACTCTATCCACTGAGGATCAGATGCTATGACTCTCTTTCTCTGAAACTTCTCGCGGAAGACCTACTTCGTCCATGCCTTCTTAGCATTTGCCTTGAGAACAGGTTTGATGAGGTAGTCATGGTAGTTCACAGCAGGGAAATTTAGAAAGTCCTCCAGATTACTCTCTAACTGCTTGCACCCTCTTTCGTTGCAGATGTGCTCAACGGCCTCCTTGTGGCCGGCGGCCAACCCCTCCTCTCTACCTTCGGTGTGACCAGTGGCATGCCCAGCCTCATGGCCCTCAATGATGGCTGCACCGATCTCCTCTCGGAAGTAATTTGTGGCCCCAGCCTGTATAGCATCCAACAGCTGGTGTTCTTCATCAGTGTGGAGGATGACTATGCCAGCCCACTTGCCAAACATTAGTAGATCTTTGGGATCAACCCTAGCCTTCTGGAGAGCTAGAATTACAGGACTCTTAGTGGGTGTCCTGGGGAGATCAAGTGACCTTCCCTGGGAGCTGTCAAGCTTCCGGTAGAGTATCCAAGTCAGGAGTTCCTTTGTAGTGTGGGCCGGCGTGGTCTCCTCTATGGCAGTATCTTCGCATCAGACGGAGGTGGGACTTTGGCTCGATCGTGGATAATGTTGACATCACGAATGGTCAGTAATTCAGGTGGTCATTAAGGCATTAAGGCAGCCGATGCCGCACCAGATTCTCTGTGTCACCTGTGAACATGCCAGAGTCTGCCATGGGGCGGATGGTAGACACTTTAGCATTCTGCCAAGTGAGTGTTGCCAAGGCAGCTGGAAGGACATGTGCGTAATCCCCTTATGTCGATGCGACACCGGACGTTTGTTTGATTAGTTAGTTTATATGGAGACATGAGGCGTGGCATGTATTTGTGATCCAACATTATGTCTATCATCATCATCAGCATTATGTCTATCATCATCATCATCATCATCATCATCAACATCATCATCAGCATTATGTCTATCATCATCATCAGCATTATGTCTATTATTATCATCATCATCATCATCATCATCATAATCATCATCATCATCATCATCATCATCGTCGGCATCGTCATCGTCATCATCATCATCATCATCATCATAAACATCATCATCATCATCATCATCATCATCATCATCATCATCAGTATGTCTATCATCATCATTAGCATTGTCTATCATCATCATCATCATCATCATCATCATCATCATCATCATCATCATCAGTATGTCTATCATCATCATTAGCATTATGTCTATCATCATCATCATCATCATCATCATCATCATCATCATCATCAGCAGCAGCAGCAGCAGCAGCAGCAGCAGCAGCATTATGTCTATCATCATCAGCAGCATTATGTCTATCATCATCATCTATGCCTCAGGAATTGAGAGGGCCGTGGGGGTTGAGGGCGGACTGCATCTGATCTTCTCTGTCATGCGAACATGCCAGGGTCTGTCGTGGTGCAGATGGTAGGCGCTTTAGTCTACTAAGTGAGCATTTTCGGGGCACCTGGAAAAATGTATGGCTAATCCCCTCACACTGATGTGACACCGGCCGTGACTACATGCTTGATTGATGTGGGAATAGATAACACTTTATTGATGCTGTTGTTTGTTGTGTGTTGTTGTTTGCTGCTGCTGCGGCTGCTGCTGCTGCTGCTGTTGTTGTTGTTGTTGTTGTTGTTGTTGTTGTTGTTGTTGTTCCTGTTGTTGCTGTTCTGCGCACAGAGTATGAGGCGTCTTGAGATTGTGCACTGAGTATGATGGGGTCAATACACCCGAGGTGGAGTTTCACTTTCTGCACTAAGCATTGAGATTCAGATATCTCTGCAAACATATATCGGCTAACATATTAACCTACATAATACACGAAATAGACAAGAGTAATTATGAGATTGTGCACTGAGTATTATGGGGTTAACTCCACCCGAGATGAAGTTGTTCTTTCTGCACTAAGCATTGAGACTCAGCCGTTTCGCTCTGTCAAAGCTCATCACATCTGGCTCCTGAATAGGCTGAATTGTTGCTGTTCAAATGATGTACTCGCCACCTTCCTGTAACTGACCGTTCTTGAGTCTTCTTACTTATAATTTTCCGTTCCTTTCCTTTGGTTGATTAAATTCCAATCTAGGTACAGGAGGTTATGTTTCCTCCATTGTCCAGAGTGCTTTGTAACTCCTCAAATATGTGGTGACATATTTCATCCGTGCTTGTCCACCATTTAGTACTTTCCTCAACAAGATGACTTGCTCCGTTACAGCATACTCAAGATATGGTGTGTCTAAGTTTACTGTTGGCACGGTAAAATCTGCTGTGATCTCCATAACTATAAGTTTCAGTTTCAAATGCATATTATCAACTCATGATTCATCGACCCATGATTCATCGACTCTTGATTTCTGTAACGTCAATCATTGTACAAATACGTCCGGTTTCAAATGCGTTATCAGCTAGCTCATGTTGATAAGAATGTGACGATTTTGAACCGTCGTGATTATCGCAACACTTATTACAGGATACAGTTATAGGTTTTTCAATATAGTTGGCGTTGTTGAACATGATTATAAATTATCTATAGTATAATTGATAGAAATATCAATCTTAAATTTAATCACTCAATTAGAAGGATCAAAGTCAATTAAATGATTAACCCTTAATAATTCATTAATTTGATGATAACTTGATAATGATGGTGATGAAGGTTGTTGCTGCCTCGGTGCTTGTGTGTTCTTTTGGGGGAATGACTTCCCCGCAACAACGTGAATTGTGCTTCTGCTGACCGATCATTTGCAATAGTAGTAGATAAGTTACTCGCCTGAAAATAACACCAGGCGGCGAGTTAGGGGTTAGACGCTATCCACTGACAGAAATGGTAATGACATAACTAAGACAGTATTTAGATCATCTGCTAACGATCCACAGTATCAATATGGATGATGATATCGAACCAAAATAAATGTATTTGGTAGATTTTTTATTTTAGAGTAATATCATCAATGAGGCAGTCGAAGAGGAGGTCGAGCATCTCATCTGTGAGATTCTTGTGCAGGTGTGTCTCTGCTTTGGGATTCCTGTATGGGTGCAGGCGTGTCTCTGCTTTGGGCTTCCTGTATGGTGCTGGAACGGATGGCTCACTGTGAGGGGTCGTGTTGGGCCCTACGTTGTAATACACCTCCTCATCTGTGAACTTATTGTGATTGCGTATATCCATGGATCGGAATCTTATGAGTAAACATGTAGTGTACTACAGTTTGTATTGGAAGTTTTGTATTTGCCTGGCATGAATAAACTTATGACGTCGTGGGTCTAAATGGAAGTTTTGTACTTACCTGGCATGGTCTGAACAATGGATGTGGCCCATCGGGGTGGGGGGGGTCCCACGTTGTAAAGCACATCGCAGCCAGCCGGCCAAGGAATTGAGAGGGCTCCGTAGCTACCACCAATATAAAATAGTCTACAACTATCGGCTCGCACCACCTCGTGGGCCCACCTCCATGCTGTATCCGCCGATCGACGATCCACAGCTACCACCACCCTCTGTTCTGATAGCCCTTCTGTTCTACTAGCCGTAGTTGATTATGACGTCATATGATGGCTAGATACTCTGGAAAGGTGAATTGATAAACTGAAAGTTTATTAAAAAATCAACAACCATTATGAGTAAATTTATCAAAGACCATGTAATAAGCTTTAAAAAATACCGCGAAACATATGACGGGAAATTGTGAAACATATGCGCCATCACAAAGGCAATCAGATACATAGCATAATTAAACACATTTGCCATAGTGTAGGGTCACGTGTTTCAATGAACAGACACTTTTGATAAACCACTTGGAATGTCGTCAGCTATGCAACAGCTATATGAAAATCATTATGATGAACAGATACTAATCCAGTTACAAGTACTTATTTTGTTTTACAGTTGCATCAACATTCGCGCTTTGTGACAGCGGTGGTTAAATTTACAGTGACTGCTGCAGACAATACCGTTTAATGAGTAGCTGCTACACAGTCGGCGCAGACAGTACACCTGGAACCTTTATATCCGTCTTTAATGCGAGGGGGGGGGGGGGGCACAGGAGGGTACACTGCGTATTGGATCTCCTGTCCTTCCGGAAGCCAGGGATTCGTAGATCAACGATGCCCTTGACCAAGAGACTACATCTGTGCAACGCAACCTGCGCATCCATGATGCTGTACATTTATAGCAGCTGGGAACCTCCAAAGCTAACTCTAGCCAAGCTTGATGTCCGCCACCTCAAGCACCTCCATACCCTCACTGAGGACTGGTAGTCGGACATCAACATTTCCAACGACGCACAAGATAAAATGTGTACCGGTAATACATTGCTGCTGTCTGCAAAGGTCGCTCAGCAAAGATGTTTGACCGTTTGCTAAGAATGACAGAAGACACACACGTACAGAGAGCCTTTGAATTCTCCCTACTAGGAGGCAGCAAATATAAATCCAGGAGACGACCGCAAGAAAGCAGGACTGGGTACACTCAGATCAAAATGGACTGGGCGAAGCTAAAGATATTGGCTGAGGACAAGACACAGTGGTCAAAGGCGCAGATGGACCGATTGCAGCCGCATGGTGTTTCTACTGCTACATCCGCAGAATAGAGTGCATCATCATCATCAACATCATCATCATCTAGATAACGTTTACTTGTAGCGATTGGATCTGAGAAGTTAGCCACAGCCCAAAAGTGTTGTGTCTCAGATTTTGAATATGCTTCTTGTCAAACTGCATCCAATAGACCTTTGCACTTTATTCACCCATCTTATAACGTCATAATCAACAACGTGACGTGTAGAATGACATCATAATGAATGACGTGATTATGACGTTATGAATGACGCCGATAGGTACGTAACGAACGCATATTTGAAGACGGACTATGAGGTGTTGTATGAATTGTATGTCTTTACTGTTTAACAAATATTCTGTTAAATAATTTGAAACTAATTTGACCGGGTGTCTAATCAAATTAGTAACAACATATTCAACAGCTTACCGTAGAGTTTTTAGGAAATTGCTAGTTAGGGCATTCGCGGTGGGGCGTGTGGGGGTGGGTGTGGGTGTTGGTCAATCAATCTCAACATGACGAAGTGTGGGTGGACCTTAGCTAGAAGTGGGCGGGGCATAACCAAAACTGGAAAGGTCCATTGAAGAACATTTTTTCACATTCACAGCGAGTACAGATGTGTTCAATTCCTTTATTTTCCTGTTCGAAAGCATGAGCTACACAAGGACTTGTGAATTAAATGAGATCTTTCCACACTCAGCAGTTATCACCAAAAAGATATTCCATGCATCAGGGGTTGTTTTCTGAACGTAATCAATTTCTACAGATATATGCTGCTCATCTTGATATATTCTAGTCTATTTGATGCTGCTTAGTGGACAAAGCCTTTCTACTGAAATCACGTACATTATCCACGGACATTCTTGAGAAGCCTTATAGATGGCATTCGATTTTCTAAGACATTCAGCAAGGTTACCTGGGGCCGTGTTCACGAAGGGTACTTACGTCCAAAATTGTGCGTAAACTATACATAAGTTCAAACATGTACGTAAATCTGTATTCACGAAAGGTGCGTAACTTACGCGGGTGCCTAAATAGTGTCGTAACTTACGCCACCTAGCACCCACACCTAAGTTAGGCGAAAGTGCGTAAGTCCCGAAATTCTCGTTCAAAGTCCCGTTTACAGTAGCGAGCACTTGTGAGATTCTGCGAGATTAACGAAAACATGTTACGCGATTAACGAAAACATGTTGTTTTCAAGTCTCTATATTTATCTCTAATAATTTCCTTTGATGATTTTACACGTTTTTGGACAACTGTGCAACCAACACTAACAAAGAGCTTTCAGAAAAGTGCAGAAAAGTGTGTATATAATAAACGACTGACAATATTCACCTGTTTTCTTACTTTGCTATTGCCTGTCAGCTGTTGGTGAGGCTTGCCCTTTGTTATGAAGCGAACACAAGCTTCCGAAATGGACTCAAACGTAATCAATCACAGAAGAATAATGTTTGCTATGGAGTTTGACCATGTGAGCATTCAATAATATCTTTTCACTTAGCTGAAAGCATATTGATTGCTTCTCATTTAGACTAATCAGGGTGTGTGAACTTAGGAATGTACTTGGACCCGGATGTGTGCTGAAATATGGGTGGGGCGAAGAAACCCAGGTGGTCGCTATGGGGATACACTATGGGAGAGGTAAAACCTGGGTGGGCCACCCCCCCCCCCCTGCCCCCACCCAACATCACCACCCTTACCCTAGTCCATGGAAAAGTCGTGAAAATCACAAAAACATTACAGTGAAAAATTATGCTATTGAGCTATAACAATTTAATTTCTATGACAAAGATAAAATGCATGAGATGCTATCGGAGCGCATCTAGATTTCAAAGGTTTCTCGTTTATAGATATCATCTAGGTCACTGTGAAATTCTATGACTTTTACATGCCGTTTCATGCACTATAAAAGCATAGAATATACGCATAAGTCCTGGTTATGCCAATTAGATGTTATGAGCCTATGCATAACCCGGCATAAATATGTCTGTTTGCAGATGAGATTACTTTTTGAAAATTTACGACTGGAATGAATTTGATGAGGCAGTAACTCCAGTGGCAAGTATTCAAAAGTAGTTTTCCCTTGCTCTGCATATGGATTATTATTTCACAAGACCATAGTGGATAGCATATAGTGTATTAAATGTTTAATAATTTGATACCATAGAAAATGGCTTACGAGACTGACATTTTAATTAACAGCGAGGTTCTCAAACAGGATGTATTACTTCTAGTAAGCTTTAGATGTAGCAGGTTCAAATAGATGATGTAGGCATACACATTTGTTCCACAACAGTTCTAATTCAGTCCCTAGCTCAAGCTGTCAATGACCCCTACTTGGAATGAAGTCAGTTGAATGAGTGAAATTCAAATACAGACAATTGAAAACAAAATTGCCTAATCCTTCATAAGTAGGTGCTCCTGACCCTCCTATGTATCCTGTGGAATATCTTTTATGTAGGTGTTCATAACTGCAATTTGTTGCTTCAATTTCTCAACAATAAAGGCATGTAAACAGTTTTTTAATTTCTAATATTGTTTCAAGATTTATGATGAATTAATGACAGCTGAAAAACATAAGATCCATATAAATGTATGATTTTATATGAAATGATTATCCATACTGACATGGCTGGTATTATCTGGCTAAATTTGTCATTGCTTCATCACTGTTTCTAAATTTTAAAGTACTTAGTATACATGTAGATACATTGTTGAATGTTCTGAAGCCAATTTGGCTGGGAGCCTTTGGCCACATAGGAAACTTCTTGGACATGTTAGAAAGCAACAGTTTCCAGGTGAATTTAGCCTCAAAATATTCAACATTCAATCTTTTATTAATATAAATATTTTGATACAAATTATATCACTCAGGTTTCCAGCTAAATTAAATTATTCAACAGCTTAACTCTTTAACATACATATCAGCCCAAAATGGTGTTTGCAGTGGTCTTGAGAAATGCCAATTTGCAGACCAAGTGAAAGTAATTTTTGAAAAGTTACAAGTGAAATGACTGGCTCAATAACAGAGCCAATTATTCCAGTGGTAAATCTTCAAAAATATTCTCTTGGTCTGCAAATTGACATCTTCTTTGAGACAATTTAAATTTTCTTGAAATTTTTTTAATTTTCTTGAAGAAATTTAAGTCTTAAAGGGTTAATCATTAATGTTCAAGAATGGTTTAGAAAATCAGAAAGTTTGATTATTGAATGCCAAGATTAACCTTTACCCCTTTGTTGTAAAAATCTTTAGTTTTCAAATTAAATTAAAAAATGGTGGTTAATTTTTCAACAAATTTGATGGAATATGTTGCTGTGGTTGAAAAATGTAGCCTACAACAGTTTCTTTGCTAGTGACATGACAAATAATAGAATATTGCCATCAGAGTGGTAAAGGTTATTTTAAAGAGAATAGTATTTTAGAAAATAGTCCACTGGACTAACTGGATCTGTTATCGAGCCAGCCATTTCAGTGGCAAATTTTCTAAAATATCATCTTGACATGCATAGGCATTTCTCAGGACCACTACAAAGGCAGTTTCTGATTGACTTGACCATTCAACACAACTGTCTTTTATTTTGCAGGTGCCATTGCCTACTGAAGCAAAGTCAGTGTTACAATGAGCATGATGAGATGCAAGATGGACTGAACAAGTGTTCATGATTTAGAAAGATCAGCACTTTTAAAAGACTGTGTCGATTAAAATGAATACATGTGCCTTCTCAGATTACCAAATTTCCAAGAAGCATTCTCAATGTATAAATCTGCAGACTTTGTCAAATCAGTGTGTGTTCTCAGGAACTCATGATATGACAAACTGAACAGATATATACTCTATGTGTAGACAGACAGAGCCACATACATATTGATATGGATGATAATGTACAAGACACTTATCAGATCACACCATTAACACAGCCATGACACCCTAATCAATCTTCATTCAACACGGATGATAAATACCTGTATGTACTGCATTCTATGTTGTACATAAATACTACTTTAAATTTGAATTTTGTTAAATGAAAGTAATAAAGTAAGTATATATAGTCATGACAGTTGATTATTTTTCAATTTTAGTATCTAGTGTTAGATTTAAGTTATGATTTCAAGGAGTTAAGCAAATTAACCCTTTAATGGCTAAATTGGGTAACAAATATCAAATAATTTGCTAATTTAATGACTATTTGCAGGCCAAGATGTATTTTTGAAGATTTACCACTGGACTGGCTGGCATGCTTATGGAGCTAGTCATTCCAGTGGTGAATTTTCAAAGACAGTCTCTTGGTTTGCAAATTTATGGACATTCAAGCATACTGTAGAGGCCGGTTTGGCTGACTTCTCCATGGAGTCTGCATTTGCAGGACGAGGTCAATGCTATTTATCTTTTAAAGATTACCACTGGACTGGGTGATTGGTCAATACATGAGACAGTCATTCCATGAGTAAATTTCAAAAATAGCCTTATTGGCCATGTTGGCACATGGGCATTCTCTAAGCAAAATTAAATATTCTTGACAAATGCTGACCATTAAAGTGTTACATGCTTGGAAGCTGTTGAATGTTCTGAAAATGATTTGAATAGCAGCCAGTAATTTGTTAACTCTTTAATGTTCAACACAGACAAAACCAGCCTGTGTAGTTGTCTTGGAAAATACCTATTTGCAGACCAAGAGAAAACTTGATATTTTTTAATTTTACCATTGGAATTATAGGCCCACTGCCCGTAATTGAGCCAGTCAGGTAAGTTTTAACCTGCCAATGGACAATTACTAAGCAAACACTTAAATTTTCATGACAAATTTTAACCATTAAAATGTTTAAAATAATGATTATTGCTTACATGTATTTTTAGATCTCAACTTCAATGGGCTTAACCAATTTTCAATTCTTCCATTGGCTCTGCCTTAAAAATAGTGACAGATTTTACAATTTGTTGATCGTCTAAAAGCTTGTTCTCTGTGGATTGGTGTCAAATTTGTTATATTAATATATCTACATTGTGGCAAACCTGATTATATGCCAATATATCTGTCCACAAGAGTTATCTCCCTTCTTAGCATTACATGCATTTTAAGGTTAGATTAGTAAAAATGGTCTGTTGTATAGATAACTTTAAAATGCAGGATGGTATGAAAATAAATATAATTCTATGTATGCGTGCATACATTCTCCTGTCTTCAGACAGAGGATTCTGTTGAAAATTTCTGGACATTGTCAGCTTCTATTGTATACAGCAAAACAATATTTGGGATCAGACCGCAGTCTGGATTGTCTCAGTTACTTAAAATTAGTCAAAATATTGCTCTATGCTGGAATATCTGGATAGTTTTAGTACATATTCCCGTGTGAGATAGAATTTGATTCTTTAAGCAAATTTTTGGTCACCTGTTCAACTGTTTGAATATTTAGTAGTCGAGGTTGGTAAATTATCTAAAATATGATCTTCTTTCTCAAGACCACTCCAGATGTCATTTTTGAAATTTTCAATTTTCTCATCAAAGTGCCAACGTATGCAGACCAGATTATTTTTGAAAATTCATCAATGAAATGACTGTCTCTGACCACCTTGAGTGTTAATGGTTTAACCCTGCAATTCCATTCTCCTTCGATCAATACTCACCATTCTATTACTTCTGATACAGCTAGCCCTGATAGCTGGGCCCTAGGACTATAGACTTAGAAAGCTTTACCGACTCCTGGAACCGGGTACTCGGCTCCCAACTGACGAGTACCCGTCAGCCAGGAAGCTCATTCTTGTTTGCATAGCAACAAGAGACACATGCTTTTACTGGCACTAAGTCTTTTTTCTGTGTTAAATTGTGATAGCTTGTGCGCTCTCTAAAGGATATTTGGATTACCATGGATGCTGCCGATGATAACCAGGTCGTATGTTTCCATGTTATTCCATAGTTAAAAAGATTTAGGTCTTTGAAATTTCGTCTGTGTCGCATGTTCCAATTTCTAAGCCCAAAAAATCTGGGACGTGTGTTAACAACGAGATATGCCAGATGATCGCCTTCTTCAATCCCCATCAGGCGATCGGCAGATATGAAAATATGTGTTGGCTGACAGTGTTTTATAACACGAATATCGGCTGACGTCGTTCTCCGTAAGATCCGAGCGGGTGACGTCACACCCGTGTGTCTCGGATGTGTATGTGAAGAAAATGTTTCATTAAATCGCGCATCTGATTCTAGGTGCTGCGTACTTTAATTGGTACCAGAAAGCTTTGGAATTTTCAAGTTTTGCTTGTTATCACGATCTGTTTGCAATGATCGGTGTTTTCAAAATTCTTGATTTAGATGTGTGGTCTGCGGTTTTACCGTGTGCTACAGCAGTTTGTTTACATTTTGTTGTTTCTTCACATATCGTTTTGGCCTTCGTTAGGAGTATAACTTATATTTATTAGTAAATATACCCCGAATGCTATGCGATATGATTCCTGGTTCCGTTATACATCCTTGAGGATCAGTGTATGGGTGTATTATTGCCCGCCTCGTTCTTGTCGTCACAATCAATGCGATCTTTGCTGTAACGTTGCGGGGTGGGGTGCGGGAGGGTTTACAGTTAATTTATGGTCAAGAAATATTTGAAAATTAATTGTCTGCCTTCCATCTCTGTTTCGTCCCGCTTGCTTATTGTAGGTTTGTGCTTATTTTATAGGCCAAGCCAGCCCCACCATCATGTGACGAGTGCCACAAATTCGTTCGGGTTCTGTTTAAGGACCATGTCTGTTTTCGCTGTACAAAATGTAACCTTGACAATAGGTGTAATGTGTGTGCAGTGTGGTCGGTTGACATGATGCTGAGGTTCCTTGCCCAGAAGGACTTGGCAGGGTCTGACGCGGGGTCAGGCGGCTCGAAAGTAAATCGTGGAGCGTCCGCTTTGGCCCTTGGGGGCGCTCCACGTCTACAACCGGAGGTGGCGGAGATGGCACCGCCGGCGTGGTTTCGTCCGGCTATGCAAGGTTTCTTGCGTAGCGTTCTGCCCACGCTGGTGTTGCCCTTGCTGCCAAAAGTTGTAGTGCAGTCTCTCCCTATGTTTGATTCGGACCCTGTCCTTGGACAGGGTTCTGGACTGGCCACCGAGGGAGCCATCTCGTACGGCCCCCTGGCAGTCCCGGCGGGCTCCAGCCTGACGGGTTCTGTCTCTCTGCGGCCACCTCCGGGTCGTACAGTAGCGGTGGCCAGTCCATCAGGTATGGAAGCCATCTGCCAGGACGGCTCCACGGTTTCCTCATCTAGTGACGACTCTTCGGGGTCTGAAGATGAGGAGGCCGAGGAGGAGAGGTTGCTGCGGCCTGTGATGCCACGGGTGGAGAGCATGGAGGTCGATTCCGCCCTGGACGGAACCGCCCTCCATCTGTCTGGCTTGGTGCAAGCCAAGGCAGCGGCACCGCCCGTGGTTGAGACCAATCTGGTACCGGGCACCAGTCCCGTGATGGTTGGTTTTCAGCCAACCGACACGGTGACGGATGTGCCGGGCCAGGCATGGTACTCACCTATCTCGCCTGGTCCAGCGGTCAGACATGGGGTGCCATTTTCCGTGCGGGCCTACTCCATGGACTGGTGTGTTCCATGGGGTGGCAGCAGAATCGTGCGGTATCGGAGTTCCTGGCATATCAGCAATGGCTCCTATCCGGGAGACCGTTGCTGGTAGGGCCGTGAACATGTCAATGGGTAACGTGTTCACGGGAGTGTCCTCCTCGGAGACGGATTGGTCTGAGGCTTTGGCTTGGCTAGCCAGGGTAGACCCGTCTGTGGTTCCGACCACGGCCGAGGAGGATGCACCTCGTCCATTGGTGGCATCGATTAGGACGGGGATCTTTCCCGCAGTCCGGATCCAGTCTGCTGGACTGGATCCAAGGTTTATTGAGTTGCTAGATGCTATTTATAGCAAGCAACTCATGACCAATGGCCAGCTTCCTGCGGCCTCCAGGGAGGTGCGGGCGAGGTGTCGTATTCCACGGGGGGAATACGACAGGTATGGTGTTGTCCCGTCGGTCACCGAGGTTGACCGATGGGTACTGGGTGTCCAGAGTGCTGGAGCAGGTGGCTCCGCCCCGGCTCTGGTGGACCAATCTCAGGGGCACCACGATGAAGTCCTGTCCCTATGTGATGAGAGTGTGAGGGCAGCTATGAGTGCTGTCAACCACTCTTATCGCCTTCTTCAGTCGGTGTGGGCTGATGCGGGGGCAGGCCACCCTATGCCACCTGTGGCGCTTTCGTGCGTCAATGACGGCCTGGTGCTGTCTATGGACGCATTGGCAAGGGTGCAGGCGCGTGTAACCAAGTCCAGGAGGCAGATGGTTCTTGACCATATGCGTCCAGCTACGGCCGTCAGGGAGCGTCTTCTTGGGACGCCCCTGACAGGCCATAGCATCGTTGGTGGCCAGGCGCGGGCCATCCTACTGGACACGGCTAGCATTGCGCAGAATCGGTTGGTGGTGAACCTGCAGCTAGAGCTAGTGCGTCAGGCGCACGCACTAGGGGCTGTAGCTAAGCCGCTGACCGTGCAACCTTCTAAGAAGCAGAAAAAACACAAAGGCAAAGCGAAAGCTAAGCCTGGTGCTGCTTCTGCTTCTTCTGGGTTTTCTCAGCCACCTCCGGCGAAGAAAGCCAAGAAGGTTGTGGAGGCTCCTACCCTCCCCAATGTTGCTCCTGTGCGACAGGAACAGCGGTACCAGTTAGACCGGCCAAGCCAAGACCAAAATGGTTCTCTCTCTCTCTCATCAAGAGAAGGGGGGGGGGGGGAAGGGGCGGATCACGAGCCAGACACCCCATTAGGCGTCAAGGCGTCTATAGTGGGTGGAAGGCTCATGCGTTTCGTCGAGGCTTGGCGAGGTGTGATGTCAGACAGTCTGGTCCTGGGGTGGTTATCCCAGGGATACATGCCAGAGTGGTGGGACTTTCCACCACAGAATCTGTCTTTGGCACCTGTCTGGACACCCGTACCAAGGGAACTAGACAAGTTAGAAGCCATTCAAAACGAAGTGTCAGGTTTGCTTCTGAAGTGAGCAATAAAACCAGCAAACCGGAACACTCCAGGCTTCTATTCAAACATGTTCCTTGTCCCCAAGAGAACAGGGGGATGGAGACCCGTACTCAATCTCAGGCCATTAAATTGGTTTATCCATACGCCTCGGTTTCAGATGGAAACTCCGAGGTCGGTAATGGCAGGATTGAGGAAGGGAATGTGGTGTGTATTGATCGATCTGAAAGATACATATTTCCACATTCCAATGAATAGGAGTTGTCACAGGTTTCTGAGATTTGCATTTCAGAATCAAGTATGGGAGTTTATAGTCCTCCCATTCGGCCTGTCGACAGCTCCATGGGTTTTGACCAGAGTGGTCCTTGTGGTGACAGCGTTTCTCAGAAAAGAGAACGTGGTGCTTCACACCTAAATAGACGATACGGCTGATCAAAGCAGACACATCAGCCAGGTTAGAGGTGGATACTGCTCTGACTCTGATGTTGCTTTCAGATCTAGGCTGGATAGTCAACAAGGAGAAACCCGAGTTGACACCCACTCAACATTTCGTTTATTTAGGGATGCGATTCGATCTCGAGGAGGGCAGGGTTTACCCGTCAGAGCCCAGAGTTGGTGTCTCTGTTAGCCATCCTCAAGAGTTTTCGATTGGGAAACCACATTCAGGCGAGGCGGGTTCTTCAGATGCTGGGCATGATGGTCTCCATGGAGCAGGTAATCCCGTACGCTGATCTGATGCGAAGACCTATCCAGTTGTATCTGATGTCTCTGTGGAAACAAAGAACAGAACCCCTGTCAAAGCTGGTGCCAGTTTTGGAGCCAATAATGTCGCATCTTGTACGATGGTAAAAGTGCCAGAATCCTCTAGGGGCACCTATCCCACCCCCAGCTGTCCGTGTACACGGATGCATCGCTGGAGCGGTGGGGGCTGCCTGGGAGAACACCAGGTCTCGGGCACATGGACTCTCCAGGAGAGCCATCTGCATATCAATCTGTTGGAAATGATGGCAGTGGAACTGGCATTAGAAAAGTTTCTTCCAAAAGTCAGGGGCAAGGCGATATTGATACGATCGGACAACTCGACAGTAGCATCATACATAAATCGCCAAGGCAGGACCAAGTCGCCCACACTGTGTATCAAAGTGTGGCACTTGATTCACTGGGGCAGGAATTACTCGGTTGTTTTGAAAGCAGCTCACATTCCTGGGCGATTGAAAATTCTGGCGGATGCTTTGTCTCGCAGACAGAGAATTCTGCCAACAAAATTTTCTCTCAACCCTCCAGTTCTACAATAGATCTTCGAGCATTGGGGCAAACCCAACGTGGACTTGTTCACCACAAGGGAAAATGCTCAAATCATGACTTATGTCTCGCCGATTCCAGATCCAAATTCCGTCGATACAGATGCTCTGGCGATAAGCTGGAGAGGGATTCACGCATACTCGTACCCACCCACCATTCTTCTACCGAAGATATTGGTGAAGATCAGGGAGGAACCGTGCCTGGTCCTGCTAATAGCGCCGTTTTGGCCAAGCAGGGCGTGGTTCACGGATCTTCTGGTGATTCCGAAAATAATCTCCCAGGCCAAGGGACGCTTCCTACATGAGCGTTCCGAATTGTTCAAACTGACTGCATGGATGTTATCAAACAACGTTCCACGTCGGAAGGCCTTTCTCGACAAGCTGCAGATTTCATCGCAGCTGCGAGAAGGAGGTCAACCTTCAAGTCATATAACAACAAGGTTAACAGATTTGCTGACTGGCATGAAGAAAGGGGTATTGATACCTTTCAATACACTATTCAGCAAATAGCAGACTTTGTCTGTGAGCTGTTCTTTTCAGGACTAGCTCCTGTCGCAATTGCTGGATACAAGTCAGCTTTGGCATCAGTTATCCCTTGTCTAGCCAACAGGGATAGTCCAGAGGCGGCCCAGTTAAATGTGATGGTGAAGGGAATGAGCAATCTCTGACCGAGACAACCGGTAGTCATTCCAGATTGAAGTCTATCTTTAGCACTTAATGTACTGGCCAAGCACCCATTCGAACCGTTGCATTCGGCTAGTCTAAAGCATTTGACTCTAAAGGCGGTCTTTCTATTGGCAGCTTCCTCAGCTAGAAGGCGCAGTGAGATCCATGCACTTTCATCAGTCTATTGTCTCCAGAGAGGGTCTGCGTCTACTGCCAAGAGCAGAGTTTATGTCAAAGAATCAATCTTTGAGATATCCCGGCAAACCGATCATTATACCGAAACTAACTAGGTTTGATCATGATGCCAATGTCTGGTGCCCAGTCCGTGCTTTCACTAAGTACAAGAAATGGGCAGACTCGTTACGGTCGAATGATAGACATCTGTGGATCTGCCATAAGAAGCCATATGGTGCCGCATCCATAGATTCTATCTCACGTTGGGTAGTCGAATGCATTCAGACTACTCATGAGATGGCGACTGGGCACCAGGTGCAATGCGCAAGGGCACACGATGTTAGAGGAATAGCCACCTCGACCGCCCTTTTCAGTGGTGTTCCGTTAGAGGACATCATGGCTGTTGCACAATGGCACTGTGAGTCCTCACTGTGAGTCCTCTTTCACAGATTACTATATGAGGGATGTGTCAGACTCCGCCAATCCACTCGCTTAGCTGTTTTGAAACGATAGTTATACGACCACACTGCTCTTCTCCCTTTTTGGCATTGTAAGAAAGAATTAAGAAGCAGACATGGTCGAGCGAGCGGATGTCAACCAGATTGTGTCACTGATGGCGGACAAGTGAATGGTTGGAGGCGCCACGTCTGGAATCCAAATATCATGAGGAAATTCAAGATTGAGAGTTTTTTTATTATGTCTTTATATCATGTTCATTCATCTTATATATTCATGCTCATTCCCAGGCTAATAATAATAATAATAATAATAATATATATATATTTGCAAAGAGCAGTTAACCCTCTTGGCATATTTGTGTTTCAGGCGAGATACATGTTCGTGAGTTCTCTCCCTTTTCTTAGGAGAAAAAAGGGGTGGGCAGTGATGCGAATGTGATTCGGTTCCGTTAACTTGATGGTCCTTTTACGTTTCCATTAATCAAGTTTAAGTCTAGCTCTTTCTCCAAGGGGCAAAAGTAGCAATTGATGGCTTGCCCCTTCCCACCAGGTTACCAACTAAATATGTTGTATATCAGAAGTAATAGAATGGTGAGTATTGATCGAAGGAGAATGAAGGAAATTTCAATTTCCCTTTCTCCGAGATCTAACAATACTCACCATTCTATTACGGACCCAGCCTCCCAGCCCCACCGAGGCAAGCCATGGGTTTCTCTTGTTTGGTGGCTATGCAAACAATATGAGCTTCATGGTAGACGGGTACTCGGCAGTTGGGAGCCGAGTGCCCGGTTCCAGGAGTCGGTAAAGCTTTCTAAGTCTATAGTCCTAGGGCCCAGCTATCAGGGCCAGCTGTATCAGAAGTCAGCAGTTGTTGGAAACGTGACAGTTGTGTGGGAATCCTCCTGTTGGATAGTTACGTTTTCGCTAGAATTCAACTGAGCGTCTTCAAGAGGTAATAATTCATAATATTGTGGTGCTGGCGGTATCCCGCAATTCCGCGGTTCGTGTTTCGCGGCTGCCGGGCTAGCTGATTCCCGCCATTTCTACGGACGCCCGGCAGTCGTACCTTGGAACTTGAACCGTGCAGATCTGCCGCTGGTTCCACTAGCCGATTCGAGACCTCTGTTGGGTGAGTAACCTTTTATACGTAGCTAAGTTACTACAAATGGTGTCAGGAGTACTTTGGGCCCTAAATTAAAAATTGTTATTAGTTATTTCTAAATTCTACTCACGATTTTGCTGTAAAAAAAGATAGAATTCGCGGAAATATAAAGACTACTCTAGTCCTGCCCGAACGTCAATTTTACAGACTCTGGCCGCCATTTTGATTATTTGATAGTTATTTTTGTAGGATTTAACAATCACAGATGATAGGTGAGTTATAGTTAAATATATATTATATATTTATACTATAGCATGCAAATGTCGGGTATATAGATTAATATACCTTACATATATACGTCATATACGTCGTAAATTCAAGATTCAATGTTATTTATTTGAACTGTAATGAATTGAGGTATATTTTCGTGCTTAGTTTCTATCATCTATGTCAGTATTCCGTGGAATGACAACCCTATAGTTTCTGGATTGTTATTGTTAGTTGTCTTCAGTGTCATATGTACGCGATTCTGAGCTGTAATTTAACCGTCGGTTTTTGGATATTTCTTTATATGTTAATTACAGTTCAATTTCTTTGTTTATTTCAGAATTATTTGAAATAAAGAAGTGATATAAATCACTGTTGTTGTTATTATTATCATTATTATTAACTTTTTGAACATTAGAGGGTAATCTCCCTTCTAATCAGCAAATATGTTTCAATTGTAATATTAGGTTTACTAATTACGCTGAACACTATTTGTTTTGGGGTTTTTTCTTGTTATTATTAATTCAAAAGGTTCATAATCACATTGCTAGTCATTCCATTGAAACAATACTCAGCTTATGCCTTCTTTTCAAGTTAAATCTTAGGAGTTTTTGGCTCGCACCCAGTTTTCGTTGGATCAGTCCTTTACCCACAAAGCAATTTTGTACAAGTAAAGGTTTTATTTTGAAAAGAGCTGATCAAACTGGGTTTGTTGAGTATTGGTGTAAAAGCGGTGGTACTACACAAGACTTGGTTAATATTTTGCAGTCGAGAATAGCCAACACCGTTCAGAAATTTCACCGTATCATTTTCTATATCTGGGCCGGAACGTGAGACCTTACCGAGAAACGAGGCGACGGTTTTGTCTATTTAAGGACAGACGATGATGAACTCGCGGTAGACTGCATTTGCCAACACTATCAATGTGCGATAGACATAGTAAGACATTACGGCCAAACGGTGAAATTTATCGATATCCCGGCGTATTCTCTGGTCCTGTATAATGAGCTACTTCACCATTTGAATCCCTGTTCCTTCAAAGACCAAGAGCTGCAACTGCATGACCAACTCTCTCTTCTCAATGATAGAATTGAGAAAATTAATGCAGATATTGGTGTACACACCATCAAATGCAGTGTAGAGTTAATACTCCGTAAAAAATCTAGGGCACGTAAACGCGTCCGTTATCATTATACTTTCGAGTTTCTGAAGGATGGTTTGCATGCAGGTACGCTACTGAATCTGGTTTGGCTTCGGAAGATTCATTTGGACGTTCTCCGGAGTTGCACCACCATCACTACTCAGTGAGTTATATTTTTCAGTAAGCATACGCTTACGACTTATTTCAGTAGGTGATATTATTTTTTTTAGCGGATATTAATTTCGCTTCCTTGGTATAAATCAACAGGTGACCCATAATGACGAAACCTTTGTGTATTAACACTGCAACCGTGGAGGAACTTAGTGCACTCCATAATATTGGTAAAGTTCGAGTTGCTGGCATAGTGAGTTTTCGTGAGTCCAGAGGAGGTTCCATATCCCTGGCCGACATTAAGGCAGATACTGATCTGCCTGCCACAGCTACAATCCTTGCACGATTGCTCCATGCTGGGGAAGTCGTATTCGACATCAATGATGAAGGCGATGTTGGTGGGGTCGACTCACACCCAAGGGAAGAATCCCTGGAAGAGAAGGTAGCTAGACTGAACATGGAACTGCTAGCTCAAGGTATCAAATACAAGGCACTCCTTAACTCAACTAGTCGACCAAGTCGTGATCATACCCTAGTTGATAACCTGGCTCCTAGGGGGATATATACCCCTAGAGAACCTAAGAGGGAGTCGCGATCAGTTTCTCACCATGACACTAGGACGTCATCACCAGTTCGTAGAGCTTACTGGGATGGCTCTTCGTACAATGACTCTAGAATGTCATCCCCCGGTCGTAGAAGCTACTCTGATGGTCCTCCTCCACCTAAAATGTCAACTTTTGATGGAAAATGTGAGTGGAAACCATTTTTCATACAGTTTGAGCATACTGCTTCAAGGTACCGTTGGTCTGATATGTATAAATTAGACATGCTCATCTCAGCTTTAAGGGACAAGGCCTTAAAGTTTTACTGCATCTGTTCTGTGCAAGTCCAGAATGATTACTTTAGTTTATGTGACAAATTAAAGTTGAGATTCGGGAAGAAAGATCTGCCCCACATCATCAGAAAAAAGATGCAAGATATTCGACAAGAGGGTAACTCTTTAGAAGAATTTGCAGACATCATTCAGGAGCTCACTTTAGATGGTTACCCTGATGCCTCAGAGAGTTTGGGCGAGACTATTGCCATTGATGCATTCCTACGGGGTGTTGAGCATAAACGAGCCGCTCTGATAGCTATGGATAAAGATCCGAGCACCCTGGAGGAGGCTGTACAAATGGTCAATGCAGCTATCCATAATCAAAGATTGATCATGGGTTCCAGAAGACCTGAGGTTCGAAAGGTCCGTTTTCCGGACGATGCTTCTGGATTGATGGAGGCAGATAATCCTGAGCAGTTGAGAGGCATAACGGCTCCAAGCAGGATAGATAAATTGGAGAAAGATGTCGAAGGACTTAGGAAGGATATGGCGGATATGAAGGTAGATGTGGCTAAGATTTTGAATCTTATATCTGGTCAATTCGGTCGAAGTCGGTCTCCTCCAAGAGGGAAGGTCATTCCATCGCGTTCCCCTTCTCCTCCTCTCAGATCAGAAGTGCTTTAATTGCAATTTAGAGGGGCATTTTTCCCTTGAGTGTCCAGAGCCGAGGCGTACACGGTCGCCATCACCTTCTGCTTCACCGAGATCTTCGCCTGTGCGATCATATGATGTTCGCATGTATGAGTTTAATCGTGACCCTATGACACTAGTCATTCCCATTAAAGTAAATGGTGTTTCCGTTGATGCAGTGGTGGACACTGCGGCACAAGTGACAGTAATTGGCAATTTCTTTGCAAATAAATTACCTTACCCTTTAAAGAGGTTGGAGTCTATTACATTGAAAGGTGCAGGTAGAGACAATGTTATCCCTGCGGAAAGTGTTGAGCCAGTCACAATTGCATTAGGCTCTATGATGTTCAACTGGCCAGTACTTCTTGCCAATATTAATGATCCGATTATATTAGGCCTGGATTTCTTGAAGGCACACAAGGCCACCATTGATCTGACTAGACTGTGTCTGACAATTAATGGAGAACCGGTTCAAGCATCAATGTTGAGAGCTCATGGGAAGGAAGCCCAAGTAGCTCGGGTAACATTGAAGCAGAAAGTGGTCGTTGGACCTTTTGAGGCTGTGAAGACACAGGTGTTCTGGATCGGGAGGTACAGAATGATGTTGTGCTCCAGCCCTCATCTAAACTGGAGGGTCTGGTAACACCTCATACAGTGGCCACTGCCAAAGATTCGCAGATTCCTATTTTGTTAAGGAACCTGTCGGCCCAATATATTACTCTGGAACAAGACCACAACCTTGGTATTGTCACAGAAATTGAGGAGGTTTTAGACCCTAGAACAGAATTTCAACTTGCTGGTAATCCCATAAACCAGGATGGTTTACAGACTTCTACAGCCACTGAGGTGGACATCCCTGTGTTCTTACAGGAGCTGTATGAGAGGTCGACATCGGGTTTATCGGAGACGCAGTCTTCGCAAGTTAAATCCATGTTAATCGAGTATCAGGATGCATTTGCAAAAGATGATCTTGATTTGGGTTTGTTCAAGGGGATAAGACATAAGGTTGACACAGGTAATGCACAACCTGTTCGTTCTAAACTTAGACGAACTCCTCTTGGTTTTGAGAATGAGGAAGAGAAACACCTTGCGGAAATGTTAGAGAAAGGTATCATAGTTCCGTCAAAATCTGAGTGGTCGTCAGCCCCGGTATTAGTTCGGAAGAAAGACGGTACCGTGAGGTACTGCGTCGATTTTCGAGCTCTGAACAGTATAACTCGCAAAGACCTTTACCCCCTACCAAACATTGAGACATGTCTGGATGCACTTGGTGGTGCTAAGTTCATCAGCACACTTGATATGGCAGCTGGGTATTGGCAGGTCGAGGTTGACCCAGAGGACCGCCACAAGCTGGCATTTATCACAAGATATGGGCTCTTTGAATTTGTCCGGATGCCATTTGGTACGTGCAACAGCCCGGCTACCTTTCAGAGGGTTGTTCAGCTGGTGTTGCAAGGTCTTAACTGGTGCGAGTGTCTTGCGTATTTAGATGACGTGGTAGTGACAGGGACTGAGTTTGACAGTCATATGACCAACTTGAAAGCTGTCCTTTCCCGATTCCTGTTGCACAACCTTAAATTAAAACCTAAGAAGTGTAATTTGTTCCGTACAGAACTCTGTTTCTTAGGTAAGTTGGTGAGTGATAAGGGAATTGCTGTTAAGCCAAACAATATGGAAAGCGTCGCTAATTGGCCTGTTCCTAAGACCAGGAAAGAGCTGGAATCTTTCCTAGGGTTCATGAATTACCACCGAGAGCACATACAGGGTTTTGCTGGTATTTCTGCTCCTCTCTCTGCACTTACTAGTTCCAAAGTAGAGTATGACTGGACTCTAGAGCATCAGGTAGCTTTCGAAACACTTCAGGGTGCTATGGCCAACCCTGCAGTGTTAGGTTATCTGACACCGGATGGTACCTTCATACTGGAAAACGGATGCTTCAGAGGCGGCTATTGGTGCAGAGTTATCCCAAATTCAGAATGGGAAAGAGGTGCTTATTGGTTTTGCGAGCCGAACGTTGACACCGGCTCAGCGTAAATATTGTGTTACACGCAAAGAGTTGCTGGCCGTGGTAGCATTTACTAGGCAGTACCGTATGTACTTGCTAGGACGGTCATTTATTGTGCGGACTGACCATCACAGTCTCACGTGGCTGCTCAGTTTCAAGCACATCGAAGGACAACTAGCTAGATGGCTAGAAGAACTGTCCCAATATAATATGACGATGCAGTACAGGCCCGGTAAACAGCACTCTAATGCTGATGGTCTATCACGAGTTCCAAGTGATTTTTCACCTTGCCACTGTTATAAAGCTGGCCAATCTCTTAGTTCGTTACCATGTGGTGGGTGCAAATATTGTACCAAGCTTCAGCAGCAATGGTCTCAATTTGAACAAGATGTTGATGATGTAATTCCTTTGGCTTTTCAAACCATAAGGGCCCTTCAACTGAGTAATAATGACCTATCAGACAGCGACACAGACAGCGACGATCCAGATGGACTGCTGAATGGTGTCCCCCAAACAGACCAGGTTATCAGAAGGTCAAACTGGTTAGACGCATTCTCTTTGGAAAATCTAAGGGAGCGTCAGTTGGAGGATCCTGATCTGAAGACAGTTGTATCATGGATTGAGCAGTCACACACACCTTCTGACGCGGAGCTATATTTAGCTAGTCCAGCTGTCAAGTTTTGGTGGGCTCGTTGTGATCAATTGATTTTTGTCGATAGCATTTTGCACTATCTCTGGGTAGAAGCAAATACCACACGGAATCTGCTGGTAGTCCCAAAGTCTCTCCAGAAGCTGGTTTTGGAAAATTGTCATGATTCCAAGCTTGCCAGTCACATGGGTGAGCAGAAGACATTAGAGAGAGTGAAGGCTAAGTATATCTGGCATGGATACTCTCGTGATGTGGTGGCGTATGTGAAATCCTGTCGGATTTGTAGCTGTAGCAAAAAAGCTTCCATCCGACCTAGAGCCGCTCTGGGCGAGTTCCATGCCGGTTTTCCCTTGGAACGGGTACATATGGACATTTTGGGCCCCTTTATCACATCTACCCTGGGAAATAGATACGTGTTGATGATCATAGATCAGTTCACTAAATGGGTTGAGTGCTATGCGCTCCCTGAACAAGGGGCAGAACTGGTAGCCAAAACGTATGTGGAGCGTTTTGTCACCACATTTGGCTGTTCATATTTCTTACACACCGACCAGGGTCGTAACTTTGAGAGCAATCTATTTAAGGAACTGTGCCATCTACTGGAGATTTCAAAAACACGCACCACAGCTTATAGACCATGTTCGAATGGACAGATTGAACGTATAAACCGTACTGTCTTGCAGTGTATACGGTGTTACCTGCAAGAGCATGACAGACAGAAAGATTGGGACAAGTGTATTCCTTTCATCGCTGGAGCTATACGATCTACTGTAAGCCGACAGACGGGGTATACTCCCAACATGATGATGCTTGGTCGAGAAGTACTACAGCCTATTGACATAATGTGCAAATGGCCTGTGTCTGCGACTACAGAGAATGCCCCTTCAGATGCCAGTGACTTCGTCCAACAGTTACAGCAAACGTTGCATGAAACTCATGAGATAGCACGGGATAACCTTAAAATGGCTCAGAAGCGCCAGAAAAAAGAGTATGATCTACGTTTGCATGAGCATGCCTATCATGTTGGTGATGTAGTTTATCTTGCTAATTCTGCAACTAAAATAGGCCAGTCCAGTAAACTACAACCTCCTTGGACTGGTCCATTTATTATTTATAAAAAGTTGTCAGAAGCACTGTTTGGTATCAAAAACCAACGCCGGGAACTAGTTGTTCACCATGATAGATTAAAGCTGTGCAGAGATCGTGATTTACCTCTCTGGATATTGCGAATGAGACGTGCTATAATCTCTGAAGATCATGGCGATGATGATGACTTATTATTCCCCGATAATGGCCTTAGGTTATCTGATGATAACCGTGCTTCCATTTTTGAAGAGGATTCGGATGAAACCATTCCATATGGTATTGATCCATCCTCATCAATTCTGCATAATGATCTAGATGCTGTTTTGACAGATGACCTGGATATCGACTCTGTTTTACCCGTCCCACAAACACAGCATCACTCTCCTAGGCGCATGAGGTGTCAGGTCCGAGGAGAAACGCATAACACGTCCCCTAGGCGCATGAGGTGTCAGGTCCGAGGGGAACCGCATCACACTTTTTCCCCTAGGCGCATGAGGTGTCAGGTCCGAGGGGAAATACATCACACATCTCCTAGAGATGACCAACTCCAAACTCACACCATTCAGAGTCGAACAGGAAGGCAGTGCCGTCTTCCTAACAGGTTCCTAGATTATGAAATGTATTAGAATGATCTTTAAGCATTCGTGAATTAGACTATGTAAGTCTTCATGGACCCTACTTGTCCACCTGAATAAACGTTCCTCTGGTTTCGTCTTATTACGGATTCATTTGGTCATGGTATTGTTGCGGACTGCAGTTAGCTTTCCGGTCGTAGTACAGTACTACAATAGTAATGTGATAATGTACAATGGTAACAGTAATTCAACATTAAAAGAATTACTGTAATCCAGATGATATGAAATTATGACTTCAAATTTTAACATTCTGCATGACACTGAAGACATTCAACTTGTCCGGAAAACATTTATAATCATTGGCTTATGTTCCGTTTCCATCTTAGCTTTAGTTTCAGCAACAGCAAAATCGTGATGTTCTATTCTTTGTAAGTTTTTGGGACACTAAATTAGTTGGACACATAAGCACATAGTGGCTTTTTCCAGCAATAATACTCCGTGAGATGCCAAAAACCAACAGGGGTCCATCGCTGTATGACTCACAGAACGCGTTATTATAATTACGCATTTTTCAAATGACGCGTGAATAATTGCGCGTAGTAATGCGTGGTTATATTTACGCATTTCTTGATCACACATTACAGATATGCGTTGTCAAATGATGTGTAAATTGTTACACATTAATCATACGCATTGTATTGTTAACTGTATTTATTGTCCGTCATGACGTGTGGTCATAATAATGCTCTCTGTTTATGTGTATATGGATTAACTCCATGTACACGCTTTTATAAGTATATGCATCATATGTTATGATGCAAACTCATTTATGTATAGTGAAATCCTGTATAGGTTAGCTATTTAATGCCAGTTCTACATTTGTCAGCTCAGATATTTTATAGGGTAGCTCAAATATATTATATGTAGTTTTATTAGGTCAGCACAGATATTTTATAGGATAGCCCAGGTATATTAATTCTACATAGGTCAGTTCAGATATTTTATATTAGGCCAACATATTATATATTGCCATACCTAGGTATTTCATTTATTAAACGTGTAGCACTTACATGTTAAAATGATGCAATGATGCATTATTACTCTATAATGCATAACTCAGGCATATTTATAATGTGCATTACTCTATAATGCAGAAGTCTTGCATATGACAGCATATTTATAATATGCATTTAGCAAAGACTGCATAAATCGTACAGATGCATTTCTTGCGCTTACCATTTCATAATGCGCGAAGTAATTGGCGCGTTAGTCATAGCGCAAATTCATATGTTTCTTTCTACTGCTGTATTATCCGTTCCGTTTAGCTTCATTCAGATATCTTTATTGTGATAGGGATAGTGGTTTTCCGGATTTCCTAAATTTGTGGATTCAGATCCGTTTCAATTATAAAAGAGGTATATCCTAAATGTTAAGGTTAAAAATATTCACTAAATTAAAAAATGTGTAATATTCATAAGTTTTCCTCGAATCTCACATAAGTTAATTTCAGATAACACTCCAACTAAATTCATGTGAGATTATTTTTATTACTTCTTTATCAATTCGGCAATTCCGTCAATTCTGTCAGTTTTCTGCTGTGGTGGAAAACCACTGTCCTTAATTTTAGTTAGGATGCTATGCTATTTTAGAATCTGTGACGATGGCCCTCGTCCGGCAGCGGGTGATCTATCCATCTGTTTTATTATTAACAGCCTCCTTCTATATGGATCGACACCTATTTTTTTAATTGGTAAAGTCTGATTCTACCTTTAGCAGTTGAGCGTCAATGCCTGTGTGTTTTTTATTGAGACCAGTAGATCAGCCTAACCATTTTAACTCGGAAGTTCAGGAAAGTACTCTTGACATGTCTGATAAGAGTAACGCAATATTTTGAAAATTAGTTAGAAATTGAGCTGTTTAATGCATCACCAAGTTGCAGGTAAATTATTAATACTAACTTAGTTTGCCTATTATATGTAATTGACCAGTGGAAAGAGTATTATTGATAGGGTTAACTCCGTAGATTTTTAGATAAGATTTTTAATTAAAAGATAAGATTTTTAATTAAATAACCAGTTTTTATAAACGGGGGAGAGTGTGGTGCTGGCGGTATCCCGCAATTCCGCGGTTCGTGTTTCGCGGCTGCCGGGCTGGCTGATTCCCGCCGTTTCTACGGACGCCCGGCAGTCGTACCGTGGAACTTGAACCGTGCACATCTGCCGCTGGTTCCACTGGCCGATTCGAGACCTCTGTTGGGTGAGTAACATTTTATACGTAGCTAAGTTACTACAATATACACATCTAAACGATTAGCTGTTTATTTATCACAACAGAGGAGATGTGAATTAGTAGGAAAATAGTTAAAGTTAAGAGATTCCAGGTGCATAAAAAATTCTACATCGCCTAATAGAGACGCGTAATGTGTTTCCGTGATAGACTGAATTGACACAAATCGCCCTCTAACAACCCTTGAGAAGGAGAAGTTATGCGTTTCATCCCATTTAGCTTAGAGTATAAACCATCACCTACTTCATTTAGCATCTGTGACGTTAGATTATGCCAATTTTCTCTGTAACGGACCAGGCTAAGAAATGCATTTTTTCTTAAATTTATTGTCACATCAATAAAAATGTCCTATTTCTATATATTAATATGTTATTCATGTGATCAAAGTAATATGGTTACAAAGGCCATTCTCTTAAGAACAAAATATGGCTATACCTATTAAAAATAAAAGCTGCATGTCCAGAAATGTCATTTACAACAATGCACTAGGCTATGCCAAGCATGTACTGAGAAGTCATTGCATTCTATAAATGAGAGGAATATAATGCTATCACATTTTCAGTACATGTTAGGATTAACCTGATAAGCACCAAACAATGCATGAAATATATTAACCCTTTAATGATCAAATTAACTGACATTTTCAGTGATCTTGAGGAATGTTTTTTTGAAAGTAAAAAAATCTATGTTTTTAAAATTGGATGAATTGCTTGATAACCGTGGCCATCATTCCAGTGGTAAAAAAAAAAGCCTCTTGGTCTGCAAATGGACATTGTCTCCGGAAATTCTTAGCTTTTCTTGGACATTAAAGTGGTAATTATTCCAAGTTGTGTGGTTGAGATCCTTCGTATACACCAGCAAGCTGCCTTGAAATTTACACTACTGCTTTCTGGGTTGAAAACTGGACTATTATTGGGCCAAGAAATATTCAAATGTTATGAAGAGGCAATTATAGTTGCACAGGCATGAGCGATTGATCAAATAATGTAATATACAATACATCATTACCATCCACACATTAGAATGTGCAGTCGATGGTATACCAATGCGATCCCACATGTTCTGCACCCCGACTTAATGCAGAACCTAATGCAGACATCTCCTCGCAATCTACAATCATATGAATAACCCACAAAGCAAATTTGGTTTCAGAATTCCACCAGCTTCGCCATCCTATTCCCACCCCACCCCCAGCCCCCTCCCCTCATCCTAGGTGTGAGCCTAATGTAAACCTTGTCTCACTGTCTACAATCATATGGGTAACTGATATAACTTTTCCCTGCACACCCCCCCCCCCCACCCAAGCCTATCTCTCCCTCACACACCAACACACACACACACACACACACACACACACACACACACACACACACACACACACACACACACACACACACACACACACACACACACACACACACACACACACACACACACACACACACACACACACACACACACACACACACACACACACACACACACACACACACACACACACACACACACACACACACACACACACACACACACACACACACACACACACACACACACACACACACACACACACACACACACACACACACACACACACACACACACACACACACACACACACACACACACACACACACACACACACACACACACACACACACACACACACACACACACACACACACACACACACACACACACACACACACACACACACACACACACACACACACACACACACACACACACACACACACACACACACACACACACACACACACACACACACACACACACACACACACACACACACACACACACACACACACACACACACACACACACACACACACACACACACACACACACACACACACACACACACACACACACACACACACACACACACACACACACACACACACACACACACACACACACACACACACACACACACACACACACACACACACACACACACACACACACACACACACACACACACACACACACACACACACACACACACACACACACACACACACACACACACACACACACACACACACACACACACACACACACACACACACACACACACACACACACACACACACACACACACACACACACACACACACACACACACACACACACACACACACACACACACACACACATGCACGCACCACACACACACCTTGAGGCTTACGGTCTATGAGAATTTTGCTTTCAACCACACTTGGTGTAAGTATTTCATGACTAATATCTCGCACCTGTGTCACCTGTGTGTTTATATTTCAGAATCAGATATTCAGATCAATAAAAGGACATGGATGGTACCACGGTGCATTTCGACTGGACACTTGTCCTGCTGCATCTCATTTACAAACTCAACAGCCAGGACTTGAGCAGATGATCGCTTTGTCATACTTAACATGCTTAGAGTGGAGTGCTTTAGATCTCTGTGAATGGACATTTTATCTGATTAGACATACAACATACTCTTTTTAGTAATTGCTGTCTTGCACTAAGCAAATAAAATAGTTTTGAAACTATTAAGCAGGTTTTATATTTTATCATTTCATGCATATCACTAAGTCGTGTAACATAAAACATTTTAATGCTTAAATTCCAGTATATATATATATATATATATATATATATATATATATATATATATATATATATATATATATATATATATATACACCTGTGCAAAAGTTAAGCACCACCCTATTTTTACGCACATGCGAGGGTATATTCATGTGCTATGAAGAAAGCAATAGCATAAACATTTATGTACCCATCCATCTTAGTGCAAGAGGTAATAATGCAACTAGAGGAATGCTGATTATGATGGTGGGGAAACACCGTATGTTTTTGTTTGAACTTGAAAACGAGGCCTGCATATGGTTACGTTGACACAACTGACAACTATTGCCCTACAGTTGACACACGTGGCTAGATTGTCATTAATGGTGTCTGAAAACGAAGTTTAACATCTGTGCACGAGTTTGAGACTGTCATTATTAACACGGGTATATCCACCTTGTGCCTGGATCACGGCCTGGACACGACATCTCATGCTGGTCACCAACCGACTGATACGCCATTGTGGTATTCGTTGCCATTCAAGATGGAGTGCGTCTGTTAATTCGTGTAGGTTCTGCACAGGAGGATCCCTCCTTCTCACCATGTTTCCCAGAATGTCCCAGATATGCTCAATAGGGTTCATGTCAGGGCTCCTTGCTGGCCATGGTAGGGTTTCGATGGCATTCTGGCGGAGGTATTCATGCACAGCTCTAGCATGATGTGGTCGGACGTCGTCATCCATGAATATAGGGTGGGTTCCAGGCGCATGATTTACAAAGTGAGGGACCACAACTCTATCCAGTATGGAATCTTGATATCTTTGTCCATTTAGTGTTCCAGGTACAGTCAACAGATCCAGCTTACAATCAAATGAGATGCACCCCCATATCATAACGGAACCTCCACCAAATGGAACTTCTTCCATGATGTTACGTTGGTCGTACGCCGTGCGTCTGGACCTCCATACACGAGTTCGACCATCTGTGGCATGAAGCAGGAACCGACTTTCATCGGACCAGTGTACCCGTCTCCAGGATCTCATGTTCCAGCGTCTTCTTTCGTTGCACCACCTCAGACGCTCCTCTTTGTGGTGTGCAGTGAGGAGAGGACGTCTGACAGGTCTCCTAGCTTTCATGCCAGCAGCATACAGTCTCCTTTTGACGGTAGACATTGACACTCTATTGCGCGTTTCCCATTGCTGGCTGAGCACTCTGCTGTTGGTGAATGGAGATCTCCTAACAAGGCGTACTAGGGCTCGATCATCACGGGCAGTAGTCTTCTTCGGTCTTCCAGATCTAGGCCTGTCCTTCACCTCGTTAGTTTGCCCATGTTTTGCAATCAAACGACTGATTACAGTATGGTTAATGTTCAGCTGTCTGCCAATCTCTCTGCATGACATACCAGTGGTATGCATGCCTATGATTTGCCATTTCACACGATCACTTAACCTTCGTCTTGCCATAGCGGTTCACAATCAAGAGCTAATTCTCTCTGTACAAATAAACCACGGTCATGAACACAAAATTCCTAATCTTGTCGCCTAAATCTGTATGTAATGTTCTACACCTCAAACTGGACTTTTACATAACTGAACACGTGTGCTGTTTCCCGCCACGCACGGACATCAAGCGGCGTGAAGTCATGCATGCATGTGCATTTCGTACTTGGAATTATGTCAGCTAACGCGGGGACAAAAAGTATGGCAGCCTAGTTGTACCATCATGTTTCTACGTTCTATTGTTTTTGCTGGTGCTTAACTTTTGCACAGGTGTATATATATATATATATATATATATATATATATATATATATATATATATATATATATATATATATACTTACTTACTTACTTATCATATACTACCTTGCTAGACCATTTAGCATGTAGATAGATAATACAGTAAATGCATTGCATCTTATAGTGACGTTCTATTATATATGTATGTATTTCAAGACAATGGTACATGCAGTTAACCAATTAGCCCTTGGAATCCTAGTGGCTCAATTTCATGATAGCTGTGCAGAAAAACTGTGGAATATTTTAAGACGAATTCTACTGGATCCTGATGCTTATGGCAGCAACAGCTTCTAGTCAAACAAGCTGGAAAATATTCAACAGAATATTTAATAAATTGGAACTGATTTTTTTATCTAGGTGCAATGTAGGTCATATTGTGCGATGGTGCATGTCAATACCCCCCCCCCCCAACTCCATGTTACTACACCTATGCAGGGGTCAATGTCTAGTTTTACCAAAATCATCTATTGCCCATAGTTATTTCCCCCATAAAAACCTGAAATTCCTTGAATATATGGTTTTTAGTGTATCACCAGAAAATATCTTGACACATTTAGTTCAAATTTCAATGGACCATTCTAGATTTAACTCCCCCACCCATCTCTAGCTAAGCTCCACCCACACCACGCTTGTGTTGAGATCGATCGATCTCTGAACTCCCTGACTATCAATTTCCAGAAAACTATGTAGGTAAGCTGCTGAATATTTTGAAATTAATTTGACTGGGTGCTGTTGCTCCCAGTCAAATTTGTATCAAAATATTCAACAGCATGTGTATTAAATAGCAAAGACATACAATTCGTACTTGTCAGATTATTAAGCGTTAAAGACAGACTATATCGAATCATTCAGGACGTCATATTTATGACTATCCTACACGTCACTTAGTTGATTATGATATCATATTTATTATGATGGATGGATAAACTGGAAAGGTGAATTGGTATACGGATAAAAGTATCTGACAAAACATCAGATGTATCAGTTCTAATCATGTTTCAGCAAAATGGAGTTTCCAGATGTGAAATGAGTATGACACCCATTGTGGTTAATATTTTGAAGCTACATGTCTCCATTCAAATTATGTTAAAATATACAAGATAATATTCCTTAAAGGTGCATTTTCACACTAAAATGCTTTAAAGTAAGCGTTCAAATTTAAGAATTTTAAAGGCTTAAATTGTGTGACTAGATGTAACGAAACAAAATAAATCTCAGCATTCAATAATTTCATTATGTATAAATTAATATAATTTTTTAAGTTGTGAAATTGAATTAGCGACATGAGCCCCTAATTCAACTAACAACCAAATTTTTAGAAATACTTTATATGGAATGAAATCATCATATGCTAAGATTTATTCGGTTCACTACTTTGAGGTACACAATTTACTCCTTTAAAATTATTCGATTTAAACAATTTTATTTTAAAGCATTTTTTGTGTGAAGATGCATCTTTAAGCTGTGAATAATTTATAGCTGATGTGCAAAGATAAAACAGTTAAGTAAGTGGTCACTTGTGTTTTTATTCTGCTATGTCAGTCACTGACAGAGTAAAATTCTGAGATTGACTTCATAAAACTTTGTTGAGCTAAGAAAGCTGTGATTGATGGAGAAAATGTCCAGATTGTATTTGGAATCTGACTACTTATTACGATATGATGCCCGGATGTCTTTTCTATGTAAGACTTTCTTACCTGGAAAAGTGATATGAAATTCATCATTGGTGTCCGATTTTTGCCATAGAATGTTTAACAGCAATTATTTGACCATGGATCAAATGTTCTGGATCACAAAGCTATAGATAGCCTATGCCAGGGCATAATATAATAATTTGTTACACGCCATTTAAAACGCAATTGGATACATCTTGTAACCACTGCAGATGCAGTTTTCATCTGACTTGACCATTAATCAAAATTTTCCAAATTATTGTCCATTTTCAGTCTAATAGATGACTACTTATTGAAAATTTACCACTGGGATGACTGGCTTTTTTATCCAGGCAGTTGTCAAATGGACACTCCAAGATGACAGGCCAGTTAACATTTTCACTTGCTTGATAATTAAAGGGTTAAGATGTGCAAACCCATGACCCTGAAACCTATCATGTAATATTACCCTTAGCTTTATTTAAGCTATCTATCTGGATGAGAATGGTTTGTGAACGTGGGAACAAATAATAGAGCATTAAATGTTTTGTCAACATGCACGCTCGTTCTCTGGCGATTGCTCAAGATCTTGAATCTTGAATAGCTTTTTCACTGCTAACGGGTGTTAACTGTGCTTACGTCTGGAGCCTGTCGACGATCGTCTCCCTTGTGACATATAATGGAAAAAGCACGTCGTCCTTATCTGTACGCTGTATTCTTACATTTTTGTAAAAATATTTGAGGAATCCCAACGTCCATAACACCAAGCGATGCAGCTAATTATCAGCTGTTTCCAGATACCCGAGTCATTAAAATCGGCGCAGGGACATTGGCGATATCAGCATATAGATTTACACCAGGAAAGTGTCTGTCAGCTGGTATATACCGCCCCTTTAACAATTACGACGTCATTCACCACTAGTCACACGGGAAAATACCACACAAATCTATGGGGAATGCCTAAAATATTGCGAGATGGTATATTGTGACGTAAACGATGACGTCATTAGGTCAATGACGTCATGTGACATCACAAAGGGGCTGTTGGTTAGCTGTTGGACGATTTTGTAACGCGATTTGTGCTTGTGTGGCCAATCCAGTTAGTATATAGATCAATGATGTACCCATTATATGACGTCATAATCATCTACGCGGCGTGTATAATGACATCATAATGGATGACGTCATGAATGATGTCGATAAGTACGTCACGAACGCATATTTGAAGACGGTCTATGCCTTGTTGTACAAATTGTTTGCTTTTACTATTTAATAAATATTCTGTTGAATATTTTGAAACTAATTTGACTAGGCGCTGTTGCTGCCATAGGGTGCAACAGCACCCAGTCAAATTAGTTACAAAATATTCAACAGCTTCCCTGTATAGTTTTCAGGAAATTGATAGCTAGGGCATTCGGGGATAGATCAATCCAAACACGGCGAGGTGTGGGTGGAGCTTAGCTAGTGATGGGCGGGGCATAGCTAAAAATGGGAAGGTCCATTGGCAGAGGAATGTGAACCTCAGTGATTATGACAGACAACGGATGTATACATTTATATGTTTATATTTTACAGGCCATATCTGTACATTCTGATTTAAGATTTGCCTCTATTATTTATGTGTTTACCTGGTGCACTGCTGGTAGTCATACTGAAATCACATTTGCTGTGCACTCACTATAATGTAGAGAGAGAATATAAATTGACAAAATAAACATATTATTGATAAAATATTAGAATCTATCGATAAACATGTTTATAAATTTTTCAAAATAAAACTATAAATACAATCGCATTTCCTTCACTCATGAATAACATGTAGGGAAATATTGAATCTGGGTTTAAGGCATTGTCCTGGTCATTTCGATATATAGCATGCTATGCTCTCCATCAAAAATTAATTTTTCTAAACGGTTTGATACAAAAGCCCAGAACGCTCATTCGAAATTCGAAATTCAAAATTCAAAACTTGACTTCGAAATTCAAAACTCGATTTCGAAATTCAAAACAAGACTTCGAAATTCAAATCTTAAATTTGTCTATTATAAACTATTCTTTGTATAAGCTGTTACCATATCTATACTCTTAACCAACAATTCGTCTCCACCGATACACCGATAGCTATCCCAATACACACATCCATGGCAATCTTACACTGATCGCTATACTACCCATACACCCACTGTTCTTACACAAATTTACCATCGTACAACAGAGCTATCTCTAGCCCCAAACAAACATTTCTAGTCAATGCCATATGCGCATACCTACCGATACCTATATCTACCCGTACCAATACACCCATAGCTCCGACCGTTACCCATTCACCCACTGCTACCATTCAATACCAATACACCACTGTCACAAATATCAATGCATACAGTGCAGATAACTACATTAGCCTAGTCCACTATCCCAGAGATGCACGACCACCTTTAGCCTAGACTATTAGCATAGCCTACACGCATATTATACTAGCATAGCCTACCAGCATTGCTCAGCCTACTAGACTACCATAACCTAGCCTACCAGCATAGCCTACTAACCTAAATATTACCATATTGTCCTAGCCTACTAACCAACTGTCCGAGACTACCAGCATAACCTACTAGACTAGACTGCCTAGTCTACTCGCCTGCCTATGCGCATAGCCTGACATTGCCTACTGGCCTACCTACTGATCTAACTAACCAGCAGGTTTAACATACTATCTGACTGGCTAAACAGCATAGCCCGATCTGGCTACTGGCCTACTGGCCTAGTCTACTGAGCTAACATAATCGCATAGCCTGCTAGCATACTGGATATCCCCACGCCACTTGCTAGCGTAGCCTATAGTGGTCTAGCCTATTAGACAAATCTACAAGCTTACTGGCATAACCTTCTAACCTACTGGCCTAGCCGTTACTGACATATGCTACTACCTTGGTATAGCGTATTGAGGTAACCTTCCAGCATAGCCTTCTTGCGTAATGTGTTAGCTAGTCTACTAGCCTGGCCTGGCCTGACCTCCTGGCCTACATACTAGCATAGTCTAGTGGTATAACATACACATGCACTCTGTCAATTAACCACTATCTAGACACAGCCTCTTAAAATAAATAAGCTGCTATAGATGTCTCTTTTGGAGGCAGAAGTTGGGGTTTTTAATAAACGTGGTCAAGCGACCACTGTCTTAACGAACCACAGTGTTATTAGTCCAAAGGGCAGGTGGTTACTCCAGCAACTTTAGATGTATTCTGATATATAAGTATAATAAGCTGGTATAGGCTATGGGATTAGATAAGTATATCCATAAGCCCAAAGCTTAGGTAAGGTTTAGTTACTAAGTGAGCCGCGAATGATTTGCCAAAGTAACCACTATAATGCTGAAGCCTAATTGTAGCTTTTGTGTTGTGGGTAGCTATTGGTGTAGGGGTGTTCTTAGGGGTAGCTACTATACCCATCCACGCAGCTACTACCCATACAGCAGCTATTCTCCATAGATACCCCTACCACATGCCTAAGTATACATTGGCCCATACACGTATCCCCACATCACATAGCTGACTGGCATGGCTTCGGATATGCTAGCATGCTATGTTAGTATACTAGCCCAGTAGGCTATAGTAGGTTAGGCCAGTCGCTTAGTAGGCTATGCTAGTAGGATAGTTTGGGCTAGACGAGTAGAGTAGACTATGCTAGCAGGCTATATTAGTAGGCTAGCCAAGTAGTCTAGCTTAGTAGGCTGGTAGGCTAGTCTAATTGGCTAGCCTAAGGTAGTGGTCGACGGTTTAGCTAATTTAAGATTTGAATTTCGAAGTAAAGTTTTGAATTTCGAAATCTAGATTTGAATTTTGAATTTCGAATGAGCCTTCTGGGCTTTCGTAGTTTGACCATGCGTCTCTGTTTTGTTTACCAATTATATTTTATAATACTAAAATATGGCACCAAAACCTTTGAGATTTCTATTTTTATGCTGACTACAGAAATTATTGTTGTCAACAATTTATAGAAAAAATCACAGAATTACATATGCACCAAGACAAACATATTAATTTCAATTTTAACCATAGTCTCATAAATCCCTCACTCATTCGTTCGTTCGTTCGTTCGTTCATTTGTTTGTTTGTTCGTGTGTTCGTTCGTCCATTACTTGGTTCATTCGTTCCTTTATTCATGTGTTCATTCATTCATGCATCCATTTGTTCATTCGTTCATTCGTTCGTTCATTCGTTCGTTCGTTTGTTCTTTCATTTCTTCGTTCGTTCATTCGATCTTTCATTCATTCATTCGTTCGTTCGTTCTTTCATACAGATTTCATCTGTACATTTGTTCGGCCATTCATTCATCTGTTCATTTGTTCGGCCATTCATTCATTCGTTCATTAATTTGTTCCTTTCTTTGTTCATTAATTCGTTCATTCATTCATTTGTTCATTCATTCATTTGCTCTGTCGCTAACGTTAATTCATTTGTTCGTTCATTTGTTCCTTTGGTTTTTCAGTAATTTGTTCATTCATCAATTCATTCATTTGTTCATCCATTCATTTGCTCTGTCGCTAGCGTTCATTCAATTGTTCGTTCATTTGTTCCTTTATGTGTTCATTCATTTATTCATTCATTCATTCATTTGTTCACATTCAGTCGTTTGCTCAGTCGCTAACGTTCCGTCCTTTTTCTCTTCGTTCATTTGTTCGTTAATTTGGTCATTCGTTTGGTCGTTCGTTCATTCATTCATTCATTCATTCGTTCTTTCGTTAATTCGTTCATCCATTCCTTCGTTCGTTCGTTCGTTCTTTAGTTCATTCAATCATTCATTCTTTCGTTCATTCATTCTTCATTTTTAGTTCGTTTGTTCGTTCGGTTATTTGTCTGTTAAGTCGTTTATTTATGCACTCTTCAACTCCCGTCTGATGGGTCAACCACGAAAGGGCGCTTACGTACTTTTCCATTTATCATTACGGTACTTAGGAAAAGTGCGTAAAATTAATTTCAAAATCTTAAATTGTATAGTCTTTGCATTGTAATTTATTTTTTCGTGTGTAATCTTTGTGTTTTATCTAATCTAATTTATACCCGTATTTCGCACGTTGAAACTCAACCTGCCCAGTCACCTTGGTATGTATGCAGCGGTACGCAACACGAAGATACGAATATATTGGGTGTTAGGAGACTAGAGGCTCGTTAACATTGTGAATATAAGAGAATTAGTATAAAAGCAATGAAAGTTAGAATTTAGATACGAAGTAGGTTCTAATTCAGTGTAATATCTCTGTTGTCGTCAAAGGTGATAAAAAAAATGTCCACCTTAAACACTGTTTGAACTCGATTTACACATCGTATAGTAACGGTATTCAAGCGACGAGGAGTTCACAAGGTCAAAAGTCCAAGAGAGCAGCTGGGCCATGTTCCCGAAGCTCTTGTTATGTTAGCGATATCGTTACACAATACTAAAGCAATGGGTGTAACGATATCGCTAGCTAACGATAGCTTCGTGAACAGCTTTATTTATCTCGGTAAGATTAATTGTTTTCACCTTCAGAAAGTATATATTATCTTATTCCACACCACATCAATAATACCGATATCACCTTCACACAGGACGACATATCACAATGTGGTATGATTGGGGAAATGGGAATGAGGGGTTCCCCCAGACCCCTCTCATCAATACCCCTCTCATCAATACCCCTCTCATCAATACCCCTCTCTACAATGGAGGAATTCCGTTTTAGCTATGCCCCTTCCATCTTTAGCTAAGCTCCACCCACTCATCTCCCGTGTTGGAATCGATCAATCCCTGAACTCCCTGACTATCAATTTCTAGAAAACTGAACAGGTAAGCCGTTGAATATTTTGAAACTAATGTGACTGGGTGCTGTTGTTGCTTATGGCAGCAACACCGCCCAGTCAAATTAGTTTCAAAATATTCAACAACATATTTATTAAATAGTAAATACATACTAGTCGTCCAACAACTCTTAGTCCGTCATCAATTAAGCATTCGTGACGAACTTAGCTACGTCATTCATGACGTAATGGTTTATGACGCCATCCTACGCACCACGTAGTTAATTATGAAGTTATATGATTGATGGATAACCTGGAATCCTCCAAACCAAAATTGAGAATACCTACCTATATCCAGGAAGTATACATCAGAGACCAGTCACGCCATACATGTTGTAAAGTATATGGTATTGTTGAGAGCAACTGGATGTAACACTACCTAAAGGCATAATCCTTTAACCATCACGACACAGAAATAAAAATTTGCTGTGGTGTAAGGAATACTTTGTTGAGTAGATTGAAACTAATTTGACTGTGAGCTGTTGCCAGGTTCCAGTCAAATTTGTTTCAAAATATTCAACAGTTTTGCTTGATAGTTGGCTTGAATTTGAACCATATGGTTTTCATGGGTTAACGGGTCAAGTGAAACCAGTTTTAGCTATGTCCCGCCCATCTCTAGTTAAGCTCCGCCCATGATTTGTGCGTGTTTGGATCGATCGATCCCTGCATTCCCTGGATCTCAAGTTTCAGAAAACTATACAGCTAAGCTGCTGCCGCAACAAGACGACCCTTGCGTGCCCAGTCACGTTCAAATGTGGAGACACCTGTTATGGTCGGCACGGTCATCCTCCCACACTAACACTCAATGGATGAAACCACTTTTAGCTATTCCACTCTCATCTCTAGCTAAGATCCGCCCATGATTTGCCTGTATTTGGACGAATGTATAAACTTTGAATCCTGATTTCCCAGAATCACCATTTCATGGTAACTATACAGCTAACCTGTGAATATTTTGAAACTAATTTGACTTGGTCATGTTGCTCTATATAGCAGCAACAGCGCTCAGTCAAATTAGTTTCAAAATAACCAACAACATATTTATGACATAGTACAGGCATAGAATTCGTCGGACATGAGAAACTATTAACCGTTTATGACAGACTAAATCGCCTCATTGATAATGTAATTCATTTTGACGTCAGCCTTCAAGTGACGTAGTTAATAATGACGTCATGTGATTGATAGATAAATTGGATTCCTCCATTGCAATCTAGTATTGTGTTATTTTTGCAGGTATGGCAGTAAATCATGATTCTATAGAAACAGGCCCATTCGTTGATGAATTGAAAAAGAGATTGTTTCTATATGAGTGTCCTTATCAACACAAGAGACGAATTTTCATTGGATTAACCGTGTTTGTTATCTTCACCACCATCTACATGAATGTATCTACCACATATAACCACATGAATTCTCAGGTACTTGGTAGTAGTAACTTGAAAATGTCATACACAAGCCGTTTTGAACGAAGTTATGCATCCATGTTATTAAACGTCAGCAGACAAACGAATCCATCGATCTCTGCTTCAGTACAGAACATTGTGCATTATGTAATAAATGATAGCAATTATCGAATTGGCCTTCAACATTATGTGTCAGTGTTTAGTGCGATGAAGTATTTCAAACCAGATGCCATCATGTTTCACGCGGTCATATGGCCCTGGGAGGATTCTGATTGGTGGAAAGCTATTCTTCAGCTGACAAGGAATATCAAGATTAGACAAATTAGTTATCCTGATTGTAAGACAAATAATGCAGACCTCAAAAGTGATTTTCTGAAAATCATTATATTAAAGGAATATGGTGGCATAATCCTAAACCTGGATACGTTTATTGTAAAGCCGATGGACCAGCTGAAGTCATATGACGTTGTTCTAGGGAAGGCGAATAGTGATGAAATAAGTATGTCAGTGATTGTGGCGAACAAAGATTCCCAGTTCTTACCCATTTGGTACAATGCAGTGAACGTGTCGACTTCTGAATCAGATATGCGAAATCGCCTTGTGAAACTTCCTCTATACCTAGCTGCTAGTGGCGATCTGTCCAACACAAGAGTTGAAGAAACATCCCTTACCACACCGTTAGCCAAGGACGTGCAGTCTAAAATATTCAGTGGTACATTCGATTGGAGAAAGAACTACTGTGTCGATTTACATACAACTAGCATCAAATATAATGACCCTTCGTTTGAAACTTTAATGAAGGTGAAGACAGCATTTGGAGAAATGACCAGACATATTATATACAATGATAGCAGTCCTATTCACACGTATATACCAAATATTGTTCATTATTTCTGGGACAAACCGGAACAACATGAACTTACAATCACCGAATTTATAAGCATCACCAGCTCTCATCATGTCTTTAAGCCAAAGAAAATCAGGTTTTATTATAAACAGTTACCATCTGGTGAATATTGGAACTATGTAACCAAAATACCAGAACTTGAAATGGTTAGTTTGAAAAGTTATAAGTCTCGTTTAGGCAAGAATATTTCTGCATTCCGGAATGATATTATTCAGAGAGAAGGAGGAGTCTTTATTGACCTTGGAGTTATAGTGCTAAATCCCATGCGATTCCTACAGGGGCTACAAGCAGTTGTAAGTTTTGAAGGTAACAGAAGAACCGATGACTACCTTTTAATACAACCGGGTATTGGCCATGATGGTGCTATTTTTAACGCCACGGTGGTATCAAAGTTAATGAAATCCGAATTTCGGTCAGAATTTGGCATAGATAACTTGGCATGTTTACACAAATACTGTCTAATTAGGACAAATGTAATTGACCAAGACACACTAGACAATAAGTTTGATCATAATGACCAACTGTATGTGAAGGTTGTGGCTAAAGATACAAGTCAGATTGATAGACTAAATATTCAGTCGCTCGACTCTAACTTTGGCCAAGCTGCACGGTCTGCGATAAATGGATTTAAAGATCTTATAGATAACAAGACATTCATAGTTCCAAATATTATACATTTCATTTGGTTTGGAAAGGAGCGGCCGTTTAAATTGTTACATCTGATATGCTTTTACAGTGCATACGTTATGCAGAAACCAGAGAAAATAATATTGCACTATGAAACACTTCCGACTGGCCCATGGTGGGTAAAGTTACAGAAACTAGTTCCTGTAGACCTTCGTAGCACCACCCCACCCTCTAAAGTATTTGGTCAGAATATTACACGTTTTGTTGAACACAAATCGGATGTTGCACGGCTTCAGATTCTCACAGAATTTGGAGGTATATATCTCGACACAGACATAATAGTTCTGCGTAGCTTGGACCCTCTTAGGGTATTCCCGTACTCTGTTGGCGAAGAAATGAGGGGATCATTAGCGAATGGTTTTATTGCTTGTAAAATCGGTTCAGAGTTTCTGAAGTTATTTTATGACAGTTATAGAACACACTATGTGGATACTTTTTGGGCCTATAATTCAGTGTTCGTCCATGACAAACTAGGCGTGGAGAATAGGCCGAATAAAATCCATATCGGACCATCAGACCGTTTACTCCGACCATCTTATGTTGAGTGCAATAAGATATGGAACAATGGCAGTTTTATTTACTGGCGTGATAACTACATATTACATCTCTACTGCAAGGGCAAGCATATCGATCAATTTCATCAGGAAATCCAGTCAGAACACCCACTCACTACATATGCCGGCCGAGTCGGGAGATATTTCTATCAAATGTTCTTAAACGACTTTAAAACTGCAAGTTTGAACTCCCTTGCACCGTTATCTTAATCTGTAATGGTCCCCGATTCATATACTAAGCTCATGCCATCATCCGGCTCGGCCTTGCGACAAGGGATGCAAGTGTTTTGAATGACATCCAAATACCACTCATTTTCTGACGTCGTCGACCACTTGTCTCATCAGAGGCTCGCATTATGATGGCACCGTAATTAAAGGACAACAGCAGAGCCCAAATTATATCAATGGGTATAGGACGAAGCTACGCTACACCGTTTTCAGAATATATAATTACAACATATTTAATCAAATTAGAAGTAGATAAAGTTGTGATCGCTGCCACCCAAAGCTATCTAGTGCGTCTTACGACCATTGGAAGAAATCCTATTAAGACTAAGACATCAGAGAGATTGTGCATTGAGTATGATGGGGTCAACTCTACTTCGGGTGGAGTTGCACTTTCTGTACTAATCATTGAGAATCAGCCACTTCAATCTGTCAGAGCTCATTACATCTGGCTCCTGAATAGGCTGAATTGTTGCTGGTTCAAATGATGTATAGGCGCTCTCCACCTTCATGTAACTGATCGTTCTTGAGTCTTCTTACTTAAAATTTTCCGTTCTTTTCCTTTGGTTGATTAAATTCCAATCTAGGTACAGGAGGTTATGTTTCCTCCATTGTCCACAGTGCTTTGTAACTCCTTAAATATGTGTTGAAGTATTTCAGCCGTGCTTGTCCACCATTTAGTAATTTTCTCAACAATATGATTTGCTCTGTTACAGCATACTTAAGATATGTTGAGTCTAAGTTTACTGTTGGCACGGTAAAATCTGCTGTGATCTCCATAACTATAATACGTCCGACTTCTACAAAATTCAGTTTTGAATATTATCAACTCATGATTCAGCGTCTCGTGATTCATCAACTCGTGATTCATCAACTCGTGATGTCTATGACGTCAATCATTGTACAATTACATCCAGTTTCAAATGTATATTATCAACGTCAATCATTGTATCTAAGCCTATGCATAATTCTTCTGATATAAGCGTTATCAGCTAGCTCCTGTTGATAAGAATGTAACGATTTTGAACCATAGTGATTATCGCCACACTTATTACAGGATACAGTTATAGTAGCAGTTTTATTGTGTCCATTTGTACAGTCCGAAATATCAATCTTAAATTTACCCAATCAATTAGAAGGATCAAAGTCAATTAAATGATTAACCCTTAATAGTTCATTAACTTGATGATAACTTGATAATTATGTGGATGGAGGTTGTTGCTGCCTCGGTGCCTGAGTGATCATGGGGGAATGACTTCCCCGCAACAACATGAATTGCCACGGCAACATGTTCTCATTGGTCTACCATGTATTATGCACCAGAGTACACACATGTGTTTGGGTTGACTGTGAAAACACTGTGTTCAAACTATGCTATTCAGCTATATACACACACACAAGCCAGATAACCTCGCTCAGCTCTCTAGCATTGACAATACAGACAGAATGACCTATATTTTGATAAACAAATAGATAGCTGACAGTAAGCGCTAGGCTTATAAAATAATAAATTATAAAAAGCTAATAGTTATAAAATAAATGGTTCAGAACGGGCCCACCACCAGGTAATGCCCTATTAGAGAAATGAACTGTATAGCTAATCAAGCTAACTGAATCTGAAACTCAATCATGGGTTACCCCGAAGAACTATGGAGTTACATGCATGGTGTAGCCTATGTGGCATGGTGGGAAAAAGTGGCAAGATCATTACAATACTATGCAAATAGATTGTTTGAGTCATGGAGAGCTTCTCCTGGCCTATCATTCGCAAAAGTAGTAGACGAGGTACTCGCCCGAAAAACTTGCAATGGCAATGACAGAACGAAGACAGTATTTAGATCATCTGCTAACGATCTACAGTATCAATGTGGATGATGATATCGAACCAAAATAGATGTGTTGCTAGATTTTTTATTTTAGAGTAATATCATCAATGAGGCAGTCGAAGAGGAGGTCGAGCGCCTCATCTGTGAGATTCTTGTGCAGGTGTGTCTCTGCTTTGGGATTCCTGTATGGGTGCATGTGTGTCTCTGCTTTGGGCTTTCTGTATGGTGCTGGAATGGATGGTTCGATGTGAGGGGTCGTGGTGGGCCCTGCGTTGTAATACACCTTCTCATCTGTGAACTTGTTTTGATTGCATTTATCCATGGTTCGGAATGTTATGAGTAAACCTGTAGTGTACTATAGTTTTGTACTTGCCTGGCGCGAGTAATCTTATGATGTTGTAGGTCTAAATGGAAGTTTTGTACTTGCCTGACATGGTCTGAACAATGGATGGGGGCCCACCGGGGGTTTGGGGTGGGCCCTACATTGTAAAACACATTACAGCCAGCCCACCCTCTGTTCTGATAGCCCACCTCGTTCCTGTAGTCACGGATCGGCGATCCACAGCTACCACTGATATAAAACAGTCTACAACAGTCGGCTCCCACCACCTCGTGGGCCCACCTCCCTCCTGTAGCCGCCGATCGGCGATCCACAGCTACCACCACACTCTGTTCTAGCAGCCCTACTATTCAACTACTGTAGCTGGCAGTGATTCTCCTGTTGTCGCCTCCGCTAATGTAGCAAGCAGTGATTAGCCTGTTGTCACCTTAGCTATTGTAGCTGGTTGCGCGAATAATATATAATTATAACGTACTACTACCATTATTAACATAGTTAAAAGTTATAATTATCAAATTCGTTTGTTTTTCGCAATCAAATCTCACTCGTAGTATTACAGCTATTAAAAATGATAAATATATATATATATATATATATATATATATATATATATATATATATATATATGTAGCTGTGGATTGCCTTGAAATATGTTTCAGGTCGGGTTTAACATCCTCCCACCAGTCTGTTATACATTCATACAAACTTGTCTTTTCATCCCAATGCCTCCAACAACTTTCTACACATTTGCGATAGCAACTATCTCGTAACAACGCTACATTGAGTTTCCAAAATCCATATATATATACACCTGTGCAAAAGTTAAGCACCACCCTATTTTTACGCACATGCGAGGGTATATTCATGTGCTATGAAGAAAGCAATAGCATAAACATTTATGTACCCATCCATCTTAGTGCAAGAGGTAATAATGCAACTAGAGGAATGCTGATTATGATGGTGGGGAAACACTGTATGTTTTTGTTTGAACTTGAAAACGAGGCCTGAATATGGTTACGTTGACACAACAGACAACTATTGCCCTACAGTTGACACACGTGGCTAGATTGTCATTAATGGTGTCTGAAAACGAAGTTTAACATCTGTGCACGAGTTTGAGACTGTCATTATTAATACCGGGTATATCCACCTTGTGCCTGGATGACGGCCTGGACACGACGTCTCATGCTGGTCACCAACCGACTGATACGCCATTGTGGTATTCGTTGCCATTCAAGATGGAGTGCGTCTGTTAATTCCTGTAGGTTCTGCACAGGAGGATCCCTCCTTCTCACCATGTTTCCCAGAATGTCCCAGATATGCTCAATAGGGTTCATATCAGGGCTCCTTGCTGGCCATGGTAGGGTTTCGATGGCATTCTGGCGGAGGTATTCATGCACAGCTCTAGCACGATGTGGTCGGGCGTTGTCATCCATGAATATAGGGTGGGTTCCAGGTGCATGATTTACAAAATGAGGGACCACAACTCTATCCAGTATGGAATCTTGATATCTTTGTCCATTTAGTGTTCCAGGTACAGTCAACAGATCCAGCTTACAATCAAATGAGATGCACCCCCATATCATAACGGAACCTCCACCAAATGGAACTTCTTGCATGATGTTACGTCGGTCGTGCGTCTGGACCTCCATACACGAGTTCGACCATCTGTGGCATGAAGCAGGAACCGACTTTCATCGGACCAGTGTACCCGTCTCCAGGATCTCATGTTCCAGTGTCTTCTTTCGTTGCACCACCTCAGACGCTCCTCTTTGTGGTGTGCAGTGAGGAGAGGACGTCTGACAGGTCTCCTAGCTTTCATGCCAGCAGCATACAGTCTCCTTTTGACGGTAGACATTGACACTCTATTGCGCGTTTCCCATTGCTGGCTGAGCACTCTGCTGTTGGTGAATGGAGATCTCCTAACAAGGCGTACTAGGGCTCGATCATCACGGGCAGTAGTCTTCTTCGGTCTTCCAGATCTAGGCCTGTCCTTCACCTCGTTAGTTTGCCCATGTTTTGCAATCAAACGACTGATTACAGTATGGTTAATGTTCAGCTGTCTGCCAATCTCTCTGCATGACATACCAGTGGTATGCATGCCTATGATTTGCCATTTCACACGATCACTTAACCTTCGTCTTGCCATAGCGGTTCACAATCAAGAGCTTATTCTCTCTGTACAAATAAACCACGGTCATGAACACAAAATTCTTAATCTTGTCGCCTAAATCTGTATGTAATGTTCTACACCTCAAACTGGACTTTTACATAACTGAACACGTGTGCTGTTTCCCGCCACGCACGGACATCAAGCGGCGTGAAGTCATGCATGCATGTGCATTTCGTACTTGGAATTATGTCAGCTAACGCGGGGACAAAAAGTATGGCAGCCTAGTTGTACCATCATGTTTCTACGTTCTATTGTTTTTGCTGGTGCTTAACTTTTGCACAGGTGTATATTTAGCGTTGTTACGAGATAGTTGCTATCGCAAATGTGTAGAAAGTTGTTGGAGGCATTGGGATGAAAAGACAAGTTTGTATGAATGTATAACAGACTGGTGGGAGGATGTTAAATCCGACCTGAAACATATTTCAAGGCAGTATTCCATCAGGAAAGCACGAGAAATGCGAAAGCGTGGAAAGGCACTTCAGCGGTCGGTGTGTAAAATTAATAAGAAAATTAATGATGGAGAATATAATTATTACGAACAATTAGTTAAATTAAAAGGTAGACTAAATGAAATAGAGCAATATCAGTTTGATGGGGCCAAAATAAGGGAAAGAGCACAAATGCACACCGACGGTGAAAAGCCTACACGTTACTTTTGTAACTTGGAAAAAGCAAGAGGTATAGAGAAATTAATGCGCTCACTGAGGACTAATGATGGTGTATCAGTGTCCTAAAATGCAGAGATGATGGAAACAGTATCCAAATTTAGCTAATATAACGCAAAGACTTCCAGATGCATGTCGCAAAAGTTGTGACCAATCACTAACAATTGATGATTTGACAAAATCCCTCAAATGTATGAAGTTAGAAAGGTCTCCTGGCTGCGACGGACTTCCAGTCGAATTTTATCAAACATTCTGGCACATATTTGGTCCAGTATTAGAAGAAATAGCAGCTAGAATTTTTAAGCAAGGGCATCTCCCTCCATCGATGGCCCAAGCATATGTTCGGCTTATATACAAGAGGGGTGATAGAAATAAAATACAAAATTATAGACCAATCTCTCTACTCTGTGTAGACTATAAGATTATTACTCGAGCACTAACATTAAAACTTGGCGCAGTCCTAGGCGAAGTAATTGATGATGATCAAACATGCTCTGTACCAGGAAGAACGATATTAAACAACACATTGCTTAAACGAAACCTAATCCAATTAGTTGAACAGGATTGCATCCCAGCAGCAATAGTAGCACTTGATAATGAGAAGGCGTTTGACAGACTTGAGTGGGATTTCTTGTTTAAGTCTTTAGACCATATAGGCTTTGGTTCCAGATTTATTAAATGGGTCAATATTTTATATACTGATATAACAAGTTGCTATTTAGTAAATAATCATCTATTTGAACCTGTAGTGTTGGAATGAGGTGTCAGACAGGGTTGCTCATTGTCTCCGCTTCTATTCGTCATAGCTATGGAATCGTTGGGGGCCACATTGAGGCAACTTGATTTTCAAGGAATATGTATACGTGGCATAGAAAGGCCACTAAAGGTGTCTCAATATGCAGATGATACGACTGTGCTTGCAGGTAAAAATTCAGATTTTAGAATTTTAAATGGAGTATTATCAGATTTTCAAAAGGCATCAGGGCTTAAAGTCAATCTAGACAAATCTAAGGGATTATTTTTGGGCGCTTGGAAGGACAGAACTGACAATGTTATGGATATTAACTGGTCAGATGATGTCATAAAGATTTTGGGTATTTACTTTAGTAGAGAACAGAATGTAATAATAAACTGGGAAGAAAGGCTATCCAATCTAAAGTGTGCATTAGTAAATTGGAAACGACGTCGCCTAACTGTATGTGCCAGGACATTTGTCCTTGGTAATTTAATTTTATCTAGACTGTGGTATACCGCTTCTGTAGTTCATATGCCCAAATCAGTAGAGTCAAAGATCAACACGTTACTTTTGTCCTTCTTATGGGAGGACAAAGCCCATTTAGTATCGCAGGCAATCCTCACCAATGAAAAGCATGATGGAGGCCTGGATTTGGTTACTGTTTTAGCAAAGTGTGCTTCGCTAAAACTGAAATTCTTGAATAAGTTACTCACTTCAAACTCATCTTGGTCAAGTGTTGCAAGGACACTTCAACAAAGGTACGTAGATCCATTTCCAGTAGAATGTTTATTTTTGTGCAATAAACTGCCACCTAACCATCAGAAGATACCAAACGTATATAAAGAACTGCTCGAAGCTTTAAAGATATTTACACGATCAATGCCACAACCCAGTTGTTGGGAAGATGCCTTAGAGAAACGTCTTTGGGGCAACGAGTTGATTCGTGATAATGATGCTGTATTATATTTGCCCTCTATGGCAAAAATGGCATTCATTATTTACGTGATTTGGTTAATCCAGAATCTCCCAAATGGATTGCGATGCAGGATGCATATTGATGCCCAACGCTTATTTCTTAGAATAAAGAATGCAATACCTGGTGAATGGTTCAAATTGCCGAAAGCATATGGCAACAGAGATATGTTGCAACCAACATTAGTATTTAAGTCAGAGCATTATAAAATACATTATGGCATCCAGAGCCTGGTATGGAATGCTAATGCAAAGTCGGAGACAGACTCCTGTTGTAGTTAGGTATTGGAACACTTTAGGATGCACGCCAAAGAACTGGAAAAATGCGTGGAAAACAATACATCTACCTTGTCTACCAGCAAACGCACGGGACCTGGCAGGGCGATTACTCCATCGAAGGATATGGGTCGGCCATCTGACTTATATGTGCAAAATGACAAGTACAGACCGATGTTTATTATGTAATACCGATGAGGAAACAATAGACCATCTGTTTACACAGTGTTGTATAGCTACAGGCTTTTGGGTATGCCCCCTCCTGAATCCACGTGTATATATTCTGTGTCTTTACATCTGTTGTTTGGTGGTGTGCGATTTTCTCTGGATTCCGCTCTGTGCCCCGCAATTCGGGGAACTCTGGAGATGGCTGTGTTGACTGTGTCACGGTGGTGGCCTCTTCGTTTTCAGCTTCCGCGCCGATTCTGCTAAGGGCGTCGGCATTTCCATGCAATTTGCCGGGACGGTGAACAACGTTAAAGTTATAGGCCTGCAGGGATTCCTGCCATCTCGCTACCTGGTCCTTCGGATTTTTTAAGTTCCTGAGCCACCATAGCGAGGCATGGTCTGTACGGATTGTAAAAGTGTGCCCGTACAGAAAGTACTTATAATACTTGATGAAATATACCGCCGCCAATAGTTCTCACTTGGTGGTTGCATATCTTCTCTCCATTTTATTCAGAGTACGTGAACCATAACCCAACACATGCTCTGTTCCATCTTCGGTGACCTGAGATAGAACCGCGCCTATAGCGAAAGCTGATGTGTCAGTGTCTAAGATGAAATCGAGGTTTGTATTAGGATGAGCAAGAATTGGGGTGGTCGTCAAGACTTCCTTCAGCACCCTGAAGGAGCCTTCACACTCACTCGTCCACTCAAATAGTCGATCTTTTTCGGTGATCTTGTAGAGGGGTGAAGCAATCTCGCTGAAATGTCGGATGTAACAGCGATTGTACTGGCATAGGTCAAGGAAACTATGTGTCTCTGTAACTGAAGAGGGCCGAGACCACTCTGCTACTGCCTTCGTTTTCGATGGCTGTGTAGCCACTCCATCACTGGATATGACGTGTCCCAGGAACTCAACACTCTGTCTGAAGAGATGACATTTCTTTGGTTTGGGGTTAAAATTGGGCGTGCAGAAACGTGAGAGCATGGTCACTTGTACCCTTTGGTCTTCCCAGAGTGGTTCACTGTCCCCACCACACCAGACGGACGCCCAGTTCCCTGCACAGAATGCAGCCTTGGCCAGGTACCTTTCTGTATATGCCTGAGATAAAGACCTGTCCATGTTATGGGGCCATAATCCGGGATAGAGTCAAGATGCACACTGACGACTTCCGACCCAAGTGAACACAGTACTGGGCGCCAATACGGTCATCTTGGCAAGGGGCCATAGCCCCGCATAGACCATACCATGGAGACGATCTCCGCTAGATGCATCGCAGCTAAGGCCCTTGCATAGATCGTACTTTGATGTCATTTTAGCTGAGAGGCCCTGCGCAGATCGTACTAGACAGATCATCCACCCCATGGATACCTGGGCGCCAGACTGCTCCACCTGTCTGGCAAGTGACAGGTTACACCGTCTCACACACATACCCTCCTGCTTCCCAAAGAATCACTTTTCATGACCTCTGATCACAGGAGACATGACTCGCAATACGAACGCTTGCAATGGCCTGACTGTACATTGAGCCATCTTAACCAGAAACAGGTTGATGAACTGACATGATCACGACGACTGGCCAGCGACCCAGTCGATAGCGATCACCCTCTGAGCTCACGCTCAGGGGCAACCGACGGTCTGATCCGTATCTATCTGCCAACAGTATACAAACTTTGACCGTTTTCCCCGGCCTTTCCTGCAGAGCACATCCGACAACCCTACGTAATTGCAGAGACTTGTGCCCTGAGTGTGGACTGTCATCCACGTACCACGTATGTCCACTTGCTGAGACAGGATGAACCAAAACTCTCAGTAGCCCGAACATTACACCGACTAGATGGTACCAAAGTATGATGTTAATTCATCCTTCGTTAGACACGGAGGCATTCAGTATCTCCTCTGCACTATATCAATGATTTCACGTGCCCCCGGACACTTGCGGGCCCACTGCCGCCTGTTTGGAACCCTTTGAGGAGCCTATCCCTCTCTGGTGTCCAAATTGATCAAGGTTTGCTCAAACGTAGGTCCAAAATCTATTACGTCATCGATGTAACAGAGACAGATCTCCCATTGCAGGGTAGTCAATACCTGCTCAATGAGTCATTCAAAAGTTCTGGGAGTGTTGCACAACCCGTAGAGCATCTTGCGGAATTGGAAAAGGCCGTCCCTACAAATGAATGCCATCTTTTCCATATCAGCTTCATCCATGGCTACTTGCCAGTAACTGCTAGCTAAGTCAAGGTTACAAAACCACTTGGCTCCGGTCAATGAATCCAAGGCCTGATCTATCCATGGTAACGGATAACCGTCTTTAACGCTAAGATCATTAAGGTAGTGGTAGTCTATACAAAACCGCAAGGTTCCATCCTTTTTGCCTGGTAGCACTATAGGGCTAGCCGATGGGGATGCTGAGGGTTCAATAATACCAGTCCGCAACATGTCGTTCACTTGTTGGTGTGCTTCTGCTTCCTTGTGAATGAGAAGACAGTGTACCAGTTGTCGTATGGGGTGATTATTGCCTGTATCGATGGAGTGTCGTACGAGATAAGTTTCTCTGAGATCCATATCTCCGGAGGAAAAACTATCGCGATAGTTATGTAGTAGTTTCCAAATTTCTCGTTTTTGTGATTGCAGTAATCCAACGGTGGCACGTAGATATAAATCGTGTACATGTTCGGGTAAATCATCAGTCATTTGCGGTGTTGTGTCAGAAAGTGCAGATGATTCCAGTGAGATTATGTCCACTAAATGGCCGCAGCGTACTCCGGGTTCCAGAGTGATGTGATCTGCGGTACCATTGAACACCCTAAAAGGTTTTTTTCCTTATTAGTAGTGTCCACTATTATGCGGAGATTTGCACATTGTGAGGCGATCATATAATCAGGGTCGGGTTCCAGCATGGCGATGTGTGTGTTGCCTCCTAACTGTGGTGCGGTGGCCCATAAGATCTGTTCCTGTCCCGGCTCAACTGTGGCGGTACTTGATAATATTACCGCACACGTATTGTATAATGACGATGCTGGTCCGAGAGGTATTCATCGACCATGTATGTCGAGTTCCTGTTGTCTGCAGTGTATAACGGCTTCGCTGGCACTGAGGAAATCAGAGCCAAGTATGGCATCATTATGAATAGAGGTGATGACAACTCTCTGAACGAATTGCATTTCCTCTATTTGGATAACTAAATTAACTACACCGGCTATGGGTACATCGGCTCCCGTAGCCGTCTGTAGGTAAATATTTGCAGGCTTAAGGGTGTGGGGGGGGGGGGGGCTTCTTATGAGGTGGATGCTCTCATATAAGCGCTGGTTACATACTATGATAGAAGCACCAGTGTCGACGGTGGCATTAGTGGAAACGCCACTAAACAGACAGGCACATTTGTAGATTACTTTGCGATGCACCTACGGAAGAGTTTCCAATGATGCAGTCCATGATAATGGTATTGGAACAGCATTACTCTGTATATATTCCGACCGTTTCCGTACTGCTTCTTGTATGCTTGTGGATGGCTGAGTGAGGAAATGGCCAGTTCGTCATCGCAACTGATGTGAAGACTGTGGTGAAGACGGAGCTGGGGGTAGCAGTGGTGGTGGTGATGTTACTGTTTCGGTGTAGGCGGTATTAGTATAGCCAAGGACGTGCGTTCCTCCGTTTATGTCGGCACGTGCGGATCCATGAGGTGGAGTGAATCATCTCTCCTGAATCGCTACTGTCTGTGGATGCGGAAGATGATGCTGGCAGGGGTGATGTTGTGCATACCACCAGAGGGCACCGAAAATCTAGTGCCTTGGTGGCGGGCCGTGGTGCTTTCAAAAAACGTTGTCTCAGCGGAGGTGCTACAACCTACCACTGCTGTTTTACATAGGAAGGAAGGCTTGTCGTGTGCGGAAAAAGAGGGGGATGTCCTTGCTGCGGATGGGGAAGACAACGTAGGCACTGACATATGGGAAGCCGTGCATTTTGGTGCCGGTGTGAAATCTGATTTCTGTGGATGATGGTTAGCCACTGAACGTTGTTGTGTGAAAGCCGCAGTTGAGCCAGGAAACGGATATGGGCAGCGAAGTGGCTCATTGTTATTTGGTATCCTTAGGAGTTTTGACTGTTTCTCTGGTTGCGGCATGCTACGGGCTGGAGCAGGCGTTGTAGAGGAAGGTCGGTTAGGACACAGCTCCCTCCAATGTCCTGGCTGACCGCATCCGAAACAGGTGTTTGGTGGCGGTGTGGTGCTGGTGGTGTTTGTTGTCCTAAACTGGGTGGTGGCGAGGTTGGTGTTGAGTGTTGTAACCAAATTAGCGAGTGCAGAGATTTGTTTTTAATCTCTTCTATCCGCTCTCTCATGTTGCCGTTGTTGTTGTTATTTTGCTGGTTCCTGCGCCTGGGGGCTCCATTGTACCCTCCTCTACGGGCACGGCCCCTTCCTCCAGGCGCTTGATTTTGATTGGAATTCTGCACATCCGGTGGTGCTGGTGTCTGTGTGGTTGGTGTTGATGATCTGGGGGGGGGGGGGGGAGGGAGCACTAGCGGACAGGCCGATAGCTGCACCTTCTACCTCGTTGATAGGATGGAGTTGGCGTCGGTTATTCTTTTCCCGCTCCAGAAAGTTCTCAATGCGTACTGCGGTTGCCGTTAATTGGGCCAAACTTCTGTGGTCGCCGAGAAACTGTTTTTCATTCAGGGCGGGTTCACCGCTTAATGCATCGATAAAGGTGTCTAAATGCAGATGTATCACGCCCTCCGTATTGGTGCTCGGATAGGCGCAGGTGACTAGCCTCCTAATTCGGCTAGCTAGCTCAGAAAGAGTTTCCCCCGTGTGTCGTCGAAGGTTTTTAAGTTGAAGACGACTGGTTTCTCCAAGGGCTGTGTCGCCAAATCACTGTCAGTGCTCGCTCCAACTGTGTATAGGTGGGTGTGTAATCCGTTCGCAGATCCGCAAGAACTCGAAGGGCTTTTCCGGAAAGTTTTTCAGCGAGATATTCACCCATTTGTCGATCGTCCCAGTGGTTAATTTGACTTATGATCTCGAACTGTATCTTATAATTGGTCCAGTCATTCTCCCCACTAAATTGGGGAGGGCGGATGACTCGGCCAAGACCACGGGAAGAATGCAGTGGTTGAAATCTGGGTGGTGCGGGTATCTGGGAAGTTGATGGCTGTACTGAGATTGGTCGTAGTGCTGATGGTGGTAGTGTTGGTGTTTCTCGTCGATGCCGATGCCGAGGAACCAGGACACGCGTATTACAATTTAATGAGTCTGCCCCATTTGTAGAGCCATCGACTGCATGGGTCTATGGACGAGAGGCAGATTATTGTGAAGATCGTGCGGGTCGTTCCTCCCGAGGTGAGGACTGGCGTTCCTCATATGGCGGTGGTGCTGTTAGATGACGGTCATGATGTGTCACATGACTGATATACCAGCGAAACGGTGGTGCCAATTCCTCCCGATATTGCCGCAGTAATCCCCTTGAGTACATTGTTTTGCTCGAAGCGGGCGGTGCGGGAGGTTGTCCATGTTATGGATTATCACCCGGCCATACGGTGTCCATAGATGACACGGGTGAATGATAGTAGTCCGAAGGGCTGTAGATATGCCCGTACTCGGGTCTTTGTCGGAGTCGTCCACGATTCGGCCCTGTTGGTGTTGGCCTGTCGTGGATGTCCGATATGGTTCTGAATTCTGTTCCCACCTGTGAGGCATCTCGAAAGGTGCCATCGCTAACAGGTGAAAATAGGTTATGATGCGGAGCTGTTGATTCCACAGAATCTCTAGCATAGTGGGTGAGCATGTGTGCTGAGAATCCGTCATATGAGACTACCTCTTGATCGAGGGAGTCCTCGCTAAACAGAGATGGTATTGAAGTAAGCTCACTATATGCTGTGGCTGTGAGTTCGCTGCACGTTACTGATGTTCTTCGAGCCCCACATCAGGCGCCACTTGTAGCTCGCCGGGTAGTGTCGGGCTGTTCCAGTGTAGTATGTTGACTCACCGCGCCACAAGTGCACGACGAGTGATGACGCTGGTTAGCATATGGTCTCGGGGTGACAGACCTGGTACGAGCCTGCCCTGCGGGAAACAAAACCGGCTCCTAAGGCCGGTGGAACTCAATCATTCCGGTGGGGCCATGCCACCATCGTCGCGAACAGTAAACACAACTGTCTCATCCCACGAGTTTGTGTCACCAGTATGCCTGTCCATAGCAATTTCGTGATCTATGGACTTACAAGATTTGATTTGGTGACCTAAAACTATAAGTCTATAAAATGAGTTCAGCTAAACAATTAAAAATATGCTAGATAAAACTACAATCAGAGCATACGAAAATACGAGACATAGAGACAGGTAGATGAACTTTTAAACATGGGGCTCCCAGAGGTACCACACAGACTCGTAGGTCCGCTGAGGTATCCCCGCAAGGGAGGCTCCCGTACACGAGATTTAACTAGTTAACTTAATATAAGTTATTATACCTCTAAGCTGAAAGGAAGAAGGTTATCTCAGACGAAAAGTGATGTGCCTCACACGGGCACTACTCCTTGTGCATGTTTTGGGTGAGGAGTATTATCGTGGCATGGACCGTTATTGCTGAATCCTTGTGAAAGGCAAGTGCCTCGCGTGGGCCTCCATCTCAGGAAGCTGTCGCTACTGCTTAAAGCGGAAGAAGAAAGGTAGGTAAAAATGGGCCTACCCCAGTATTTCAATCAAAAATTCTTTAGAAAGAAAACACCATACCTAGTGAGATTATGACTATAGGGATGCGCACTGTTTTGACGTGAAGATGGGACGGAGGATTCCCAATGGATCCCCTTGTCACCATCTTATGTAGTTCTTGGTTTGCTGTATTAGTAGTTGCCGCTTTATTTCTGCATACCTTCTGGTTTGCTTAATTCCCTTTAGTTGTTTTCAGAACAAGAATTATTTTAGGCCGCCACTGGCTGATATCTACCTAACTATTAGACACAGCTGTCATGGAGAACAGATGCCCCAAGACATTAATACTAGAGACAGCGCTCATACATGTTATGCAGCAGGATCTCCGAACTGGATAAGAATCCGGACATCACGCCCCGCAACCACATAAAACATTACAAGACATGGGTTACATTTCACAAAAGCATTATTAGCCCATTTCTCCTATCGTTATGGTGGGGGTAGGAGCAACGAATTCCCACCGTAAATGTCCTTCCTGCAAGGGCATGGCAGATTTAAATATCATGCCCAGACATTTTAACAGAATTCGGTGGGAATGCGCATCTCGCCCATCACCGGGTCCTATGGAACTAACCATTTTACCTGTCATTAGGTTTATATACAAGTTGCCAGTTTTGCACTGCGGTGCGGGAGGATTGTCAGTAAATATGATAATAATTAATACATGTGTTTTTGCAGTGCTTTCCTACATTGGCTTAAAGTCTTACCGGAGTGCGGGGCTAGATTATCACACTACCGGAAGAGAAGAGTATATTACACAGTATATAATGAAGAAAGTGTCTCTAATCATTTTGAACCTATCCTATTGAGCTGAATAGAAAAGGTTTAGTTGGTAGCATGCCGGGCTGAACAGAGTTATAGCATGGACAGCAACCTCAGTGAAAAATTGTTGGTGGCGGCAGAAAGTGTTGCATATATAAGTGTTGCTGTATAGTGTTTCCTACGTGCACTGAAGTCCTATATTTTCTATGAATAAACAAAACATATGAACGGATGGCCACTGGCCATATATATACATAATCTAACCAGAACAATCAATACGGTGTCAAGTGATCAAGATATATATATAACAGTACAGGTTAACGAATCTTACTATAGTGCGGGTAGCAACACATTGAGGAGAATGAGAATAATTATCAACAAATACAGAAATTATAACTAGCGGTCCTAAGACCGTTAGGGTTCCTTTTAGTCATCGGGACCATTATTGCGGATACAATATAATTAACAAAACCTATATAGAGAAATAAGTAAACTGTGAAGTATAGTTACTTGAATACTTGGTAGTCATTCCTAAGTTAGGCTACCGTGTTACTGAAATTGATACGTCGATCCGTAGTTGACATGAAATGATGCACTCTCTGGAAGCTGGAAAGTTCCCGCAGGTTGGTTCCCACAAGCTGTTTTCCGCAAACAAGACTTCCGCAAGAATACTCATGGCAGGAGTGCATCGCTTAGTGATGTAGGCCTAATAGAATGTCTAACGAGCAGTCAGTAAAAGATACGACAGTACTACGTGGTGAAGAAAGTTCCCGTACACCGATGGTACGGATGGAAGGTGTAAGCAACCTAGCGATTGAAATACCACTTTTAGGCGTGGCTGGCAGATCCGGCGAGTCACCCATGAAAGAACATCCCGTCTCTACATCTGTAAACTCACATATTCTGGCCGTAAAGGCCTCACCGCAAATTTGTGTTCCGAATGTAGCTGTTAGTATTCGTGAACAATTATCAGAAGTTCCAAATTACTCCCGTAAATGGGGAGTTACAAAATTGTTTTAGTGCGGTGGGTTGGAGAACTGCATGCTACGGGATAAAAATCCGACACATAGCGAAGGAAGACACGTATTGTCTGTCGCACTTGTAGTAGCTGGTACAGATCCAACCTGTTCGGCCCCTGGCCGAGGATGCTCTCGATCACTGGATCGCTTCTCCTTTTATACTCCTCGCGACGTCACAGGCGCAGGCTTCATCCAATCAGCGTGCAGCTAGTAATAGGTAGTCGAACGTTCTAGAACATTCTAGAAGCTTTGCCTCCACGTGGTTATGACGTCACGGCAATATTTTGAAGATAATCATGAACAGTTTTCCCTGGATAACTCAGGTATTTCTCAACCGATTTTGAAATGGTTTACAGATTTGAAAAGCCAGTTGAATTCTGGTCTTGAATATTGCCAGATTTAATGGGAACATGCAATCAGTAAGGATTACAGGGTACCATCTCTGTACACTAAAAGCACCATCCTATCGAGGTCGTAACTACGCGCTCCATATAAACAGCGTCCTAGCGCGCATGTGCATCGGGCGTATTAACAAACTTAGTCGTTTTTCGACACGCTATCTCTCCCATAGGCCTATATACGCTTATGGCTCTACCCAGAGGGGCGTGTTCAGGAAACGAATCCAGGATGAGCCGTGCGTACCCAGCTCAGCTGGTACGGCCGGTATCTGACTGGTCGATCCGAACTACATAATGCAGTCTGTGCAAACTGATACAAAACGGATAACTGATCATTATAATGTAGTGTGTGCAAACTGATACATGACGTATATCTGATCAGTATCATGTAGTATGTGCAAATGGATACATGACTTATAACTGATCAGTATAATGTAGTGTGCGCAAACTGATACATGACGGATAACTGATCAGTATAATGTAGTGTGTGCAAACTGATACATGACGGACAACTGATCAGTATAATGTAGTGTGCGCAAACTGATACATGACGGATAACTGATCAGTATAATGTAGTGTGCGCAAACTGATACATGACGGATAACTGATCAGTATACTGTAGTGTGTGCAAACTGATACATGACGGACAACTGATCAGTATAATGTAGTGTGTGCAAACTGATACATGACGGACAACTGATCAGTGTAATGTAGTGTGTGCAATCTGATACATGACGGATAACTGATCAGTATAATGTAGTGGTGTACAAACTTATACATGAGGGATAACTGATCAGTGTAATGTAGTGTGTGCAAACTGATACATGAGGGATAACTGATCAGTGTAATGTAGTGTGTGCAAACTGATACATGACGGATAACTGATCAGTATAATGTAGTGGTGTACAAACTGATACATGAGGGATAACTGATCAGTGTAATGTAGTGTGTGCAAACTGATACATGACAGATAACTGATCAGTATAATGCAGTGTGTGCAAACTGATACATGACGGATAACTGATCAGTGTAATGTAGTGTGTGCAAACTGATACATGACGGATAACTGATCAGTATAATGCAGTGTGTGCAAACTGATACATGACGGATAACTGATCAGTGTAATGTAGTGTGTGCAAACTGATACATGACGGATAACTGATCAGTATAATGTAGTGGTGTACAAACTGATACATGAGGGATAACTGATCAGTGTAATGTAGTGTGTGCAAACTGATACATGACGGATAACTAATCAGTATAATGTAGTGTGTGCAAACTGATAAGTGACAGATAACTGATCAGTATAATGTAGTGTGTGCAAACTGATAAGTGACAGATAACTGATCAGTATAATGTAGTGTGTGCAAACTGATACATGACGGATAACTGATCAGTATAATGTAGTGTGTGCAAACTGATACATGACGGATAACTGATCAGTATAATGTAGTGTGTGCAAACTGATACATGACGGATAACTAATCAGTATAATGTAGTGTGTGCAATCTGATACATGACGGATAACTGATCAGTGTTATGTAGTGTGTGCAAACTGATACATGAGGGATAACTGATCATTATAATGTAGTGTGTGCAAACTGATACATGACGGATAACTAATCAGTATAATGTAGTGTGTGCAATCTGATACATGACGGATAACTGATCAGTGTAATGTAGTGTGTGCAAACTGATACATGACGGATAACTGATCAGTATAATGTAGTGTGTACAAACTGATACATGAGGGATAACTGATCAGTGTAATGTAGTGTGTGCAAACTGATACATAACGGATAACTGATCAGTATAATGTAGTGGTGTACAAACTGATACATGAGGGATAACTGATCAGTGTAATGTAGTGTGTGCAAACTGATACATGACGGATAACTGATCAGTATAATGTAGTGTGTGCAAACTGATACATAACGGATAACTGATCAGTATAATGTAGTGTGTGCAAACTAATACATGACGTATAACTGATCAGTATAATGTAGTGTGTGCAAACTGATACATAACGGATAACTGATCAGTATAATGTAGTATGTGCAAACTAATACATGACGTATAACTGATCAGTATAATGTAGTGTGTGCAAACTGATACATAACGGATAACTGATCAGTGTAATGTAGTGTGTGCAAACTGATACATGACGGATAACTGATCAGTATAATGTAGTGTGTGCAAACTGATACATAACGGATAACTGATCAGTATAATGTAGTGTGTGCAAACTGATACATGACGGATAACTGATCAGTATAATGTAGTGTGTGCAAACTGATACATGACGGACAACTGATCAGTATAATGTAGTGTGTGCAAACTGATACATGACGGACAACTGATCAGTGTAATGTAGTGTGTGCAATCTGATACATGACGGATAACTGATCAGTATAATGTAGTGGTGTACAAACTTATACATGAGGGATAACTGATCAGTGTAATGTAGTGTGTGCAAACTGATACATGAGGGATAACTGATCAGTGTAATGTAGTGTGTGCAAACTGATACATGACGGATAACTGATCAGTATAATGTAGTGGTGTACAAACTGATACATGAGGGATAACTGATCAGTGTAATGTAGTGTGTGCAAACTGATACATGACAGATAACTGATCAGTATAATGCAGTGTGTGCAAACTGATACATGACGGATAACTGATCAGTGTAATGTAGTGTGTGCAAACTGATACATGACGGATAACTGATCAGTATAATGCAGTGTGTGCAAACTGATACATGACGGATAACTGATCAGTGTACTGTAGTGTGTGCAAACTGATACATGACGGATAACTGATCAGTATAATGTAGTGGTGTACAAACTGATACATGAGGGATAACTGATCAGTGTAATGTAGTGTGTGCAAACTGATACATGACGGATAACTAATCAGTATAATGTAGTGTGTGCAAACTGATAAGTGACAGATAACTGATCAGTATAATGTAGTGTGTGCAAACTGATAAGTGACAGATAACTGATCAGTATAATGTAGTGTGTGCAAACTGATACATGACGGATAACTGATCAGTATAATGTAGTGTGTGCAAACTGATACATGACGGATAACTGATCAGTATAATGTAGTGTGTGCAAACTGATACATGACGGATAACTAATCAGTATAATGTAGTGTGTGCAATCTGATACATGACGGATAACTGATCAGTGTTATGTAGTGTGTGCAAACTGATACATGAGGGATAACTGATCATTATAATGTAGTGTGTGCAAACTGATACATGACGGATAACTAATCAGTATAATGTAGTGTGTGCAATCTGATACATGACGGATAACTGATCAGTGTAATGTAGTGTGTGCAAACTGATACATGACGGATAACTGATCAGTATAATGTAGTGTGTACAAACTGATACATGAGGGATAACTGATCAGTGTAATGTAGTGTGTGCAAACTGATACATAACGGATAACTGATCAGTATAATGTAGTGGTGTACAAACTGATACATGAGGGATAACTGATCAGTGTAATGTAGTGTGTGCAAACTGATACATGACGGATAACTGATCAGTATAATGTAGTGTGTGCAAACTGATACATAACGGATAACTGATCAGTATAATGTAGTGTGTGCAAACTAATACATGACGTATAACTGATCAGTATAATGTAGTGTGTGCAAACTGATACATAACGGATAACTGATCAGTATAATGTAGTATGTGCAAACTAATACATGACGTATAACTGATCAGTATAATGTAGTGTGTGCAAACTGATACATAACGGATAACTGATCAGTGTAATGTAGTGTGTGCAAACTGATACATGACGGATAACTGATCAGTATAATGTAGTGTGTGCAAACTGATACATAACGGATAACTGATCAGTATAATGTAGTGTGTGCAAACTGATACATGACGGATAACTGATCAGTGTAATGTAGTGTGTGCAAACTGATACATGACGGATAACTGATCAGTATAATGTAGTGTGTGCAAACTGATGCATAACGGATAACTGATCAGTGTAATGTAGTGTGTGCAAACTGATACATGACGGATAACTGATCAATATAATGTAGTGTGTGCAAACTGATAAATGATGGATAACTGATCAGTATAATGTAGTGTGTGCAAACTGATACATGACGGATAACTGATCAGTATAATGTAGTGTGTGCAAACTGATACATGACGGATAACTGATCAGTATAATGTAGTGTGTGCAAACTGAAACATAACGGATAACTGATCAGTATAATGTAGTGTGTGCAAACTGATACATGACGGATAACTGATCAGTGTAATGTAGTGTGTGCAAACTGATACATGACGGATAACTGATCAGTATAATATAGTGGTGTACAAACTGATGCATGACGGATAACTGATCAGTATAATGTAGTGTGTGCAAACTGATACATGACGGATAACTGATCAGTATAATGTAGTGTGTGCAAACTTATAAGTGACAGATAACTGATCAGTATAATGTAGTGTGTGCAAACTGATAAGTGACCGATAACTGATCAGTATAATGTAGTGTGTGCAAACTGATACATGACGGACAACTGATCAGTATAATGTAGTGTGTGCAAACTGATACATGACGGATAACTGATCAGTATAATGTAGTGTGTGCAAACTGATACAAGACGGATAACTAATCAGTATAATGTAGTGTGTGCAATCTGATACATGACGGATAACTGATCAGTGTAATGTAGTGTGTGCAAACTGATACATGAGGGATAACTGATCAGTGTAATGTAGTGTGTGCAAACTGATACATGAGGGATAACTGATCAGTGTAATGTAGTGTGTGCAAACTGATACATGATGGATAACTGATCAGTGTAATGTAGTGTGTACAAACTGATACATGTCGGATAACTGATCAATATAATGTAGTATGTGCAAACTAATAAATGACGGATAACTGATCAGTATAATGTAGTGTGTGCAAACTGATACATGACGGATAACTGATCAGTATAATGTAGTGTGTGCAAACTGACTGTATAACGGATAACTGATCAGTGTAATGTAGTGTGTGCAAACTGATACATGACGGATAACTGATCAGTATAATGTAGTGTGTGCAAACTGATACATGACGGATAACTAATCAGTATAATGTAGTGTGTGCAAACTGATACATGACGGATAACTAATCAGTATAATGTAATGTGTGCAAACTGATACATGACGGATAACTAATCAGTATAATGTAGTGTGTGCAAACTGATACATGAGTGATAACCGATCAGTATAATGTAGTGTGTGCAAACTGATACATGACGGATAACTAATCAGTATAATGTAGTGTGTGCAAACTGATACATGACGGATAACTAATCAGTATAATGTAGTGTGTGCAAACTGATACATGACGGATAACTGATCAGTGTAATGTAGTGTGTGCAAACTGATACATGACGGATAACTGATCAGTATAATGTAGTGTGTGCAAACTGATACATGACGGATAACTGATCAGTATAATGTAGTCTAGTGCAAACTGATACATGACGGATAATTGATCAGTATAATGTAGTGTATGCAAACTGATACATGACGGATAACTGATCAGTATAATGTAGTGTGTGCAAACTGATACATAGCGGATAATTGATCAGTATAATGTAGTGTGTGCAAACTGATACATGACGGATAACTGATCAGTGTAATGTAGTGTGTGCAAACTGATACATGACGGATAACTGATCAGTATCATGTAGTGGTGTACAAACTGATACATGACGGATAACTGATCAGTATAATGTCGTGTAGTGCAAACTGATACATGACGGATAACTCATCAGTATAATGTAGTGTGTGCAAACGGATAAGTGACAGATAACTGATCAGTATAATGTAGTGTGTGCAAACTGATACATGACGGATAACTAATCAGTATAATGTAGTGTGTGCAATCTGATACATGACGGATAACTGATCAGTGTAATGTAGTGTGTGCAAACTGATACATGAGGGATAACTGATCAGTATAATGTAGTGTGTACAAACTGATACATGAGGGATAACTGATCAGTATAATGTAGTGTGTGCAAACTGATACATGAGGGATAACTGATCAGTGTAATGTAGTGTGTGCAAACTGATACATGAGGGATAACTGATCAGTGTAATGTAGTGTGTACAAACTGATACATGACGGATAACTGATCAATATAATGTAGTGTGTGCAAACTGATACATGGCGGATAACTGATCAGTATAATGTAGTGTGTGCAAACTGATACATGGCGGATAACTAATCAGTATAATGTAGTGTGTGCAAACTGATACATGACGGATAACTAATCAGTATAATGTAGTGTGTGCAAACTGATACATGACGGATAACTAATCAGTATAATGTAGTGTGTGCAAACTGATACATGACGGAAAACTTATCAGTATAATGTAGTGTGTGCAAACTGATACATGAGGGATAACCGATCAGTATAATGTAGTGTGTGCAAACTGATACATGACGGATAACTAATCAGTATAATGTAGTATGTGCAAACTGATACATGAGGGATAACCGATCAGTATAATGTAGTGTGTGCAAACTGATACATGACGGATAACTAATCAGTATAATGTAGTGTGTGCAAACTGATACATGACGGATAACTGATCAGTATAATGTAGTGTGTGCAAACCGATACATGGCGGATAACTGATCAGTATAATGTAGTGTGTGCAAACTGATAAATGACAAATATCTGATCAGTATAATGTAATGTGTGCAAACTGATACATGACGGATAACTAATCAGTATAATGTATTGTGTGAAAAATGATAAATGACGGATAACTGATCATTATAATGTAGCTGTAAATTCAACAGAAATCAGCAGGAGTATCATATCTCGTGCAAAAGGGTCTATATTTAATGGGACACGAGAACATTAAGTAAAGCTAAACACGCGGTGTTCCAGTTAACGCTAACAGTAGTAAGTGCAATGAATTGTGACAAATTTGTTGGAGACCGAATGACTTATCATTCAAGACGCAGGATACATTTCAACAATTACGGGCCTCCTTACGTGCATCAAGATAGTAGCATAAACACAGATGATCGTTTACTACAAGTCAAATTTCCATTTAAATATATCCTTTTGGGCTACACAATAGTGAGACGTTATAACCAGTTGGTTTTTTTCTATAAGTCTAAGCGACCACCTCATGGGTCTCCATTACGTAGTCAGTTGAGACTTTCTTAACCCTTTAACCCACGAACTTCTTCAAGAAAATTTAAATTTTCTCATAGAAAATGTACATTTGCAGACCAAGAGATTAAAATTGGCATATGGGTTGGAGAGGGGTATGTCAATGGGGGATTAATAAAGGTTTCGCTTGTATGCAGGTGCCAAAGACAGTATGAATGATATGCATTTTGAGTGCCTAGTCAATGAGGCCCAACTATAAAAATAGCATAGCTAGGTATCCATTGCCTAAACTTTGCGGCCGCAACCACTCACCACCAACCCCCAAACCGCCCACTCTACCAACACCCACCACCAGCAACATCACCACCTCTACCACCACCATCACCACCATCAGCACCACCACCCACCACCTTTACCACCACCAGCACCACCACAACCACCAGCAGCACAACCACCTTCACCAGCAGTAGAACCACCACCACCAACACCACCACTACCACCACTACCACCACTACCACCACCACTGCCACCACTACGACCAGGACCATCACCCATCACCAACCACTAAACCTCACCACACCACCACCACCACCACAACTAGTACCAACCCCCAACACCAAGCATCGACCCACACCCCAACAGCAACCCACCACCACCACCCCTACTTCCACCAGCCACCAACCCCGACCGCCACCACCAACATCAAAACCACCCACTCTGATTCGTATATCGAGAGATGTGGTGGATCAGGCTGGATATATAGCTACAATCATCAAACCAACACGCACATAAAGAACCAATGTTTTATTTGTATCTATATTTTTTACATTAAAGAACAAATTACATAGGATAAAACATATAGTTTCTGTTACTAGCATAAACAAATAGTGAATGTTCTGGAGATAAATGTATCGATGGGTAGACTGATACCTTAATCACCAGATCCATCATCATGACGACTGGAATCATCATCATCATCATCATCAACGACAGCATCTAGATTGTTGCTTATGTACTTCATGATCAAAAACTCTCTTTTGCGAAAAGCTGAGAAAACTGCTTCATCGTATACATACCCCTCAGTGATAAAATCTTTAGTTTCCTTACAAATTATTTTAATGAGCGTAGAATTGTGCAATCTTCTACACTGGAGCATTATGGCAGTACACTTTGTAACTTGGAGTTGCATCAGCATATACAGAATTAGACACATTGTCTACATCATTGGGGTCTATGTTCACTTCACCATCCTCATCTTCTAAACCTGATTGTTCAGCGTTTAAGGCCAACTTAATATTTTGGAATATGGCGAATAGTTCACTCTCAGACTTCATTGAGTCATCACCAACTTCATTCTCTGACTCCATTGACCCATCATCTTCACTCATCATCTCTGTCATTCCTTCATCCTCACTGTCTAGTTTTCACTATCTTCATTTCTATGGAATCGGATCTCATGCCACTTCAGGTCATTTGCTGGTGCACATGTAACCATGCATTTTTGCGTGCATATGTGTGTGTCCGAGAATATACATACACATGCGGCCGTAAATCCGCATGTGCGGCCACAAATCCGCATGTGAGGCCGCAAATCCACATGTGCGGCTGCATGCGCGGATGCACATATACACATGCATTGTTGTGTGTATATGTGTGTGTGTGTCCTAGTATGTACGTACACAAGCGGCCGCAAATCCGCATGTGCGGCCACAAATCTGCATGTGTGGCTGCAAATCCGCAAGTGCGGACGCAAATCCACATGTGATCCCCCCATGCATGCATGGGCGCACATGTACGCATGAATTTTTGCGTGCATGTGTGTGTGTGTGCATGCATGTATAAATGTGCGGCTATCTGTATAACATTGTGGCTGCACTGTGGCAGCATGTGTATGTACATGCCCAGAGACATGCAGAATATTGTGCTGGTGGTGGGTGTGATGGAGTTGAACTTGGGTATGCCATAAAGTACCTAGGAGAGGCCATGGTCAACAGGCAGTGCCCACAACACAGGTCACAGACTCACAGATTTAAAAGGCTGTGACATCATCTTATTTACATAAAAACCACTTAAACATTAACCCACCTAATCAAATAAAACATGTTTCCATAGTTTCAACCACCTCTTTAAATACCACTCCTTATATTATCATTCATTTATGAACCCTCCTAATCAATTAAAACTTGTGGGGCACACCCCTCTCCTCCTCCCCCCACCCCAACCCCCTACCCCCCACCCCCCACCCCACACACCCACCCCTGCAAGCCCCCCACCCCACCCCACTGCTCCAACACCAACTTAGGCAGGGTTTAAGGCGGGAACACAGTGCAGATGGATGCCCTTGTTTTAGAACAATGGCACACAGCATAATTTTGTGCTCTCGGACGCCCTTGTTATGTCAAAACGCATTAAACATTTTAACAGGAGAACAATAGCCATTGTTACACCTGTCAAAACGTATTAAAACACATTAATCAAATTAACTGTTCGCTGTTTGGTCCAGAGGGTGATGATGGCATAACAATAGCGCTCATCCACGCACTTGAGAAGAATAGCGCTCACCTGCTCACTAGAGAACAATAGCACTCAGTGATCCTTTTAACTATGGTGTGACCTCATCGCCATTGTTACATCAGTCAAAACGAATTAAAAACCCATTAATCAAATTAATAAATAATTGTCACGCATGAGTGATTTAGAACAATAGTACACATATCCCCCTTAACTACCGCAATGCACCTATGTTGTTTCCATAATCAATGTGCATTTGCTACATGTTCGTATTAGACGAATGAGTTAGTATTACTTGTTAAAGCCGTTCTAAACAGTGAAGATGGATTGAACTTGTTGGTCATCAAGGCATGAAAAACTTAAGGTCACCTAGATATTTATATACATAACTCGTATGTCACAGTGACAATATTGAGTAATTCACAAGATATGATGGGATGGAGGAAATGGATGGGGAAATGACACCCGACCATTCTCATACATCCGTATCTCAAATGTTAGCTCTCTTGTACCAAAATATAATCACTATTGGTTAATAACATTAATAGTCAATTGACGACAGTTAATATTTTACGCCTATGTAACCGGTAACACTTCTTAGTTCATTTTAGTGATTTAATTATCCAAATAGGCACTAAAAACTTTAAGATTAAGCAATTTATCGAATCCTAATCAGTAGGAATGCGACACGTTGCGACATGTTGTGACATGTTGTGACATGTTGTGACATGTTGCGATGTTACATATGATGTCCAGACGACTGATTAAGAGCTGTAAGACTATCGCGAGAACTGAATCAGTTAGCTCACGCCCACCATTAGACAATCCCTTAATTGACACCATTAATAATTAAGCAAGTATAGATATCATTAGAGATGCGAAATAACCGTCAAAATATTCCGAAATATTTTAGGATAGAAAGTTCGTAAAAATGCTTGTGATAATGCATCTGCCAAAACGGTGTCGTCACCTATTAAATGGATAATGCTGATCTGATGACTTCTTACGCACGTCCAAATGAATGTAAAGTTTAGCAAGATCATTGCCTAATATCAGAGATATGCCTTTAACCGGACATTTATCTCGAACCCCTATTTCAGCCATGTATTCTAATTTATCCGTGCATATTTTTATGGCATGTAATGGGACTTTTAAGTTCTCCAAACCTATGCCACAGATTAGGACACTTGTCCCGGTTTAAGATTCATTTGAGCACGCGCGGGTACAACTTAGAATCAGAGATTGTTGGCCCCTGTATCTTGTAGTATTGTGGCAGGTATAGGTGCAGCGCCCTTTTTATTTACAAGTAAGCTCACATAGCCTGAACATAGTCCCTGTCCACTCCGGGATAGTATTTCTCGTTGACTATTGTATCATGTCAAGCAAGTGTATTATCAGAATCAGAATCATCAGTTTCATCATGGTTTACAACCATAGATTTCTTACCCTTGACTTGTTGAATTTGTTTCCTGGTTGTGTACATGTGGGAAGGTTGTCGACAAGTTCACCAAATGAAACTGGGGATGGAACAATTTCTTGGCCATAGCCTGATTTGTGTGTACTTAAGATGTCATAATGCCCCAACCCACCACATTTGTGGCATTTTATTCCACTAGAACGCTCATGGTCCTTGTTAGAATCAGACCTAGAATTATGAGATGGGGAATGCCCGCGATCATAAGTGTTGTCTTTTGTTTCCGAGTGCATAGTGCTTGTGATTTTTGGGCTTTATCATTTCGCCTATTTCCAAGGTTATTTTTTTTTCATGGGCGTTTGACTAATTTGATCCTCTTGGTAAACTGTGTGATGTATTTTTGTGTGATTGTTTCTCACTCAAGTAGTCTTCAACAATCTCCGCTGCCTTGTCGATTGCATTGATATCGTGAAATAGTCTTTATCGACTTGAAGTTTCATCATCGAAGAAGCTTTTATATGGCCCAAGGAGCACTAATTCAAGGAATTTGTTGAACATACAAGCCGATTCTGCATCTAACCATTGCAAAAGGACTCGGCGTAGGTGTTTCACCTGTTCGCGTGGTGTGTACTTGAATACTAAATTGGTACTCCTAAAGTTAAGTTGATAGTTCTCAGCCGACAATAAATATTCTTTGAGAATGGCTGTCAAGACAGCAAAGTTTTCTTCATCATGATATGGAATAGAGGCAATTGCTGTTTGCGTATGTCCGGCTAGGCTAGTTCTTAACAAACAAGCCCAAATCCTTCGTGGCCACCTGTAATTCCGTGTAGCAGTCGCGAAATGGATAGTCCGTGTGTCCATATGTCACATATATATGATATAGAACATAGACTGATTTGAGCCTATTTAAGATGTCATTAATACCGACACAAATGTTGTGTGGCACGTTAGATTGGAACTGGCGTCTTGTTTGGCAGTTTTGGCTGTGGCGTAGGACAAGATACCAATTGTTTATCAGCGCTCCCGTTGGAAAATTACTAATTACTTAATAATTATTAGTAGCCTAGTAGATGCGCTGACTTGTGAATAGAACGGAAGTGCCAATAAAGAACCGAGACTCAGAGCTCTGCACACAAAGTTAAAATTGAGTTATTTATTGCCACAACATCCTAAGATAATTTTGGCTTATTTTGGAGTATCTACTCAACTACAAGTACGAATACTTTGGAAAGGTTCTGAGGCTAAGTGCAAGTACATGTCCTCATAAAAAGGCATAAGTAGATTGACTGAGTACATGCGAGTACTTGGGTATGTGTACTCGAGTACACGAGTATATGAGTAAATTGCCCCCAAAACTGGATGGAGTGATGAATGGATGGATAGAGGGAGGGGGAATTTGTTGCCAGTGAGTGAGTAGATAGCTGAACGGATAGATGGATGAAGGAAGAGAGGGTGGAATGAATGAATGAATGAATGAATGAATGAATGAAAAGATTAATGAATGGATGTGTGGATGGCTAGCTGGATGCCTGGATGGATGCGGGTGGGGGTGGGTGTGGTGTTGAAGGAATGATTGATTAAATGGATGAATGTGTGGGTGGATGGGTCGGTGTGTGCATGGATGGGTGTAGGGTAGGATGCGGATGTAGTGAGGTGTAGATGAATGAATGATTGAATGAAAATCAATAAATGCATGAATGGAGGAAGGGTGGATGGGTGGAGGAAAGGGCAGATGTATGAATTAAATAAATGGATGGAGGGATGGAAGAATACGTGTGGATAGATGAATCGATTGATGGAAGAGGGGAAGAAGGGGGGTATGAATGAATGGGTGGGTGGCTAGAATGTGATGCTTAACTGAATGGATGGGGTGGGTGAGTGAGTGAGCGAGCGAGCGAGCGAGTGAGTGAGTGAGTGAGTGAGTGAGTGAGTGAGTGAGTGAGTGAGTGAGTGAGTGAGTGAGTGAGTGAGTGAGTGAGTGAGTGACTGAGTGAGCGAGTGAGCAAGTCAATGAGTGAGTGAGAGTGAATGAGTGAGTGAGTGAGTGAGTGAGTGAGTGAGTGCGTGAGTGAGTGAGTGAGTGAGTAAGTGAGTGAGTGAGTGAGTGAGTGAGTGAGTGAGTGAGTGAGTGAGTGAGTGAGTGAGTGAGTGAGTGAGTGAGTGAGTGATCGAGCGAGTGAGTGAGTGATCGAGCGAGTGAAAAGAGGGATGGATGGATGGATGGATGGATGGATGGATAGGATGGTGAGTGAGTGATTAATGAATGGGTGAATGGATGGGTAGTTGGGTTAGTGAGTGTGTGGATGGATGAGTGGTAGTGGAATCGATGGGTGGGTGGATGGAGTGGTTAGTGAGTGAGTGAGTGAGTGAGTGAGTGAGTGAGTGAGTGAGTGAGTGAGTGAGTGAGTGAGTGAGTGAGTGAGTGAGTGAGTGAGTGAGTGAGTGAGTGAGTGAGTGAGCGAGCGAGTGAATAGTTAGATGGAATTGAGGGAGGGGATGGGATGGAATTAGTGAGTTGATTGCATGAATGACTGGATAGATGGAAGGGTGGCTGGCTGGATGGGGCGATAGATGAACGTATCGGTGCATGGAAGGAGTGAGTGGTGGAATGAATAGAGGAGAAGGAATATATGGATGAACAGAGGGGTGAATCGATGGAGGGAGGGGAAGTGATAGAGGGAGGGTGTGTGTGAGATAGATGGATGGATGAGCTTGTGGATAGATGAATTGATTCGTTGGATTTATGGATTAATGGATGGAGGGAGGGAGTGATGTAGGAATGAACAATGGAATGAATGAGTGATTGAATGACTGTAAAGGGGTATGAATTGATGGATGGGTGAGTGAAAGGCTAAATGGATTCCTGGATGGATGAATGGGTGGCTAAGTGAGTGAATAGATGGAGCGAGAGATGGATGGTGGATGTATCGGGTGGTGAGTGATAGATGGAAGGATGAATAGGTAAATGGATGGATAGTCGGGTGAGTAAGTGAGTGAGTATATGGGTGGATGCTTGGTAGTCGGAAGGATGGATGGATGAGTAGTTGGGTGGTTGGATGATACACTGACTGGATGCGATACTACTGGTATTATTCAACGGAAGGGTAAAAAGGGGCTGCTTTACAACATTTCTTGTATCAAGTCCAGATGTAGTCGGTGGGATATCTGCTGATGAACCATCTGCAATCGTAACCAAAAGATGTGAAGAATTTTGTGTTCACTTTTTCTACCCCAATGTGCTTCATATTGCACAAGGATCTTGTCTTTAAACAGCTAAAGGTCGATCAGAGTGTAAATAAACTGCCACCTACCCAGGGTACTTCAGCAGAACATATACGACGCGCTCATTTGCAGGCTAACATTTGGCAACATGATCTAGTCTTGTATTCGTCATATCCTAACCCTGAGAAACTTGGATGACAAGATGATGCCAGTGCTGTCCCAGGTTGTGCTAGCTCCTGGTTCTGTGCTACAGCTCATCAGCTGCAACTGGGAACAACTAACTTTGAATCTACAAACAAATGTTCAGGACGATATTCGTGTAAAAGTTACAAGTTGGTGTGTCCTGGACAGTGTAATTGTGAGGGAGATAATGAAAAATGTTTTAACACAAAGTTAATCTTAATGGATGATGACATTGATGAAGATTTACTTAGTGATCTTGCTTTGTTCCCTGTTATTTCCAAGCATAACATTGTGATCCAATGGACCTTTCCATTTTTAGCTATGCCCCGCCCATCACTAGCTAAGCTCCACCCACACCTCGCCGTGTTTGGATTGATCGATCCCCGAATGCCCTAGCTATCAATTTCCGGAAAACTATACAGGGAAGCTGTTGAATATTTTGTAACTAATTAGACTGGGTGTTGTTGCTAGGCAGCAACAGCGCCCAGTCAAATTAGTTTCAAAATATTCAACAGAATATTTATTAAATAGTAAAAGCAAACAATTTGTACAACAGCCCATAGACCGTCATCAAACATGCGTTCGTGACGTTCTTATCGACGTCATTCATGACGTCATTCATTTTGATGTCATTGTACACACCACGCAGTTCATTATGACGTCATATGATGGGTGGGTACTCTGGAAAGGTGAATTAATATTTTAGCCCATATCCCCCATACGAACCTATTTGTAACTAATACTTACCTTTGGGGGCAACATGATAGTGGTTATTTAAGATGGCCTTAAGGGAATTCAGTAGTCAACGACGCATAGGCCTAGCAATAGGCCCTATTGTTGCCTTGAAATTGAGGTACACCATGGGATGTCGGTGGATAAAAGGTTTGATACACGCTTACAATAGCAAAGATCTGGAAATTCAATTGTAAAATATTATTTAACCCTTTGAACTCGAAGTGCCAGAATCCTGTTTCTAAGACACAGGTAGGCTGTGGAATAATTTGATGCCAATTTGTCACGAGTCTGTCGCTGCCATAGGCAGCAGCAGATCCCAATCACGTTAGCTTCAAAATATCGACCAGAATAATTCTTGCATCGTAAATGATATTTCTCATTTGGGCATTGTCTTCAAAGGGTCAAGAGTTTGCATCACAAAAAGCCTAACAGAGACTAAATTTACAAGCAAGCATACATGTAGGACTAGTGTGTTGACTATTTGCAAGCCCCACAAGCCACTTGTCATATTATGTAATTGCTCAATAATGGGTCATCAAATAATGACCTCGTGACCTTCAAAATATGCCAAGGTCATTGGTTATGCAACTCACAAAGCTTATCAGGTGATGCCGATGTGATGTGACAATGATGGCACAGAATTGGTCCGGTAATTATAGTATAATTTCTATGGAATCAAGTGTATACAATGTTTACATATAAAAATATCGATAAAAACAGAGAATTCATGGTCGGTATATTGAAATTAGACCCCCTAAAGGTTCATAGAAAAACTGGCAACAGTGTTTTTCTTTATTGGGGATGTTGTTCGATAAGCTTAAGTCCTGTTGCCAAGATTCTACCTTTTTACATTAGCCGGTGGACTATAGGACACCCACCCCCACCGCCCCTACCTCATTTAACAATTCGTGTAATTATAGACCACTTGATATAGGTTTACGGGAGTGTAATTCCTAATGGACCTTTCCGGTTTTAGCTATGCCGCCCATCCCTAGCTAAGCTCCACCCACACCGCGCTGGTGTTGGGATCGATCGGTCTCTGAACACCCTGACTATCAATTTCCAAAAAACTACACAGGTAAACCGTTGAAAATTTTGAAACTAATTTGACTGGGTGCTGCTGCTGCTGCCTAAGGCAGCAACAGCGCCCAGTCAAATTAGTTTCAAAATATTCAACAGAATGTTTATTAAATAGCAAAGAATTACACAGACATACAATTCGTACAATATGTCGGACTGGTTGAGATTTGATGACGTTCTATATGGAACCCCTTGTGACGTAATGATTGTGATGTTATCATACACACGCTGAGCTGATTGTGACGTCATACGAGGTCGGTTGATGGATGGATACTCTGGAAAGGTGAATTCCTTGTGCAAAATGCTCAAGGATATACCTCCCTTATTAATTGGCTGCTTGGGTAATCCTGTCTAGTTAATTTTACCAGCACCTACACCTTTTAGCCTGAATCACGGCGAAATAAGTCGCTAGCATAAGCAGACAGCTTATCGCTATTTACATACATATACCAATACGTCTATAACTTAATTATAGCCTAGCCCTGTGTACTATATAGACGGAGCTGTAGGTTTTATTCCTAATTATTATGAAATATGTAACCAGCAAGATTAATTAATAATAATAAATAATAATAACTAAAATAATCATAGTATTTGATATTTGTGTATATAAATGTACACAATTAAGCTGTCTGGTAAGATGATTTTGAAAAATGTTTGATTTACTATAAGATATTATGCCATAGTAAAATAGGTGTATACGAAATCTACAACGATATACATAGTGCAGCGGCCAGGAGTGTTTTCTGGTGGGGTAACCCTACCCATCTTCGAACAAACCACAACCTATTTTTTCATGTCTCTGATATATGACATTTATCAAATGGATGGTTGTGTTACAATATTTTATGTTTTTTAGTGTTTTCTGGTGATGATTCCATGGTACCTGTTATCGCTACCGATACATATTCAAAATTGCATATCGTCTTTATTTAAGTGCACACACATATACAATTGGACTTAAAAGGGCCGCCTTGCTGTTCCCCATATCTGAGACCCAGTACCGAGTATTTTACTGACCATTTTCATATTGCTTTACTCAAACTTAACTAAAAATAATGCGATTTTCTACTACATAATCATCATGAAAAACGAAATTATGAACGCACCTGTTATGTTATTAAATATTATATTTACTTCTAATTATACCTCTGTCTGAATTTTTATATTTACAGATCTCTAGACATTGATATGTACAATATTCACTCCTGACCATGGTTATTGAGGCGCCTGTAGAGAAATGTTGCAAATTTGATGCAGGTCATTGTATTATATGCTTCAGCCACGCAACCCGAATAAAAAACCTGTTGTTAGCAAGCCAGCATCAGATGACTTGCTTGCAGTCATAAATGGTAGCCAACTACGGAAAATGAGGTTTTTAAATCACTGTGTCCATTGCAAGCAAACATTTTAAGTTTTTTATGTTAAAAGTTGCTTTCCATAAGGCATGACAGTGCAAATACACCAGTAAGTCTAACATTCCTAACAGCTGATTGACAGAAACTGACCAACAGCTGGAACCTCTGCGCATAGAAGTCTAAGTAGGACGGAGACAGCTGGGTTTGATATTAAAAATTGCTTTATCTGTAGAGAATCCAACAAGAGAGAGATATGTTTACTCATATAATGACGGGTACAGGAAAGACGAAATCTAGATAAAGCTCTTGCAGCTGCAGAGGAAAGAGAAGACAATGCAATTCACCAGTGAATGCTTTCTTACCCTGACTTGTTCGCATATGCTGCCAAACGTCATCCTTGGTGTTATTAATACATAATATAAACATAGCTGATAGTAGACGAAAGCCAGGGGAAGCCAAATCACTAACACTGCATGAGAAAACTTTGGAGGACCTCGCCAAACAGTTGCATCAAACTGGGTTTTTTCAAGACCCACAACAGTGAATAAACTTAGCAGGTTGAGATGATGGATGATAAGATGAGTGATGGCGGGATTTCGGCTCCCCACCCCTAGCGTCGCCAGCCCTGACTGTCAAACATATATATTTATACTAGACCAGTAATGTAGGATGATATGCTTTGTACGCATTCATAGATAATGGCTATATGAGATTTATAAATTAAAATTGAGCCTTCATATTAAATGAGAGAAATAGGCACACTTTATAAATGTGCGTTTCAAACTAGACAGCTGACTGTTAAAACGGCATTTTGACAGATATTAAAATTGAACACTGTAAGGAATGATATTCGCTATGGCGAGAATCTGTTTTATTTGCGGAAATGTCTGTACACAAAATATGGCCATTATCTCACGGAATCGAGACTAACGGACGGACATACAAATTTGAAAGTGGATTAGCTTATTGGGGTGAATTGTTTGTCAATGGTCATAAGTTATTAGAGGACATGATTCACTGGCGCGTTGGCACCTGAGAATTGTTAAAGTCATAAAAAGCAAGCAGCAATATTTAAAAATAACGATCATTAGTCATTCGTCACGAGTTGATGAAGTGTTTGGACACTCATCGCCTCTTGAGAATTCACCTTTCCAGAGTACCCACCCATCATATGACGTCATAATGAACTGCGTGATGTGTAGAATGACATCATAATGAATGACGTCCTGAATGACGTCGATAAGTACGTCACGAACGCATATTTGAAGACGGTCTATGCGTTGTTGTACAAATTGTTTGCTTTTACTATTTAATAAATATTCTGTTGAATATTTTGAAACTAATTTGACTGGGCGCTGTTGCTGCCATAGGCAGCAATAGTACCCAGTCAAACTAGTTACAAAATATTCAACCGCTTCCCTGTATAGTTTTCAGGAAATTGATAGCTATGGCATTTGGGGATCGATCAATCCCAACACGGCAAGGTGTGGGTGGAGCTTAGCTAGTAATGGGCGGGGCATAGCTAAAAATGGAAAGGTCCATTGCTGACAATCGCAGGCAATCATGTCCAATAATAGGGATGGCAGAATGAAGGAATCGATGAAAATAGCAAATGACAGAATGACTGACCAATAATGGATAAGTGAACAAGTGGTAATGTCCCAAGATATATATGACGGGATGATGAAATTACTGGAAAGAGTAAATGACGGAACAACTGACCAATGAATGGGTAGAGATGGCGAAGGCGACGCAATAGAGAAAGGGTACAAAAAGGAGGCCCCAGAACTGAAACGGGAGGACCGACACCCCCTTCGACGCATGTGAACTTGACTAGAGTCACTCGAGAGATCCGGTTTTCTGTTCTGGGCAGCTATTCAAGGGTTAATGATTCTCATGAGGAGAACTTGTCGAAATATCAGCTTTGATCATACAAGTAAGGCTATTGAGCAATCCTGCATCGTTAAGATATAGAATCTACAATCGTACTGTTTATATTAACTTGTTAAAGAGTCATTAATCAGCTTAGGAAATTCGAGTTTTGCCTGACTAGAATCCAGAGGGAGACACACCACCTCCCCCTTACCTGGAAAAGGAAACAACGCAGTCAGATCGACAGTCAAATAGACTACACCCACTACGCCCATACAGTTGAAAATTCACAACATGGACATAAAAGAGAGTTAAACCCGCTATTCTGTCAACCAATTGGTTTGTCTGAAATTTCAACAGCAAATTGACTGTATTATGTTCTTCTGTGGTTGCAGCAGGTGGTGCGCTAAAGAAAGCATCTTCCCTACAGGACATGACTGATGACAATGAGATTGAATCGCCTGAACCCACAAGTGCGACATCCTTTAAGGGGCTGGAAATATTGCATACTGCCGTTGCTATCGTGGAGGAACCGCATGGCAGGCATCCGAGATTTGTCGAGTGTGTACGTTTAAGCTTAACAATTGCGAATTGACCATTGAGCAGAATATGCTCACAATATAACGTATGACTTTGTGTAGTGGTGTCTAAGCAGTAAGTTTTGCCCTGTAGGTGGGGCTTAGAATACACCTTCCGTATCCTCTGCGTGTCGTAAGAGGCGACTAAAGGAGGTCAGGGTGAGGTAACCCTGACAGAAACCTCGAGTGCTGAAGACGGAGGTTCCAGGCCGCACGGCGCACTCTAATAAACCATGGATCCACGCACTTAACGCTTATGATCATGTCGATAGTCACTTACAGGACTGGCGGTATGATCAGCGAACGAAAAGAAGAATAAGTCTTATATGAATGTCACAAACTGTAGTGATGAAGATGTGCCTAAGAACGATCATAAAGTGATTGCCATATGCCACGATATCATATCAAAGTTCTAGCAAATATGTACTGCTATAATATTGATCTTAGCACTAGTGTGCAGCATAACTTTGGAAGAAACACGTGATTGGTGTTCGCTTTTCTTTTGGACATTTCCTCAGAAATACCAAAAACAAAGCAGCTCAGACAGAGTTCCTCTATAACTACATATTATTTAATGACCCACCTGTTCTTTAGGAAGATCAATCCATTGTTCTGGCTGGAGGGTACGAAGATGGAGTCTTGAATTGTATGTGAACTAGACTGAATTTGATATAGATTGTTTGATTGTGACTGTCTTGACAATTGACGAAGAGGAAAATACCAGAATGAATGAAATGACGGTGTGTCAAATGGAATCTCTCATAGCCAACACACCTTGTCAGGGTTCCCGTGACCTGGGTTCGTCAGAGCATGAATGTATAACCGGGTTTGATAAGTAACTTATAATGGTTCAACAGCTTTGAGTCCCAGTCATTCTTGCAAATCTAATCTCGAAATATTAGATGAGGATTGATTGGAAATCAAAACCTGAACATTTTCTAATGAAAGAATATTTCGCAGTGTTATAATACATGTTAACTGACGGTGGCTTTCGACTGTTGATGACTCCACACGACCTGACGGATGATAGTGTTCTGACTATAGCCTACGCCAGATTGGATATAAATTAGAAATTGTTATTGATAACAAGGTTATCTTAGGTGTGATAATTTCCTGGCATATTTTTAGATTTTGACTCCTTCACTGGATCACTACTAGCCACTAGTTGGGGTTGGGTTGGCCTAAGATGTTCACACACCAATCATACAGGGAATTTCTGATGATCTTCTGATCTTGAAACGCTGAACCCATCGCTACCAAATTGTGTACATCGTGAGCTAAACCTTTGTTGATTAGATGTCGCATCCAGAATGGCCGCGATTGATCTCGCTAAATACACATATAGAGCAGGTGATAAGATCTCGTCGATATAACGGACTAAACCTTCTAGACACGTTTTAGAACGCGCGATCAACTGACCCGATATCGCAATCAGAAAATAAAAGCTTTATATTGATAACCAGGGAGATACAGGTATGTACGTTGATATTTAAAAATTAAATATATGACTTTACATCATAATAAACAACATTACAATAGAGTTGACGAGACGACGGAATGAACAACACATACTATTACTGGATATTTACTTATATGTATTGAATAATAATACATATTAATATTAAAGGGGAATTAATACATCTGTTGTTATGTTTAGCTTAAGCCTATGGGAGCCAGGGAAATGTAATTTTTGCAAACTGATAAATAACTGATCAGTATAATGTTGAAGACAAACAATGTGGGGATAATGTTCGTGTGACTTACCGAGCTCTATTCATGCTAACTGGATGGAAGATGAGCGCCTCTGCTGATATCGACGAATGTGATGCTCCTGTATTTTGAGGGCTACAGCTGTATGGAATTCGTATTGGAGAACGATGCCAGCCTTCACAGGTATAATGTTCTTGTATCGAACCATCAACATACAAGCGCGGTAACCAGGCCATTAACAGCTGCTTATCCTCGAGCTGTAATCGCACAGTCATCTGCAATTTCGTCCTACCCATAATGATGACGGTTCACCTACATCATGGAGTTTGATTTGACTCTAACCATCTGATGCAAGGCCGTATTTAAGGGGGGGGGGGGGGCAAGCGGGGCAAAAGCCCGGGGCCCCCACAAGCAAGGGGCCCCTCAATTTAAAAATGAAAAAATAAATTATGCACTTTTTTGGAAGTTATAGGACATTTAAAGCAAACTTTATTCATTTAGAACTCTTAATCATGCATTATGATTCTATTCTAATATTCTTGTTTGGTGTTCGGCAATAATGTTAATTAGGAAAATTACCAAAATAAAATAATTTGACAATGAAAGAAAGCGCCATAATTCACCCTAAACGTAGACTCTCTGGCCGTCCCAGAGCACCTAGATGTAAAGAAATTTCTGGGGGAGGACCCCCAGACACACACCCCCACCCCCGGCGCATTCTTTGCCCCAGGGCCCCCACATATCTAAATACGGCCCTGATCTGATGATTTACATCAACGAATAGAAGAAGACAACGAATAACAGTAATATGTACACTGACTTCTGAGAATGTGCAGGGCCGTTAGCGCCTCCGCCCCGGTAGAATACACGCGGGCTTGAAGACTGCAGATAAAACTTCCACGCTTGGTATCTATCGGATCAGAAGTAGTCTTTTCCTAATCTTCACGTCTTAAACGGTTCAGAAAACTGACCACCAGAGCATTGGAACAGCCGAATAATATTCCATCACATTATGCACTGTTCTGTTTTTAGCGAACATAATGTGTGTATTCCAACCCCAGAGATTGTGTTTTGGAGAATACATTTGCCTCTAAAATTCCTCAATTCGGCCTGTCAAGCTTTCACACGCTTGGCACCTCATAAACTTTGCCTCTCTGATAGGAGTCCTCACCATAAAGGAAATTTATAGCTGTTTCTGGTCAACCCACGGCTATAGAATTACAGTGACCCTACACCTGGGCCAGGCATTAATTTCGGAGATGGAGAGAAGAGAGAAGTTTAGAACTCAGATAGAATCAGCTAGTGAGAGTTGAAGTTGTTTTTAGACTTGGTCAGGTTATTATCGTTATAGGACAGTGCCAGTACAACCGTTATAGCTAAGTAATAGATTGACTGCTGAATTTCGAAGCAGTGTTGTGACATAATCGGTCACAATCGGACTAAATATATACGGACATATCTATACTCGGACTACATGTACATGTATATGTGTTATTCGTTCGTTCGCTTGTCACTTCATTATTGGATACATTTACTCATCCGTTTATTTGTGAACCATTCTTTCTGGATTATATTTCCCACTGTTGGATAACCGGATACTAAGTGAATATCATCAAGTAAAGCAAGTAAGGGTTTTAAAAAAAAATAACAATACAGCAACATCTTCGTAATGGTAGCAGAGTAAGAATTTAGTGGTAGCATTACATCGTCATCGCCGCGACATTTTGGTAGCAGAGCGTGGTTCAATAGCGTGGTTCAATAGCGTGGTTCAATAGCGTGGTTCAAGAGTGCCAATGAACAATAGCATAGTTGGACATTAGCGTGGTTCACTATCGTGGTTGGACAATATCGTGGCCGGATAATATCGTGGTTGAACAATATCGTGTTTGGATAATATCGTGGTTGGACCATATCAAGGTTGGATAATATTGTGGTCAGACAATATCGTGGTTAAACAATAACGTGATTGATCAATAACAGTTATTTTAATCGTAATCCAGACGGGACTGCCACGTGTTATCACCCATAAGCTTGATATTGCCCTTCTTATATAAAGTGAATATTTAACAGAATTACATAATCGGACTAACTTATTCAATTGCTTATTCACAAACTTATTAATTCGTCGTTTTACCTTAACAAGCAAGACAGTTATTGAGCAAATCGTCGGGTTAAAACAATTTGACTCGGTGAACAATCGCCATAGAAAAAACCCGATTTGAACAACGATTAATGTGAGTGATTCTTGCACCTGTATTAAAAGACCACCTGTTATATGTGTCAAAATGGCTAATAGTATTGAAGCAGCTGCAAGCATTTTGACAGAGAATTACAATCGGATTGATGATTTAAAGAAGGAGAAAATCAAAGCCAAATCATCATTTACTCGCTGTAAAAATCAATTACACTTATTAATCGATGATGACACTGACATTGGGCCATCGCGACATTTAATTCGTAAAGCCTCTAAAAAGCTTGATGCAGCTCAGGAACATGTTATCGAAGAATGGATACGTTGTCAGATCAGTTTCGCAAGATAGCTGATCAAGAAAACAAACTTAAAACAAACAGTGAGCTAGAGGTTGTTGAAGCTGAATATACAGAGATAACCAATTGCATGCAGAATTCTCTAGACATCAAAAGAGATGTATTAAGTTCAGTTTCACCAAGCGAAATAGCAGAACGAAATAAGATAGTACCAGCCGATAATAGACTGCCAGACGTCCCCACTTTCAGGCCATCGCATCCCGCATCGCAACCGGCAATACCGGGACCACAGCCAGCCGTACCTCCACATTCACTACCGGATCCACTGCCGTCTCCACCAGAGAAAATGAATCCATATTTAACCGCTTTGGGGCATGACATCGGAAAGCAACTAAAACGTGTTTCAATTCCTATATTTAACGGTGATAAGCAGGTGTATGAGAATTGGAAAGCGGCATTCATGGCGTGTATAGACCAAGTACCGGCAACATCAGAATATAAGTTGCTACAATTGCGTCAGTATCTATCTGGTGATGCTCTTAAGGCAGTTGAGAAATTGGGCTTTTCAGAATGTGCTTATCAAGCCGCCAAGGACCGGTTAGATAGAAAATTTGGCGTGAAACGTCGTCAAGTTTCTCGACAGCTGGAAGAACTAGAACAATTTCATCCAGTTAGACTTGGAAATGCAGAGGACATTGAGAAATTTGCAGATCTCTTAGATGTAATGATAATAAACTTCACTGACTTGAACCAATTTGAGACAATAGATAATACATTGCTTTTTACTGCATTTTTGAAAAAGTTGCCTGAACAAATGATCATTCGATATCAGCGATGGGCCTTTGAAAACAACAAGCCAGAATCGATAGAGCCATTACGCGAGTGGATTATTCAAGAAGCAGAATTTTCTACTGTTGTGTCGGAAACTGTTAGAGGTCTGAGTGGCATGATGGCATCGGTTCCAAGTCGTACTAGTACTCCTAATTGGACACGAAAACCAAGGACATTGTTTAATGCTGGCAGCAACTCAAAGAGAAATATTAATGCCAGACGTGCATGCCGAGTCTGCCAAGATGATCATGGAGTTTGGAGATGTCAGAAGTTTCGAGAGATGGACGTTTCACAACGTTGGGTTGCTGCTAAACAACATGGTCTGTGCTTTCGTTGTCTTGGAGATGACCATCGAGGACAAACATGTACACGATCGAGAACATGTGACATTGACTCATGCCCGCAGACGCATAATCGTTTGCTTCATCAAGAGAAGAGTAGTCTGAATTCACATCAATCAGCAACTAGCAAAGATAACAATGAACAATCGCATATCGATCAAGATCGTGATAGAATCAACATGGACACTTCTGCCACGAAAGGGGAGCTTCGCAAATCTAGTGAAAGGTCACATACCACAACAATGGCTGCAGAAGTAAATACACTGCATGATTATGTAACACTTCGTACCGTACCGGTGATTTTGAAAAACGGTAATCGCAGTGTAATGGTTAATTCCTTACTGGACGATGCGAGTACAAAGACTTACTTGAATTCAGATGTTGCAGCTGAATTAGGACTTCAAGGACAGTTTCAGAAGGTAAACATTAATGTCATAAATGGAAAACAGAAACATTCGAGACAATGCCAGTAGAATTTGATTTAGAAAGTGTCAATGGACAGGTGAAAGCGAAGATAAGTGCATTTACAACCAGTCAAGTAACAGGAAACTTGCAAGCAATCGACTGGAGCAAGCACGGTCGTGAGTGGAATCACCTAAAAGGCATCATGTTTCCAGTTCGTGGACAGAAACCTACAATCGACATATTAATTGGCATAGACCACCTGGACTTACATTATTCGTATAGAGATATTCGTGGACAGCCAGGAGAACCAGTGGCACGGTTGACTCCGTTAGGATGGACATGCATCGGGAGTCCAGATGGAAAGATCGGGTCAGTTATTCGTACCAATTTTATTCAAACATACTTTATTGACGATCGAGGTCTGAATGAGACTCTACAGAGGTTTTGGGAAACCGAATCAAGTGGAGTAGTTTCTGATGCCAATGCAGTTACATTGGAGGACAAGGCTGTGCTCGAGAAGGTGAACAGCTCGCTACAATACAAGAATATGCGTTATCAAATCGGAATACCTTGGTTAGATGGTGCACCAACCTTGCAGCCAAACTACAAAATGGCACTGCAGCGACTTGAAAATACTGAGAAACGTCTGCTAAAGGTACGAGATGTTGGAACAGCATATGCCAACACAATTAGCAAATACATAGAGAAAGGCTATGGTCGTAAAGTCGCAAAAACAGAGGAGAAACTGACAAACATGTGGTACATACCACACTTCGCAGTTGTTAGACCGGACAAGGAGACAACGAAGGTACGCATTGTCTTTGATGCATCTGCAAAATCGGCTGACGTTTCGCTCAATGATGTTATCCATCAAGGCCCAAAGTTACAGCGAGATCTTATAGATGTCCTACTTCGTTTCCGGAAGAAACCAATAACCATTGGTATGTGACATTTCTGAAATGTATCTGCAGATCGAAATAGCGCCAGACGATCGGCCTTTTCATAGATTTCTATGGAGAGACTTATGTCAACACCTGCCTCCAGATGAATATGAATTCAATCGCATCGTATTTGGGATCAATTCTTCGCCATTTCTAGCCCAATTTGTAACTCAAGAACATGCAAAATCAAGTAGAGAGAAATATCCCATGGCAGCTGACACTGTATTGAAATCGACATACATGGACGACAGCATGGACTCAGTTATGAATGCCAGCCAGGGGATTGAGCTGTACCATCAGTTATCAGAATTATGGGCCAGTGCAGGAATGAAGGCACACACATGGTTATCTAACTCAGTGGCTGTGCTAGACAAAATACCAATCGAAAACAGAGCATCAGAGATGGATCTGGACAATTATCTACCATCGATCAAAACTCTTGAAGTAAGTAATGTGGCAAGCAGAAGATGACGTGTTTGGCTTTCGCTTTAGTACAGTTGACGACAAGTTTCAGTATACTAAGAGAAACTTCCTGAAAAAGATTGCATCGCTGTTTGATCCGTTGGGCTTTCTATCGCCATTCACAATTCGTGCAAAGATCATGTTGCAAGGAATGTGGTCTGCTGGTTTGGACTGGGGTGACATGCTTAATGACAGCCTTACTACCAATCTCAGACGTGGTTCATGGAGTTGGACAAGCTAGCCAATATTCGAGTCCCTAGATGTCTGCAAGATGACTGTTGGAGCAGAGGTGACTGAGGCAATGTTACACACATTTGTTGACGCGTCTCAGGATGAATATGGAGCTGTCGTTTACTACAGATCGGTTTATATCAATGGACAAATATCATGTCGTATTGTTGCATCGAAGACACGTGTTGCTCCATTGACATCGACAAGCATACCACGCCTAGAGATGATGGCCGCTATTCTAGGTTTACGGCTGACAGCATCTGTGACTGCTGCCCTAGAGATCTCCATGAAGAATGTTATATTCTGGTCTGATAGCATGAATGTATTGTGGTGGATTCGAAGTCGAAGTAGGAACTTGAAACCATTTGTAGCAAATCGTGTTGGAGAAATCCAAAGTTTGACATCACCGGAGCAGTGGCGCTATGTTCCCACACAGAAGAATCCTGCTGACCAGGCTTCACGAGGGGTATCAGTAATGAAACTGTCGACTGATGACATGTGGTGGACAGGACCAAACTTCCTTCTGACAACGGAACAAGATTGGCCTCAGAATCGTGTGGAGAAGGGGGCACATGTAAACGATGAATCTAAAAGATGTCAGTCATCAATAGTAGCAGATGGACCATACTCAGCTGTGTCACTCATGACAATTCAGAAATTAGAAGATAGCCGCTTGAACCCACTTCGTTATTCAGGTTGGTTGCGCCTCGTACGGGTAACTGCATGGGTTACTCGCTTCATCGATAACTGTCATGCACATACGTCTGATCGGAAATCTGGTGAACTGACTCCAGCAGAGAATATCGATGCAGAGATACAGATTATAAAGACAATTCAATAGCATGCATTTCCTGATGAGTACAAAGATCTTGTACATGGAAGAGGACTTAGTCACAGCAGTAAGCTGCTTCCATTGAATCCTCGGATCGATGAAGATGGTCTTATGAGGTGTGATGGGAGGTTGAAACATGCCGAGTTCTTATCACATGATGTACGATTCCCAGTAATATTACCATGAAAGAATCAAGTAACAAAACTAATCGTCAAATACCATCATGAGAAGCAGCAGCATGGTGGAACAAATCAGGTGCTGGCTGATTTATCATCACGATATTGGATTATTTCTGGTCGGGAAGAGATTCGAGAGTGGGAAAAAGAATGTAGTAGATGTCGACGACGGAAAGCTAAAGTTAGTACGCAGATCATGGCACCACTCCCACGAGTACGGCTAGAAACTCCGTTACATGCCTTTGCTCGAGTTGCAGTTGATTTCGGAGGGCCATTCATTACCAAGCAAGGACGAGGTAAGCATCGCCTAAAACGTTACCTCTGTCTGTTCACATGTCTTGTATCGAGAGCCGTTCACCTTGAGGTAGCCTTTGGACTGGATACAGATTCCTTTCTAAATGCATTTTATCGGATGGTGAATCGCAGAGGACTGCCTTTAGAAGTAATATCCGATAATGGTACAAACTTCATTGAGCAATTAAAGAACTTCGTGGATTAGTTGCTGCACTTGATGCTAACAAGCTAGAGGAATGCACAGCAAATCAAGGTATACGATGGCATTTTACTCCTCCACTAGCACCATATTTCGGTGGTGTACATGAGTCAATGATAAAGTCAGCCAAAAGGGCAATTTATGCCATATTGGGAAATGCTGATGTCACAGATGAAGAGTTAATGACAGCGTTTACAGGAGCGGAAGCACATATAAATTCCAGACCATTGACATATCAAACGGCTAACCCAGAGGATGACACTCCTTTGACTCCCAACCATTTTTTGCATGGACAAGTTGGAGGTCAGTTCGCTCCAACATCGGTTGACTACACACATTTTAATCCAGGTAAGCGGTGGAGACGGATTCAGGAACTTGTGAAGCACTTCTGGCATCGATGGCTACGGGAGTGGCTTCCTGGTCTTAATGTAAGGAGAAAATGGCAACGATCGGAGAAGGATTTCGAAATCGGTGATGTCGTCCTAGTCATATCTCCATATTCTCCTCGTGGTCAATGGCCATTAGGCCGTGTTTTGGAAACATATCCTGGGAAAGACGGTCATGTACGTGTGGCCAAAGTTCAGATCGTAAAGAACACATTTGTGCGCCCTATTTCCAGATTATGTGCTATTGAGACTAGTAGTTCGCCATTCATTGTGGGCACCTAATACCAATGGACAACTCTTGTAAATAGAATCGAACTGGTGTACATATAATATTTGTTGCTTCGTGACTATGGACTAAATTTGCAAGTTGACAACCTGGATACACATTAACATCTGCTTACTAGTTTCGATAAGCTGGGACTTATCGAGAAAGGGAAGAATGTTTTGGAGAATACATTTGCCTCTAAAATTCCTCAATTCGCCCTGTCAAGCTTTCACATGCTTGGCACCTCATAAACTTTGCCTCTCTGATAGGAGTCCTCACCATAAAGGAAATTTATAGCTGTTTCTGGTCAACCCACGGCTATAGAATTACAGTGACCCTACACCTGGGGCAGGCATTAATTTTGGAGATGGAGAGGAGAGAGAAGTTTAGAACTCAGATAGAATCAGCTAGTGAGAGTTGAAGTTGTTTTTAGACTTTGTCGGGTTATTCTCGTTATAGGACAGTGCCACTACAACCGTTATAGCTAAGTAATAGATTGTCTGCTGAATTTCGAAGCAGTGTTGTGACATAATCGGTCACAATCGGACTAAATATATACGGACATATCTATACTCGGACTACATGTACATGTATATGTGTTATTCGTTCGTTCGCTTGTCACTTCATTATTGGATACATTTACTCATCCGTTTATTTGTGAACCATTCTTTTTGGATTATATTTCCCACTGTTGGATAACCAGATACTAAGTGAATATCATCAAGTAAAGCAAGTAAGGGTTTTAAAAAAAAATAACAATAGAGCAACATCTTCGTAATGGTAGCAGAGTAAGAATTTAGTGGTAGCATTACATCGTCATCGCCGCGACATTTTGGTAGCAGAGCGTGGTTCAATAGCGTGGTTCAATAGCGTGGTTCAATAGCGTGGTTCAAGAGTGCCAATGAACAATAGCAGTTGGACATTAGCGTGGTTCAGTATCGTGGTTGGACAATATCGTGGCCAGATAATATCGTGTTTGGACAATATCGTGGTTGAACAATATCGTGTTTGGATAATATCGTGGTTGGACCATATCATGGTTGGATAATATTGTGGTCAGACAATATCTATACTCGGACTACATGTACATGTATATGTGCTATTCGTTCGTTCGCTTGTCACTTCATTATTGGATACATTTACTCATCCGTTTATTTGTGAACCATTCTTTTTGGATTATATTTCCCACTGTTGGATAACCGGATACTAAGTGAATATCATCAAGTAAAGCAAGTAAGGGTTTTAAAAAAAAATAACAATACAGCAACATCTTCGTAATGGTAGCAGAGTAAGAATTTAGTGGTAGCATTACATCGTCGTCGCCGCGACAGATTGTGTATTTTAATGGTAGTTATATTTTGGTGGCTTACGGCAATCGACGAAACGAAACGAAACGAAACAACAAAACAAAAACGGTATTCAACGAAACGAAACGAAACAATACTGCTGTTGCTACTGCAACTACTACCTAATACTCGTGTTGCTGCTGCTGTTCCTGCTGCTGCTGCTGATGCTGATGCTGCTGCTGATGCTGATGCTGCTGCTGCTACTACTACTACTACTACTACTACTACTACTACTACTACTACTACTACTACTACTACTACTACTACTACTACTATTGTTATAAACAGGCTTGAATGTACTTGTATTGAACTTGAGATTGTAGGGCGTCAGGATAACAGTCAATACAACAACACCCTTCTCATATTAGGAAGTACTTTTACGGGAAAATTTGTATGGCTGGTACCATATAGGCTTATCACCATTAACAAATAGGTGTATTGCCTTTGACATAGCCGCGTTGCCTTTAATATATATATATATATATATATATATATATATATATATATATATATATATATATATATATATATATATATATATATATATATATATATATATATATATATATATATATATTAGGCCTATATTAGCCTTTGACATATAGGCGCATAGCATTTAACATATAGGATTATATTAGCCTTTCGTTTGTCCTTGTTTATTTTCTTTAATATTAGCCGTTCATTAATTTAGATTTTCTGTAACAGATTAATGTATTCTGAACCATCAGCGTGATATGGGACGAAACGTCTTTAAACACTGCCGCTGATATATAATCACTCGACCCCCACCGACCACCACCCACCCACCACCACCACCACCCACCCCCAACCACCATCAACACTTACTACTCCTACCTCACGACAAAAACAATCGCTCCAGCGGTTAAACACCGGTTGCTCATAAAAGCGCATCGAGTATCGTGCTTGCAAGCTATGATATCGGCGTTAAATTAACGAAACGTGCTAAATATACACCTGTGCAAAAGTTAAGCACCACCCTATTTGTACGCACATGCGAGGGTATATTCATGTGCTATGAAGAAAGCAATAGCATAAACATTTATGTACCCATCCATCTTAGTGCAAGAGGTAATAATGCAACTAGAGGAATGCTGATTATGATTGTGGGGAAACACTGTATGTTTTTGTTTGAACTTGAAAACGAGGCCTGAATATGGTTACGTTGACACAACTGACAACTATTGCCCTACAGTTGACACACGTGGCTAGATTGTCATTAATGGTGTCTGAAAACGAAGTTTAACATCTGTGCACGAGTTTGAGACTGTCATTATTAATACCGGGTATATCCACCTTGTGCCTGGATGACGGCCTGGACACGACGTCTCATGCTGGTCACCAACCGACTGATACGCCATTGTGGTATTCGTTGCCATTCAAGATGGAGTGCGTCTGTTAATTCCTGTAGGTTCTGCACAGGAGGATCCCTCCTTCTCACCATGTTTCCCAGAATGTCCCAGATATGCTCAATAGGGTTCATGTCAGGGCTCCTTGCTGGCCATAGTAGGGTTTCGATGGCATTCTGGCGGAGGTATTCATGCACAGCTCTAGCACGATGTGGTCGGGCGTTGTCATCCATGAATATAGGGTGGGTTCCAGGTGCATGATTTACAAAATGAGGGACCACAACTCTATCCAGTATGGAATCTTGATATCTTTGTCCATTTAGTGTTCCAGGTACAGTCAACAGATCCAGCTTACAATCAAATGAGATGCACCCCCATATCATAACGGAACCTCCACCAAATGGAACTTCTTCCATGATGTTACGTTGGTCGTACGCCGTACGTCTGGACCTCCATACACGAGTTCGGCCATCTGTGGCATGAAGCAGGAACCGACTTTCATCGGACCAGTGTACCCGTCTCCAGGATCTCATGTTCCAGTGTCTTCTTTCGTTGCACCACCTCAGACGCTCCTCTTTGTGGTGTACAGTGAGGAGAGGACGTCTGACAGGTCTCCTAGCGTTCATGCCAGCAGCACACAGTCTCCTTTTGACGGTAGACATTGACACTCTATTGCGCGTTTCCCATTGCTGGCTGAGCACTCTGCTGTTGGTGAATGGAGATCTCCTAACAAGGCGTACTAGGGCTCGATCATCACGGGCTGTAGTCTTCTTCGGTCTTCCAGATCTAGGCCTGTCCTTCACCTCGTTAGTTTGCCCATGTTTTGCAATCAAACGACTGATTACAGTATGGTTAATGTTCAGCTGTCTGCCAATCTCTCTGCATGACATACCAGTGGTATGCATGCCTATGATTTGCCATTTCACACGATCACTTAACCTTCGTCTTGCCATAGCGGTTCACAATCAAGAGCTAATTCTCTCTGTACAAATAAACCACGGTCATGAACACAAATTCCTAATCTTGTCGCCTAAATCTGTATGTAATGTTCTACACCTCAAACTGGACTTTTACATAACTGAACACGTGTGCTGTTTCCCGCCACGCACGGACATCAAGCGGCGTGAAGTCATGCATGCATGTGCATTTCGTACTTGGAATTATGTCAGCTAACGCGGGGACAAAAAGTATGGCAGCCTAGTTGTACCATCATGTTTCTACGTTCTATTGTTTTTGCTGGTGCTTAACTTTTGCACAGGTGTATATGAATGAACTGTGAAAACTGCTCGATAAGAAACAAATGTAACATGATTGCATTGGTCCCAACCGTCCAACCCGCCAGCGTAATGTTGCTTCCCATAGCAAGAGATCAAAGGTCCGCAAGTACGCATGCTAATGTTGGTTTGGTGTGTGCTGTCATGGTGGAGGCGGCGGCGGTGGGATTGTGTACATGTCTTTCTAAACTCCAGACAAATCTAGGTCAACTGTATGGTCTGACGTCAGGCTTCAAAGATCAAAAGCAAAATGACAGAAGGATGTTGGCTCTGTGGTGGTGGTGGTGGTGGCGGTGGTGGTGGTAGTTGGGAGGGGGGGGGGGTGGTGGTAGTAGTAGTAGCAGTAGTAGTAGTAGTAGTAGTAGTAGTAGTAGTAGTAGTAGTAGTAGTAGTAGTGGTAGTAGTAGTAGTAGTAGTAGTAGTAGTAGTAGTAGTAGTAGTAGTAGTAGTAGTAGTAGTAGTAGTAGGTAGTAGTGGCAGTAGCAGCAGTATTGTTTCGTTTCGTTTTGTTTCGTTTCATTTCGTTGATTACCGTTTATTACTTTGACAAGCAGCAGCAGCACTACTAGAAGTAGTTGTAGTAGTAGTAGTAGTAGTAGTAGTAGTAGTAGTAGTAGTAGTAGTGGTAGTGGTAGTGGTAGTAGTAGTAGTAGTAGTAGTAGTAGTAGTAGTAGTAGTAGTAGGTAGTAGTGGCAGTAGCAGCAGTATTGTTTCGTTTCGTTTCGTTTCGTTTCATTTCGTTGATTACCGTTTATTACTTTGACAAGCAGCAGCAGCACTACTAGAAGTAGTTGTAGTAGTAGTAGTAGTAGTAGTAGTAGTAGTAGTAGTAGTAGTAGTAGTAGTAGTAGTAGTAGTAGTAGTAGTAGTAGTACTAACTGTAGTAGTACCAACAATAGCAACAGTAACAACAGCAGCAGTACCAACATTAGCAACAGCAATAGTAGTAGTAGCAGCAGCAGTAATAGTAGTAACAACAGGAGCAGCAGCAGCAGCAGCAGCAGCAGCAGCAACAGCAATAGTAGCAGCAGCAGCAGTACCAACAATAGCAACAGTAGTAGTAGTAGTAGTAGTAGTAGTAGTAGTAGTAGTAGTAGTAGTAGTAGTAGTAGTAGTAGTAGTAGTGTAGCGCGCGGGGGTACACGCTGGCCCATTATGTACAGGATGCACAGGAGGGCTGGTTAGCTACGGTTCTCTGGGTTACGATTCCGTATCGTGACTCTCCGGAAGGTACAAAGACCGGCTTCTAGAGCCGGTGGAACGATAACGTTCCAGTGGGGCCATGCGACCATTGCCGCCAAGATTGAACCTCACGGTCTCATCCCACCTGTTGGAGTCACCGGTAGGATGGTCCTGTACTTAATTTAGGAATCTGGACATGATAATAAATCAAAAATGTATTACTAAGCAAAGAATGGTACTCGTTTGCTAGTAGACGAGAGAAAGTATACAGTACATAGAACTAGGTTTGTGTCTAGTTTACGAGGGCTCCACAGAGGTACTTCACAGATCCGTATATATCGGAGAGGTATCCCTGCAAGTGAGTGTCCTAACGAGGCTACTTATATAGTTTAATATGAACCACTACACCCCTAACACAAATAATATTGTTGCGAGAGGAAAGTGCCTCACGTGGACCTCCGTCATAGGAAAATGCCTTCAACGCTGAACCTAGTGAAACTATAATTAATGTGATGCACGCTGGTTTACGTGAAGACGGGGCGGATGATTTCCGAAGAATCCAAAGGCCACCGTCTTATGTAGGTTCAAAGATACTGCAATGGTAGTTGCTGCTTTATTTATGTGGGCCTTCTAATAAATTCTAACCTACCATTTAGTTGTTAGATTCGCTTCCAAGCTTTGGCCGCAGGTGGCAGGGATTCCTACCTATCTTATGACACGTGAGTCTAACTGGCGAAGATGCCCGGTTTCCCGAAGGTTACCACACATAGCATCTTCCTCAGAAAAGCAGCGTGCGGACATGTTATGGAATGACTGTTTCAGAATCATATAATGATCCTGTTACTCATCACCCCACAACCACATATAACATTCCTAGGACATGTTACTATTCACATAAGCAATTTAGAAAGCACAATAGTATTTTATGGCGGGGAGTAAGAGGCAGATATCCCGCCTTAGTGACCTTCCCGTGAGGGCGTGGTGGGTTCTAGGGAACGCACCCAGTCACCATACAGAGTTGGATGAAGATATGTGTCTCGTCCATCAACCGTGTGCTATGGAACGAACGTTTGCCCGTCGTTATGATTAGTTTCAGAATGCCCAGAGATGCACTGCAGGCCGGTTTTACATAATATTAATTATTTTCGCAGTGCTTCCTACTTTGGCGGGCTTCCTATGCTAACTGGTATCCTAAGATACAGAGGGGGGTGTATGCGAAATCGACACTTTGGTCTTAGTTTCCCAGAGTCAGATCATGCCAACGTGTCAATGGGAAGTCCAGACAATTATTAAGCCTTGTGGCTGGAGGAGCGCAGAAAGAGACAATCACTCAATATTAATAAGAGGCACTAATGTATTTGGCCAGTGTGTGGTGTTACATATCTGCTACGGCCGGAAAAGAGGCGTACACAAAATGTCTCTTACAGAGAGATTGCCCCTAACTACTTTAAACCTATCCTATTGAGCTAGAATAGCCAGGTTTAGTCGATCACATGTCACGGTCGAGCAATGTGAGCATGGACAGTGACCTCAGTATAAAATTGATGCTGGGGAAATAGTGATGCGGATATAATGTTGTTGTATAGCATAGCCTAGCACACTGCACCCTAGAGTTTTTATATAAACAAAACAAATAACTAGGATGCCATATACATAACTAACTATCACAGCGCTAACAGTATATCAGGCCATAGGACCTTGCGGTGCTTGTTAGTCATAAGCCTGAAAAATAAGGATACTATAATTATACAGTAAAGAAAATGGAAACTATAAAAGGTGGTCTCAAACGACCGGGGAAGTACCTATTAGTCATCAGTACCTAAACGGAATAAATAGTACAATAGTATAGTTACTTGAGTACCTATTGTTCATCGGTACAGGAAGTGTTCAAAAATCATTGTAGGGATGCGTTGCCGATGAGGAATGCGATGTGGTATGATACTGAAGTTGCTGGGAAGTTTCCGCAGGTGAACTGTTGATGCGGCTCACTCTCAAGATGGCGAAGAAGAACGAATGTAGAGAGATGCCCATTAGATAGTCATAACAACTAATATGTGAATTTACACAGTAAATTAGAAAGTGTCCAGCCGGTGATGGTAGTTTGAGAGTTGGTCGTAACAAGGAGGGCTACAGTTGTAATTGAACATTGCATGTACATAACTGGGTACACCATGCGGGATACATCGCATAGCTCTTGTGGTCTACCAGGCAGAGTTCCACCAGACTGTGGACTAAAAGTTAATTAATCACACAACATGCTAGCATGCAAGTTTGATACCACTTTTCAGCGTGCTCCGGAAGATCCGACGAGTTATCCACCAAGAATCATCACCTGTTCTACATGCTGTAGAGACTACATCGGGCTGCGAGGAAGGCTCCTCTTGAAGTTGTTGTAGTGAGGAAGTCTCTACTGTTTGTTTACTTGCCCCCGGATGGCTGTCCGAGGGCTTACAAAAACTTAAGTGATTGCGAATGCTCTGATTGCTTACCAGCACAGGAGAACTGAATTCCGAAAGGCACTGCTGCGGTGTAGGTACCACAGTCAGTAAACGTAAAAAGGTAAACAGTTTTGGATTGCTCGTCTTATTCTGGTCCTGATTACTACCGAGGACACCGAGAATGGAGTGATTTGAAGAAATCACTAGTACCAACTCGGTATACTATAAGTACGCATTCTCTCCAAATGCTGACACGTGTTGTCAGGGAAGCTCTAATGCACACGCATGCGCGCTATGTGATCTCACGGACTTGGCCATATTATAGAAAACCTCTCTCATATGGCTTTATACACGTGCGCTATCCTACCCAGGGGGGCGTGCTTGGAACGTACCTGGAGCAGTCTTTCTGGGACAGTTCGTACCCATCTGGCCGATCCGTGATACACCACCCCTCCTAGTTTGACACAGGAGACAAACGATAACGCATCACAGATCGAAAGCATGGGAGTATGCTAGGTGAAAATCATAGCCCTCTCGAGTAGGCGCGTAGCCAAGAGGAGTAGTGACGCGAGAGGTCCGTAGTTTATCAGAGAAGAGCACATAGCGGTGCGAAAGAGTTTGGGAGTGGAGCATAATTTTAGTTTTGATTTTTGGCCTGGTATTTAGTTTTCCAGGACCTTTTCTTTTTTTTGTTTTCATTTTGTGATGCGTGCTGTTTTATTGAATTGATACCATGATTATAAGACAATAGCCGGCATGGGTATTCTCTTGGTGATGGATAATTAGATTTCTGCCGAGAACGCCGAAGCTCCAACGTACCTGAATCACTTTATAAAAATATAATATATAAGAAAAGACATATATATTTTAAAACTTACAGTAGTAATATCACAGTAATATGACGGTGATTATGTATGCGTACTGAGCATATGAAGGTATGCATACAGTGCGGCCCATTTTGGCGGGTCCGCATGGATAGCTCCTGCTATCCAAAATCAGTCTCGTCGTTCTAACGCGAGGAGAAAATTAATAAGAAAAATAGTATTTAATAATAAGAAGAAACTGGTTCATCAGGCATCAAAAGCTGGGACGGCATGATCGTAATAAAAGACATATTCGCTGGGTGGTGTTGTGTACTTACATTGCACTTGATGTGTTTACAACACAGGAATGCACAGCGATTATTTTGGTGAGACACAGCTATGCACTAATTTGCATAGCTGTGTTGGATGAGCATAGTCAGCCAAGGGACGGGGTTTCAATTTTAAATACATATATAATAAGAAGAAAGGTATTTCAAAAATAAAATAATAATAATAGTTCCATCTTCCGCACACCTATTCATTCTGCTGCATCCACGACAATAATGTCCACAAATGTCTGCCGAGAAATTACCCCAACGAGTTTGTGTCCCACAACTCGTGCTTGACGGCCATGGTGGGTGATCTTCTGATGCTGATATTTCATTACCTATGTTATTAATTTCTGCGGCACTTAAATTCGATGAAGCTGCGGATGAGTTAATGGATGGACTAGCGGTTGTGGTGACAATTATGGGTGCAGTCCTGACTGTTGCTGGGTCCGAAGTTGCTGACATCACTGTTGTGGTGGCGGTGGTGGTAGTGTGTGCTTGCTTGAGGTTGGCTGAATGATGCGGAGATGCTGTGTGATGATGTCACTCCAGTGGTTGTGGATATCTTCCTGATTTAACAGCCTTGATCAGCTTACTTGCAGACGTTCTGGGTATCGACCAGATCTCTGGTTGGTGAGCTATTCGTCGCTTTCCCAAATATGGTCTGTCTGGCTTAGTAGACTTTCTAATGGCAGGATCTATTGGAATTATGGTGCTGCACATGGATGTCGGCGTGCTGGTATGAGGTGCGGTAGTGGTGATGATGGCTTCTGTGAGACTTATCGCCTCATCGATAACTAAACTGAGCGGAGATATTGAACTGTCTGAAATGTCCTGTAAAACTGGATCATGGATTTTCACAGGCTTGTTATCACTACCGAGATTGGCTGTCCTATCAAGGATGTGGATGGTGTTGTAGCGCTGCTTGTTGCCGGTGTTGTCACTGTGGGTGCTGCCGGTGCTGATGCTACAGTTGGTGTCGTTACCGATGCTGCAGGTGCTGCTGGTGCTGTTCTTATGGGTGCTGGCGGTGCTCTGGTGGTGGCTGCTCGAGTACTGGAGCTGGCTGGTTGTGTTGCAGATGCGGATGCTGAAACTACTTGCGGAAAGTCATGTTGTCATCTTTTTGTGCATTTAGTCTTGGCCATTTTCCCAGTCAGAAGTACTACAATTGGAATTCTATTTTCCAAGCGTGGCACAAGGATATCTATGTTCTCATTTTGCTCACCAGACTTTAATGTCACAATTAGCACACGATGCTTAAATGATAACGTGTGTGTTACACCGTACTGCGTGGCTAAATACAGGTATTTGCAGTCCGCACAGAATGCTCTCTGTAGTAGATGGTCGCGATTGGTGTGAAGTTTCAAGTCCGAGTTTCTGGAAAATGCACACTCGCACGGCTGTCCATCATATGATAATGAAGTACACAGATACCTTTTTCCAATATTCGCAGGTGCTGAGTCTTCTGAGCTGTTGGACAAGGGGAGATCTTCCGCAAGCGACATACTACTCCCGCATGATGGTTATTTGCGGAACTGCACTAACCTAACTAAACTTTTCTAACTCTTCATAAAATTTCCTGGACAATTATAACATAAAGTATTAAAATAATAAGAAGAAAAACAACAGAATTTGGTTTGCGACACGGAAATGGCCTGATGCCCGATCTTCCCCAGTGTCGAGTTTGGAGGGAAGATGAAATTTCAGTGCGCGCTTTCCTCCTTTTATACCTTTTGGTGACGTCACAGGCGGGCAGAGGACCATGCCCAAAGGTTCCCGAGTGAGTCGGTTCTGCCGAATATGGCATTATTTAACTTTCATTCTCCTGGAGTCCGATTGTATATTCCCTTCAAAAGAAGAAGGTAAATATAAATATAGGAAGGTAGGATAGTTGCTTTCATCTCCACTCCGCGGGCAATCGGGTCTCCGATCAACATTAAAATCTGGAACTATTTATTCATGTGGACGCTCACCTTTTAATTAACGTGATGCAGTTTTTCAAGTTGGATGCTTATAAACTGGCCTGTTCAAATTTCATGCTGGAATGCCCGATGGGGTGTGGGAGAGCGTGATGACATCAGCGGCCGTAGGCCCGACCCACCACCTCTCGCCTCCTCCATCACGCTGTAGTGGATACGTGAAGGGCGGTTCTTTTGTTTATAGCCTTTGACCAATTTACCGGAAAATAGAAGTGACGGTCACGTGATTCTTGTTTTAAAAGCACGTGGTTGATCGGAAACTTAGGCAATCTTTATATGGGTGGAGTTTTGATACTGCTGACTATACGTATTTGATGCGAAAAATTTAAATATATTTTTTCTTTTTTCTGTTCCTTAGAAAAGCATCCCTTTATATGCGCGTGATCTTATACATGCGCCGCCTCTTGTGTGTAGTAAGTTTATTCCAGCCCGTGTTGATTAGTGGCTGGAATATGTAGGTAAGAGACTATTTGAAATTCTCCACGGTGTTATACTGTCTAAGTTTTGATGCTGCTTCATCAGCCTGCGCGCTAATGATTTGTATACACGGTAAAACAGTCATATTCTCAAACAAATTAGGACAGTATAGCTGACTGTAATTTATTGTCTGGTTTAAACGGTTCCATGTTTTGCGGGTTCCAAGTCTACTGACCCCGCCAAGCTGGACTGTATTTACCGGGTGGGCGGACTGCCAAGCATCCTCCTCTATGGGTAGGTCTAGTCTCACCTCACCTAGACCAACTTGATTATTACAGTCCATCTTGGAAAGTTCGTGCCACAGTTTACAATTTACAATACCGTCGTATGGAGATTGTGATGCAGTCATCCTGAGTGTCTGTGTCTCTGTCATGTTGGTGAATTTGATTGATACGCGTGGCTGCATATCTGTGGATGATTCTTGCGCTGTCGTGTAGTGTGAAGTTTTTATTGCAACGGGTGGGAGTTGGGTACTGCGATGCTTGTGGTGTCAACTTTATTGGGCATGATATATTTCGCCACGTAACGGCCGAGTCCTAAGACGGGACAGAGTTACTTTAGAGCACGGATGACCATGAAGGGGGCTGTCGTACTTGAATCAGACCATTATCGATTTTCCGTACGGTGGCAAAATCCTACTTGATACCGACGACAGACTGCGGGCATCTTGCTCTCTTAAGAATATTGACTGTTATTACATGTGATTGAAGCGTGATAGTTTTAGCTGATTACGTAAGGCGTTTCCGGGGAAGGGGTGGGAGGGGGTGGTGGTGGTGAGGGGGATCCCCTGTAGCACGTACTGTAGATGGCTGCGATGTTGTTCCTCCTTTCCATATGATCAGTTTTCCGCACACAGGATAAGGGGATGTTTGCGGAAAATGTTGACTCATGCTGATGATGGTGGTGTTCTATTGTAGGGAAGTCTGGGTTGCTGTGTGACGCTAGCATAATGCGAGGTGGACAGATCCAATTTTCCAAGCTGGGGAATGCCGAGGCTGTTGCTATTGCGGAAAAGTCGGGTTGTGGTTGGTCATAAACTCCCCGTATTATTGCGGAAGGGAATGTTGCGGGAAAAATGCGTCTCTAACGATTTCTGTTACAAAAGCTAGGTGCATGCTATTTATGTTGTTGGTGATGTTGAAGGTCTCCGTTATACTGTCTATTTAACCTCATGGGTGTGTGGTGTTCGTGCAATAATGAATTGACGTATCCAGCCTTGTGGGCAAGTGTGTTATGTATGTTCCTGGCTTTCTGTGTCTTTGTGTGATGTTCTGACTGTTCATGGAGTGCGGGGTGAGGCTTGGTATGGCGGTTGTGGTCGGGGATGGCCTTTTGATGGGGAGGGTCATCTCCCATTACACAGCAGTTGGTACTCTGTCATAGATTTTAAGTACCGGGACTATTCGAGCAGAGAGTCTGCTGAACAGGCTGCTTTCCTGCCCACCACCAGTGTGGGTGGGTGGGGCTGGGGTTGTTGTGGTGCGGAATGCCACCACCTCCGTAACAGCTGACTCTCTCATATCTGAAGCTCGACAGTCAACAGATGACGAGTGGAGTGTGAAATGGACAGGACCAGTGTTGTCCGAACTTGGTGCATAGACGAGAGACACGAGTTGGAGTGGGGTTGGTGGTGCTAACGGATGGGGTGCACCTTGGAGTGGGGGTGGTCTCACGATTTGAGGAGTTGGAGGGGTACACCAAGTTGTATTGTTTTGCTGTTCTTCATCAAGCCTCTTCACTTTCATGTTCCACCCCACAAGAAGCATGGCCGGGGCAGCCTGAGCTTACACTTGTGGTAACTCTATAATTGGGGTAATAGCATGAAGTGGGTGGGAATGGGAAGCGGTCGGCAGAACAACTTTTCCGTCCTTACCCTTGGACAGCACAAACGAGAAAGTCTTCAGACACGACTTCCCAGATCATGTAGACACGCTCTGAGGAGGGAGAGGGCGAGTACGTATCTCGTAATCGTCCTCAGCACTAGTCATATGTTTACTGGACTCATGGCTTGTAGGAGAGGGGTCGAACTGGCACCGCGGTGCTCTGGACTAACGTCGGGAATACCTGTTTTCATAGAGACATCTGTCTGGGTACCAGTGTCACATGGAACATTCAGTCCGAGCTCTGGAACTGGGTCGTCACTGACACACGGTTTAAGTCGATCGAAGTGGACGACTGAGGTCAGGCCACCCGAGGCGCAGATACGGTAGGTCACATCCTACTTTTTACCTACTACCACATATGGGCCTTTCAACTGGTAACTCAGTTTGCTCAGAACGTTTGCAGAACGTCGTGAATCGTGAACCCAAACCATCTTTCCCGCCCCAGACGGACCTCCATGCACTCGCTGGTCATGCCACGTTTTCTGACGCCGGTGTGCAGTGGATAAAGTTGCTCTCACTAACTCATGGGACTGTTCTATCGGCTGCCGAATGAGCACATATGGGAGTCGTAGATCCCAATCACGACAATCAAGGCATGTTTCCTTTATCAGCATCTCCGCCAAGGAATGGTTGAACCTTTCTACCATCCTGTCACTATGCGGATGTTATGGCATCGTGCATGTTTTGACTATCTGAAACAATTTGCAGAGCTCAGAGATTATCCGGCTCTCAAAATTACTTCCTTGGTTGGAGTGCAAGTCATAGGGCATACCGAAGTGGCAGAACACATTGCTAGTCAGGACCTTCACTACTGTGGATGCCTCTTGGTCCAGCAAAGCAAACGCTTCTACCCACTTCGTAAAATAATCTTGCAATGCGACGATGTACTTGTTTCCTTCATCTGTCATATTCAAGGGTCCGAGGACATTAATAGCCACTCGCTCCCATGGTGCACCGACAATTTTAACTTATAAGGGTGCGGAATGGTGCTGGCCAACAGCACGCCTTTGGCATGGGACACATTTGGCGACCCATGCCTTCACACTATCGCGTATCCCGATCCAGTGGAATCTCTGTTTGATGCAGGTTGTTATTCGCTCAATGGCCAAATGTCCAGCGTTATCATGCAGTTGTTGCATAATTATTTCACGATAATGCTCAGGAATCTCTATCCGGTTATTAATGTAGAGGATGTCATCTTTCATATGGCACTCGCCAAACCTCTGATAGTAATATTTTGCCATTGCAGAAAGTGGTGTAACAGATTCCTTAGGAGGACGTACCCTCCTGGATCGACGTGTATATGTTTCATGTTTGCTCGTCTGTTGCTTGTTCTTGAGTGTCCCACTCTGTATACCAGAATTCTGGGCACACGGGAGATGGCTGTGTTGCATGTGTCACGGTGGTGGCCACTTCTTGTTCATCCTCCAGCCCGATTCTGCTCAAGGCATCGGCATTTTCATGCAGTTTGCGGAGTCTATGACCAACGTCGAAGTTAATGGCCTGCAGGGATTTCTGCCAGCTCGCTAATTTTTTTGGTTTCTGAGCAAGCATAGTGAGGCATGATCTGTATGCAGGGTAAATGGGCACCCATACAGAAAGTGTTTATAATATTTGATGACATACACCGCAGCTAACAATTCCCTTTTAGTGGTCGCATAACGTTTCTCTGTTTTGCTTAGAGTACGTGAACCATAACCCAGTACCTGCTCTGTTCCATCTTCCGTGACCTGAGATAGAACTGCACCTATGACATAAGCCAATGCATCAGTGTCCAAGATGAAATCGAGGTTAGGGTTAGGATGAGCAAGAATTGGGGCGGTCGTCAAATGTTCCCTCATCGCCCTGAAGGAACATTCACACTCACTCGTCCACTCGAATGGTCTATCCTTTTCAGTGATCCTAAATAAGGGTGATGCAATCTCACTAAAGTGATGGATGTATTGACGATAGTACTGGCGGAGACGGAGGCAACTGCGGGTATATGTGACTGTGGTGGGGTTTTGCCACTCCGATACTGCTTTAGTCTTTGAAGCTTGAGTAGCCACTCCATCGCCGGATATGACGTGTCCCACGAACTCGACGCTCTGTCTAAAAAGATGACACTTCTTGGGTTTGAGGTTGAGATCACTATGCACCCTTGGGTTTTCCCGGTGTGTGGTCTGTCTCCATCATGGGACGTTGCTCAGCACTTCACACAGGGATGTAACCTAGGCTAGGTGCCTTTCCCGTATATGCGTATGAGAGAAAGGACCATGCCCATAAGAAATATGATTGAGGACATGGCCCATGGGGCAGTTAGTCTAACATGCGATCGAGAACTATGCTCATAGAAACATGATTGATAAATATAGTCCACAATCTGTTCATGTGATGCACCTCTCACGCATATACCCTCACGCTTCCCAAAGAATCACTTTTCATGGCCTCTGATCATGAGAGGCATGGCTCGCAATATGAACGCTTACCATGGCCTGACTGTACATTGAGCCATCTTGATCACACATAACCAGTAACGGGTTGATGAACTGACATGATCAAGATGACAGGCTGGCAACCCAGTCGATAGTGATCACCATCTGAGCTCATACGCAGGGGCAACCGACGGTCTGATCTGTATCTATCCGCCAACAGAATACAAACGTTGACCGTTTTCCTTGGCCTCGCATGCAGGCCATCTCTAGAAAGCTCAGCGAACTTCTAGTCTGCTAGAGATGTCCTGGGTGTGGACTATCATCCACGCACCGCGCATGTCCACTTGCTGGGATAGGATGAACCAAAAATCTCAGTAGCTCGAACAATACGCCGACTAGACGGTACCACAGTAGGATGTTGCTAAAGAGGATGTGTGTCTATCATCGGATACCCACACTGACATCTTCACAATACTGGCATGGGGTAACATTGATCGCTTAGAGGAGATGCTTAGCAGTGGCGGCACATCACACAGGGTGAATGGGATTGTCATTCAACAAAGCTAGGCAAGACCTCTACCAACTGAGTCACTACGTGCTCCACCTACCATGGCTAAGACAAAGCAAAGAGGTACCGCTACTGAAACCTTCACAATACCAATCTATAATGCTGGGAAACGTGAAAAACTACAAAAAAAATGAAACTGCTAATCTAGAAACTGCCACCACAGTTCATAATTCAATTGTGAAGAATATTGCTTAGGTTCTGCCAGGCATGTCCGACACAAAAACTAAACATGTTAGTAGTTGGACAGGGTTCAATATATAAACCTGTGAAGTTGTGGTGGTATTACGAGGCAGTCTCGTGGGAGTGTTGAATTGATTGATTTAGACTCCACTCCATAACAATTGGGGTCTCTACATTCTAAAGAACTCGGCTTTCTGTAAAATAACCCTACATACGTGTAAAAATTACTTCTGTTGTTAAAGTGTTTTACCGTGAAAAAGATGGAGTGGAAGCCTAGTTTGATGACTTTGAGGAAGTAGCCACAGATCTAAAACGGCCAAATGATCATTTGCCAGCTCTTCTTAGAAGTAAACTTTCTGGTAAAGCTCTGGATGTAGCTCGTGCAGTTGCTGAAGATAAGAAAGATGACTACGAACACATCAAACTGTCTGTATTCCATGCATTCCAACTTTTACTAGAAGCTTACAGAAGACGTTTCCGACATTATAAAAGAGAAAGCCAAGAGACCTGGTCTCAATATGTCCGAGAGTCAGCGAAACGATTTGATCGTTGGCTACTTTCAGAAAAAGTCAACAGAGATTTTGATAAGCTTCGAAATCTGATGCTGATGGAAGAGTTCAGACAGAACATACCACAATCTACTATGCAATATATTGATGGTTTGCAAGGAGTGGATACTCTTGATTCTGCAGACATGGCAGCGTGAACCTTCTATTTTAACCATCAGAAGGCATCTCACGTTCTTATCAGCCTAACAACGGTTGTTCTAATAAAGATAACAATAACACTGGTCCTAGAAGTAACAGAAATAACTAGTCAGGCAACTTTGGTAACAACAACACCAAGGCACTGCAAGAGCATGGTCCATTTAAAAGTAGCCAGCAATCTGGAAACAAGAAATCGGGTTGTTTCAATTGTGGCAAATTGGATCATAAGTGTGCCATGTGCCCTACCTCACAGAAGACTTGCTATTCATGTGGCAAGCTGGGTCATTTTGCCGGAGTGTGCAGGGCACAACAACATGGGGCAGTTGATGTTGTTAACTTAGTTGATCCAGTAACTGGTGTTTGTAACTGTGGTTGTCATGAAGAATGACACGAGGAAGGGATTGTACCAGCGAACAATCCCGATGTAGATATTAATTATATTCCTTTTGTTTCACAGGATCTAGTTTCTTTGATAGATCTGGAAAAACTTGACCCTGTGACAAAACAGCTTGGCGTTACTATTCTGATCGAGACTAGTTCTCTTGGAGTGGCTCCTCAAGTAATTAGTGAACCAGTGGATCTTTCTGACCAGAGAGAGGTCTCGAGAATTTTTCGCGCTTGTGTTGTGATGTGAACCTTGAAAAAGAGATGGCTGTTAGAAGATCGCACCCTGAGTTGGACACTAGTTATGCCGATAAACCTGCAAAGATGTAAGTAGAGATAAAAAGTGATATTTCAGAACTCGAGTTTAACTTCGACAAATTGGTCCATCACCAATTATCTGATCCCGTAATTCAAAGTCAGTTCCATTTGCTTCTGTTCATCATGCAATTGGACCACGTAGAGTTTGTTATTACAAAAAGAATGGGATCATGATGAGACGTTGGATACCCCCGAGATGCATAGATAGATGATACCGAAAAACAGATACACCAGATAGTTCTTCCAGTTCCTTATATGAAGGCAGTGCTGGAACGAGCCTATGATTGCCCTGGATCTGGGCATCTCAGGCGAAAAAAGACCACATCTTTAATAACCAAACATTTCTATTGGCGTGGGATACATGGCTAAAGGTTGGCAAACTGAACCAAACCAACCCAGTGGCGCCTTTAGAACTGATACTCGCTTTTAATGAGCCTTTTAGTAAGATCATAATAGACATTGTAGGCCCTCTGCCAAAGACCAAGGCCCAAAATCAATTTATGTTGACAATAATGTGTGCTTCAGTACGTTTTCCTAAAGCAGTACCACTCCGTAATATCACTGCAAGAATTGTGCTGAAGGCGTTGCTAAAGTTCTTTACAACCTTTGGCCTACAACAAGTGATACAATCGGATCAGGGATCTAATTTTACTTCACGAGTGTTTCAAGAGGTGTGCACTGAGCTAGATATTAAACATCAAACCTCAAGTGCATAGCATCCTGAAAGTCATGGTGCTTTGGAGCGATTTCATCAAATGCTCAGAACAATGCTGAAGAAATATTCTGAGGATACTAAACGTGATTGGGATGAATATTTTCCCTTATTAATGTTTATAGTTCATGACTCTATTCAAGAATCATTGGGCTTTGCACCGAATGAACTTGTTTTCGGATATGCAGCTCGAAGCTCTTTAACATTATTGAGGGAGAGTCTTCACATAACACACCAAATGAACAACATAATTTGTTGGATTTTGTGATTCAGATGAAATCACGTCTCAGCAGTTCACTTAAGTCCGCTCAGGACAATTTGAAAGCGGCCCAGACGAATATGAAAGTCTAGTATGATAAAAATGCTCGTGAACAGAATTATGAAACAGGAGAAAAAGTGTTAAAGTTATCCTCAGGCGTCAATTGTCCTTTGCATACTAAATATGAAGGGGCATACATTGTCGCATTTAAACACGGAGATGTTAATTTTGTGATTAAGACACCTGGGAAAAGAAGACCTACCCAGTTGTGTCATGTTAACATGCCTCGCAAATATATACAAAGGGACTCAGAGGAAGGTGAAAAAGCAATCGCACTTGTGGAGAATCTTTCAGATTCTAAGTGTGAAGACGATTCACCCTCTGATGGGCTATGAACCGTCCGACAAAATTTGTGAGCCAAGGTTAGACAATACATCTGCTTTGAAAGTGTTATCACAAAGATTAGATCATCTCTCTGAATCACAACAAGCTGATAGACTTGGTTTAGTTTTCAATCCTGTAGAAGTCTTTTTTGATACCCCTGGGCGGACTACAGCTGTCGATCATGACATTGAGGTAGAGAATGTGTGACCAATTAAACAGGCCCCCTACTGGCTGAATCCGCTAAAAACCGAATTCATGAAAAAAGAGATTGAGTATATGATTGAAAATGACATAATTGAACAAAGTACTAGTCCTTGGAGCAGTCCATGTATATTAGTCCCAAAACCTGATGGTACCTTCCGTTTCTGCACCGATTATAGAAAGGTCAATGAGGTCACAAAATCTGAGGGGTACCCCTAATCACGAATCGATGATTGTATAGGCAGAATTGGTCATGCTAATTTCGTCACAAAGTTCGATTTGCTTAAAAGGTACCGGCAAGTGCCTCTTGCACTGAAAGCCAAAGAGATATCTGTATTTGTGACACTTTGTGGTTTTTTCCAATATCAGGTAATGAGCTTTGGGTTAAAAATGTTCCTGCAACATTCCAACGCATAATGAATGTCATGGTCTCTGACATTGGTCAGGGTGATGCTTATATAGATGATGTAATAATCTATTCTAAGACCTGGACAGAACATTTGAAAACTATTGAAAGGTTCTTTATCAGTGTCCAAGAAGCAAACTTGACAATAAATCTCACAAAGAGTTAGTTTGCCCATGCCATTGTAAAATACTTGGGGCATGAGGTTGGCCATGGGAGCATTCGACTGGTTTCAGCTAAAGTTCAACCGACCAGAGATTACCCACCAACCACTACGAAGAAAGAGATAATGTGCTTTCTAGGGATGGATGGATTCTATAGACGTTTCTGTAGCAACTTTTCTGATGTTGCATCTCCATTGACTGGTCTGCTCCAAAAGAACACACCCTTTGATTGGTCACCACTTTGTCAAGATGCGTTTGACAGCATAAAGTCTGTGCTTTTCTCAGAGCCAGTCCTAGTAGCTCCAGACTTCAACAAACCTATGATTCTTCATATTGATGCAAACGATATAGGGATTGGAGCAGTGTTATTACAACGAAGTGAATATATCTTATTATTCGCGAAAGTTCAACACATATCAGTTGAATTATTCTGTCATCGAGAAAGAAACATTAGCTCTCTTGATGGCGTTAGAACACTTTGGTGTATACCTAAATTCATCTGGGTATTCTATTGAGATTTACACTGACCATAATCCTTTGACATTTTTTAACAGAATGTCGAACAAGAGTCAGATGTTATTTTGTTGGAGCTTGTTGGTTCAGGACTTTGACCTTTGTATCAAGCATATAAAAGTTGTCTAGAGCTCATAACTGACAATACATTGCATTCCATAATACTTGTCAAGTTGAGTGGTATTTGGGAGTGATAATATGGTTGGTTCTGTCTATGTTCTTAACACTAATGCTTTGACAGTCAGTTAAAACAGTCAGGTTCTCTAATCCAAACTGGGTTGACTGGGCATGTTAAGAATCCGTTTTCTGGTATACATGGGCTGTGCTACAAGGCATGTATCCATCGTGTGAACAGACCTAAGCATACCTCTTTTGTATTGGAAATTGGGTGACAGCAAAAGTTGTTTTATGTTTTCCATATTACCTCTCATGTTAAGTTAATTTGGAGTCATAATTTGTAAAGATTTGGAGCAGGATTAGTTTGTGATAGTACAGTCCGTATTAGTATTTTGTAATACCAGTGCTAAATACTCGGTTAAACATCAATTGATGTCACACTAATTTGATTTATAAGTGGAACATCATGTTCAGTCATGTACAGTTCGCTTTAATTATTATATATTGAAGTCTGTTCTTTAGATGTTTATAAATCATGTTCTATGACATGATTAATTGTGTGTCAATGTGTGTGGTGCTTTGTGTGAAGTGAGTCGAAATGTAATAAATGGTTAGGAAGTGTGTTTCTGTTATTTGCTTACTTTGTTCTCACCCTTATAAAATAGAGTTTCTATGGTAACTCTTTCTTTTCCATGGGGAGGGGGTGGGGTGGTGGTAGTCTCGTTGGAGTGTTGAATTGATTGATTGAGATGCTTGTCCCGTCCTCATTACCACCAATAAGCATATTGGTCATTGGAACTCAAGATACTTCTCTAGATCCTTTGATGATAAAAGTAGCATTGAAACCTTCAAAACATGGTAATTTTAGTTTACAGATATTTATTATATATTTACAAATATTTAGATTATTATGTATTTATAAAATTATGATAGCAACATATTCAGTCATTAAATTAGTTACGACGTTGATCAGAGTGTCATCAGGGCTGTTCGCTTGGTTATTCGCACCGCCAGGCTAGTCTATGAAACTTATATATCTTGGTCGGGTTGCCAGATAGTGGCTATCGTCTCAGAAAAAAACACTCATTCGGACACTCGTTCGGCCGCCATCATCATCATCATCATCATCATCATCATTTTACGAGACATAAGCCATTGGCTTGCTATTGCCTCAGTGTTTTTTGTTGTAGTAGTATTGGGCTTGCTTGGATATCTAGTTTGTTCTTGAATGATTTGTCTGTTGTTTATTAGTTAAGTCTCCTCGAAACCGATAGATTTAAGAGTTTAACTCTTACCAATCTGATGTTTCTGATGAAGATATTCTATCTTTGCTGTGTAAATAACAAAGAAGCTGGTGTACATTTCTCAACAGTTTGGTTGATGCTGTTGATGTCTATGACAGCAACATCATCCACCAAATTTACAGAAATAATAAACACCAGATCATCTTTCAATTTAATATGAAAATTTAAAATCCCGACGTCGGAGCTACACCGGCTAACATTGATTTGGGGAAATGTTATGGTAGAGATGGGTGTTCTCTGCGTCAGCTGCAGTGTGCTGCCTACACTCATGGTTACACCCTGCTGCGCCTAGCATTTGTTTGCACGCTGACTTGTGGAGGCTGTGGTTGGTCTTATTGCTGTTGATTTAATTTTCTGTGTTTGTCACTATCCGAATATCCTTCTCTACACTAGTGTCTCTTCATGCTACCACAACATGCGGACGTCGAAGCAGAGACTTTTCTACCGATAATTGAAATCGCTACAGAGCATGTTTTTGTCGATGCACAGCCTATTCCAAGATAAGTCCACTGTATTGGAAGAATTTCAGTATGACTTTGTGTTGGGCCGGTATACGTATGCTTGTTAAGTCGAATTCAAATGATCTTTCTTTGAAGTAGATATCTAGTTTGCCTTTGAATAATTAAAGTGTTGTTGCTTCGACTATTGTAGTTGGCAGTGAATTTCACTGTGGTACCACTCTTCCGGCGAAAACGTGCTTGCGAATATCTTTGTTGCTGCGCTTTATGTTGAGCTTGAACCTATGCCCTCTGGTCTGTGTAATACTGGATGGCTCGAAAAAGTTGTCCTTATCAATATTATATAGATCCCTGATGAGCTTGAATGTTTCAATTAAATCTCCTCGGAATCGTCTATATTTTAGTGATATTAGATTTAGGGCTTCAAGTCGTCCCGTGTAGCTATACTCTGATTTGCGGGACGAGTTTTGTTGCTCGGTGTTGAACACTTTCTAATAGCTGTGATTGCCTTTTCAATCTTGGTGACCATGCCGAGCTGCAGTATTCGAGAATAGGTCTCACTAGAGATTTGTACAATAGCATGAAAGTAGATGAGTCAATGTTGGTAAATGTTCTCTTGATTAGTCCTAATGTGCTGTTCGCCTTGCATATGATATTCCCCATATGTATATCAAATGAAGCTGTCTTTGTCAATATGCACTCCCAAGCCATTTTCTACCTCTGATGTTGATACAGGATGTCTATCGGGCGTATCTGTCATAGAGTGTTTGGTTTGAGGGTTGTTTCTGCCGAAATGTATGACATGCATTTTATCTGTGTTGAAAGATAGTTACCATATCTGTAACCACTTAATACTTTGTCTATATTGTCCTGAATCTTACTGGTACCTGGGTTGCCATATATCTTTGTGTCGTCTGCAAATATTTTGCAGTGGCAGGTTAGTCCATCAGGTAGGTCATTTATATATATCAGAAAAAGTATAGGTCCCAGGACACTTCCTTGTGGCACGCCACTGGTCACCTCAATCCAGTCTGATGGTGTGTCATTGATCCTTAATCTCTGACCTCTGTTATATAGGTAGTTTCCTATCCATCTTACTAAGTTGTCGCCAATACCATAACTTCTCAGTTTTGTTTGGAGTCGTTTGTGTGGTACAGTGTAGAATGCTTTTGAGAAGTCTAAGTATACTGCATCCACATGTGCTTTTGAGTTAAGTTTGGCTGTTATATCTTCGAGGTATTCTTGTAGTTGAGTTTTACAGGATATATTATGTCTGAATCCATGCTGGCATTTGGTAAATAGATTGGCTGTTTCCAGAAAATTTACAATGTTATCTTTTATAAAAGACTCTAGGAACTTACAAAGGTAGCGGTGAGACTGATTGGCCTGTAGTTGCTTGGGTCGTTTTTGGAACCTTTTTTGTGTATGCAGCATACATTTGCCATTTTCCAGATGTCAGGTAATATGCCTTCTTCCAGAGACTTGTTAAAGATTATGCATAGTGGTGTACTAATTTCTTTAGCCGCTTCCTTTAATAATCTCACTGGTAATTCATCCGGGCCATTGCTTTTATTGGGGTTGAGGTCTTTCAAATTATTTTCGATGGCAATAGGTGTTATTATTATGTCTTTTAGTACAATACCATTGCTTCTGGGGCTAATGATTGGTGTAGAATGAAGATTTTTTTCTGAATTGATCATACTTGAGAAGAAGTTGTTAAGAATGTTAGCTTTTTCTTTATCATATGTAGTTAGAGTGCCGTTAGCTGGGTTGCGTAGCTTGCTAATTGATTCACCTAGAACTGTTTTACTCTTGACATAGTTCCAAAAAGCTTTGGGATTTCTCTTGCTTTCACTTGCTACTTTACATTCAAATGTCTGTTTTGATTTTCTGATGCATGCTGTCGTTTTGTTTCTAGCAATTTTATAAAGGGTAGAATCTGTGGTGTTCTTTGATTCATTGTATCTTTTGTATGCCCGATTTTTGCTATTTAGTGATTCTGTTGTAGTACGGTCAAGCCAGAGGTGCTTTTTCATACCACGGTTTTTTGATGAAGGGATATACTGCTCTTTCATTGTAATCAATGTTTTGTCTAGGAGGTTCCAAGCTTCTGTTCGTGCAGATGATTCCAGTCAGTCGTTCCTAAGTCATTTCTCATTTCCGTATACCGTCCTTTATTCAACGGTAGCTTTGGCTTAGCATTTTGTTTGCGTGTGCTTAAGATGTCAGGATGTAGTGATACTTGTAGACCATCATGGTCACTTTTTCCTAGTGGAGGTAGGTGGGTTATTTCGTGGACGATATTTTGGTTGTTTGTTAAAACTAGATCCGAAATATTTGAAGTCTGATTTATTCTATGTTGTGTCGCATTAGTAACTAGTTGCTGTAGAAAAATATCGCTGCTAGTTTTAAGAAATGCATCAGGTAATCGATGGGAAGTTGAAATCTCCTACTATAAGAATGTGGTCTGCATTTGCTGTATCAACTTTGTTTAGTAGATTTACGAGTTTGTTATTGTTTGGGCCATCCGAGTTGGGACTTCTGTACTTACAACCAGCAAGAATTTATTCCCTTTGTTGTGTCGTGCATGTACTACACACCGATTCCTGAAAGCTGTCATCATTTAGGGTTTCACAGTTTTTAGCATCTAATGATACATGGTATAGATGATGACTCCTCTTGATGGATTATTATTGAGTGAGAGATGGTTTTCATCAATCTGTAGTTCACTGACGTTTGTGGTTGTGTTTTTTGGTAAGGCTTCTGTTATTAGTATGATAGCAGGGCGAATCTTGTGTACTAGTGCTTCAAGCTCAGTTTTTTTTTATTAATTAGACTATTTGCATTTGTGTATATACATGTATTGGTTTCTGTTTTAGAATTTATATCATTGTTTATTTGAATATGCTTTGGTATCTGCCCTGTGTTGGTGCCTGTGTTCTCACCAGTTAGTGTTTTACATGTTTTTATGGCTTACGTGTTTGTGTTTTGTTTTTTCATGTCTTCTCTTGTCCAAGGTTGTGTAGCTTATTATGTTTTCATTGCAACTCATAGTGTATTTGGGTGCCTCATTGTTGGGTATATCAAGTTTCTTCACTTCGTACTGATTATCGGTTTGAGAGATATGTTGGCATTGTGTGATGCTTGAACAGGTTTGTAGCTGGGTTCATCTTCTCCACGGTGTGGCTTGGGTATAATAAAAATCCTGTGTTTTGTGGTGGTGTTCATCGCAGAGTGAAGATGGTAAGTGATGTTATCTGACAGGAGGCAGAGGCCTTCATGATTATGGTGGACGTCATTCCAAAATAGGTTGTAGTGGTGGTTCACCGTTGCTGTCGCTGAAGAGCTCTGTATTGTTAATGAAGTTGGCCTTGTGCCAAGTTGTAAGGGACCACAAGATTCCATTGAAGACATCTACCAAGTTGTTATCACTCCTGTTGTTTGGTTGTGGTACGATCGATGAAGCAAAGATTTTGGTAGTGGGTGCAATTGTTTGTATGAGTTCAATCAATTCATCATAGTCTCTGATCATACCTTCTCGTTCACGTCTGCTAATATCATTAGTCCCAACATGGACTACTATAGCATCAAACTGTTTCGCTTTAAGTAGAATCTCGAGCTTGTCATGGACTTCTTCTACCCTTGCCCCACTGAAGGATCGTATTATTATGTTCATGTCTACTGTAGTCATATAGTGCCCGCTAACCCGTTTGAAGATTGAGCTGCCGATAAGCAGTGTTTTCTTTTATGTGTCTGTGTGTTGTGTTGTCTGCTGACTTTTGTGGTGAGTACTGTTCCTTGATGGTGACTTTGGTAGACTGGTGTACAATTGTTTGCGAGTTGAATTCATGTATGTATATGTTTCGGTGTTTCTATGTTTGTTCTTGTTAGTTTTTGGTTTCTGTGTCATTGAGGCTCTCTGTTCATATTTGTGCGCCGTGATTTTTCGTTCAGTAGTTGTTTGGTGCCGTGGCACTTGTTCTCGTTATTTGTGGTGATCATTGGGGTACCTTGAGTCGTCGGTCCTACGAAAGTCTTTCTCTGTTTGTTAGGGCTTTTACTCTCAGTTAATTTTGCAACTTGTAGATCACGTACCTGTGTTTGGAGAACATTGAAATTTTTTCTCATTTCTTGTATCTCCTGGAGAACTTCTACAAGAATGTCATTAGATGCATGTGTATCCAGATCTATAGTTTCTTCCATGGCAGCTTCCATTATTGGTCCCTGCTCATTGCCCTCAGTTTCTACAGCTGAATGACCTAAGGTGACGGTAGTCTCGACGGCAGGTTCTGTAATGACATTCTTGAGTACTGTATCTATGGGTGCATGTGCTAGGTTTTCAGTACTGATATTAACCTGTGTGTCTGGTGGTGTTGTTCCATCAAGCTCCTGTATCGGGTTGTTGGTTTGTTCGATGGCTTTTTTACAATCTGATATGCTTGTCTGATGCTGTTGTGGTGCTGATGCAATTGCGTCGTATACAACATCATGTGTATTTATGTGCCAGGCCTGAAACTGTGTTATGTTTTCAGAGATGACTACACACTCAGAACATGTATATCTCCGATTAGAAGATGTCAAAACTGCAACCATGTAAGTGGGTAAGGATGTACAGATGTAGTGCTTCCAGCTCTTACAATCGAAGCATCGTATCATATATATGTTGTCCGCTTCTTTGCAACCGCATTTTGACTGTTTCAAAGCTGCCTCTGTGCTTATGTCTGAGCTGCCTGAATTATTTGTTGGGCCGCTAATTTCAATGCTTAGATTTGTGTTAGTTGTATGAATGCTATCTGTGTTCACGCATATGACCGCTGCAGCTACAGCAGCAGCATTTTCAGTAGGAGATGTCATGGGATCTTCAATTACTTCTGGGGATGAAATATCATTGTTCTCCGCAGAGGGAGCCTGTGATGGATTGCGAGCCAGTGTTGCCAAATGTCTTCTACGTTCTTCTACTCGTTTCTCGTTACATTCCACACACAGCCACAGCTCTGAGATCCTATAATCTATAGGCTTCCCTGCTGCAAGACAGTCCTCGCACTTCATGATGCTAGGAGTAGATTAGCTGGATTGGGTTGAAATGGAGTATTGAATGATGCGACTAAATCAAGATGATTATTTATGCTGATGCTGTTTATCCATGCAGTATTATAAGACTGGAAAGGCAATAGTCACCGAGCCTGTTTTCCCGTTGTATCGTTATTGGATTGGTACAGTATACTGCAACCAGATCCCTGACGAATATTGGTGTTGTATTGTGTGTATGGATCTAGTGTGTAATACTATATTGTAGTAGTAATTTTTTTATTTTTGGATGGATCGTGATGTATACTGTTTTTCATCGAACTAGGCGTTTTGGGACGAAATGGTTGTAATAACAGTTAAACAAATGCTGAACAGATGTTAACAAATGAAAACTGGTAACACTAGATTGAGTAACAGAATTCGGAATTGATTTGTGAATTTCTTTGAGTTTTTATAATCTACCACAATGGTAGATAAGTAAGAACGGAAAGGGGGTCGAAATTCGTTCTAAACGTGGTGATATACGAGACGTTACCATGCAGTTGTCAAAACCAAAAATATTGAAAACTGGTAACACCAATGTCCGATCACGTAATTAGACTAATTTTGGTATTTTAGTTATGACTACGAGCTGAATAGCTATGGTAGGCAAAGATTATATGAATATAAGTCAGTTGATGTTCTCCTTGATCAGCGTAGAAGCGATTTTCTTCAAAATCAGGAAACGGTTGTTTGCTATCTGAGTTGCCAGATTACAATCATGAAAAAGAAAGCGAAAATTGTAATTTCAGAATTGTCAACAGCGACTTGAAGAATGCCATATTTTGGCCACGTTGGTTTATGTGGAGGTGGTGTGCAGGTTTCAACAGAAGCTGGTGCAGTCGTCTCTATACTAGTCACTGGTTTAGTCAGCGCTGCATTATTTTGGCGGTCCTTCTTGTGGAGCTAGACTATCAGTTAGTTATTGAGACCAAACATTTAGGTTTTATGGCTCAAACGGCTTATGCCTACTTAATGTTAACCTTCCTGGCATATGTGCTCGAGCCCCCATCTTGGGTCTGACTCATTGAACAACTACCTCAGGCCAACGGCACGTACATGTTGTCTGGGCGACGAGTCTGAAGCTGAAGAGCGACTCCTAACCACGTGTCAGCACAACCGCAAATAACAAGATAAGGACACGACAACAACACAGAAGCATTGAATAGGTGACCTTCCTAGAGGACATGGAAGGCCCACTCGACCGATCAGTGTCTTTTGCAATCGACAGTGTCGAGAATAGTGGCATAGTGTAAAAATAAGCGAGTGCGCAGTTTTAGGTTTAATAAAAGGTTTAATAAACAACAGCTTTAACTAACAAAGAAAGTACTAAGTTTTAACAAATGGCACTCACCGTATTACAGTTTTATACAGAAACAATAAGGTCTAGCTGACCTGGTATGCGCCTACTTATAATCAGCGCTTTTAAGAAAATAAAGTAATTATGTTACAATAAAAGAAGGTGTCTATTAGTCATCGGTGCAGTTAGAAAAAGCACAATTCTTGGCGCATGTTAGTCATCAGCACAGGCAAACTTCGGGAAGTGCCGTTGCTGTTGGCGCCTCTTAGCCATTGGCACAAATTATAACAGTTTAAGTTTCACAGTAGAATGTGCTGTAGGGCTTGAAGCACGCGGAATATCCAAGTGCAGAAGTGAAGATGCCTCAAATGGTAATAGGCTGAGTTTATAATAGTTAACGGTCACAAAACGATTCGTCACCAGCTCAGAACAATGAAGACAATGTTCACAGTACAAAGTAAATATAAATGTCTAAACACTGATGGAGGCACATGGATACATGCAGGTTTCGAATCACCACTTTTCAGCGTGGTGCGGACAGGTTTAGTGAGATATCAGCACGGACCAATCGTTTCACATGATAGTAGTAGATGTTGAAGGCCAAAAATTGACGCCGCTCACACAGGTTACTGCAACCTGTGGTCATTTACTGGGAATGCGTCACCATTAACTGTGGTACGCCAATGTTCCCCACAAGAGGGCGAGGGCGGCCTGCTGGGGGAGGGGGAAGTAGCATGGCAGTAACGTCATGCTACCTTAACCCTGTTGGTACATGCACGATAGCAGTCTACACCAACTTTGAAGAATTATAACCTACATTTTAATTTAATGATATCTCCGCCATTCCTTGTCCGATTTTAATTCTGTAAATAGATTCGTGTTTATTAAGGAATCCTGGTGATAATTCACCACAAGATGAGTGAAAAGGGCCTTGTATTAAAGTTTTCCGAAATACAGGCGACTATGTACATTAAAGATGCCATTTCCCACACTGTCTATGCAGCGTACGTAGGTTATCTCTTAACAGCGCGCATGTGCGATGTGCATTTTTACGGACTTTGTTATTTCATTCCTTCTTTTCTATGGCTATGCACGGTGGCCCACAGGACCATTTGGCATGTGGTTGTAGCATCTCAGCTCAGGCCATTTCGTATTCGACACCAAGCGAACTGCGCTACACTCAGTTCGAGCTATGATACCATGGCGCTTTTCCTATGATAGACTTAATTACACGAGATACCTACCGTACTACTATGCTCAGATGTCCCGACTCAGCATTGATCATCCTGAGGTGTACAATTATTTTATGTATGGTGGATTCTCTGTAAAGTTTAGAGAAAACAATCCATTTGGGAGAATCTCAGTTGATCAAACTAAAGAAGAGACAGTTTACAAGAATATACAGACAACTGGTGGGACAAAGGGTTTTAGCTTGACACCAGGAGCAGTACACAAATACTACCTTAATGCCGAGTACAGAAGCATGTTTCTCAGGCAGCTCAGAGAGGCGAGGGTCTTGGGGTCTCACGGATGAACCATCCTGATTTGCAACAATCCAGGATACTTAAGGATGAAGCTGATGAAAACTCTTGGATTAATCCATTTGGCGACAATCAAGACAGTTTTGTAAATCTA
>CM067359.1:177946520-178189020 GCA_034401795.1 Chaetoderma sp. LZ-2023a
CTAGCATCCGGTGCTCTGGCTCCAAAAGATATTGCCAACGATTTAATAAATGCCCACAAAATTGGCGAAATTGCATACAAGGAATTAAAGTCAAGTCATCTTGAGAAGGATCTATCTGATTCAGTGGACCGTTATCCAACAATGAAAAAGCAGAAGACATTCAGCAATATTGTCATGCCAAAGATAAAGAGTAAGGGAAAGGATGTAGTGTTGAAATGTGATCGTGATCTGTTTGGCCACATGATCGTTGTTGCACAAGACCAACAGCTTGATGTGAAACACGTATTCAGTCACCAACTTGGTCCAATATCATGGGCTTTGGCTAATGGGGATGGGTTCTTCGGAAAGACCGATAAGGCCAAAATAATGAATGAAATTGGAAACAATGTGCCAGTAGCAGAAAATCTTAGGGCTGGATCGGCATGTATCATCGACGGAATGAGTATCATCCAGAAAATGGATGGCACTAACACAACGTTTGCAGAACTTGTCATGCCTACACTGAAATGAGTGCTTCTTGAAGGACAACAGAGCAAAAGAATCGATGTCTTTTTACGTGTATCTTGAATCCTCTATCAACAGCATTGCCTCAGGACATAAGATCAAGCAATGGAGGAGTTTTTTTGTCCGAATCACCAAACGAGACTAGTTTGATTCAGTTCCACAATGAAGAATGGAAGCAAGACTACTGCAAGGAGATTATTGTTGACAAATAGCTGTATGTCACATGTGGTGAGGGACTGCTGTAAGATCAGCAGTGATGAATCATGCAAAGTCACAGAGATAAAGCTCAACACAACAGGAAGCCGATGCCGGATTCTTCTGCACGCAAAGGATGCTGCAGAAAAAGAGTACAACACTGTTATCGTTATCTCTGAAGACACATATGTCTTTATTCTTTTGCATTGCATTTGCACAGGATATTCCATGCCCTCTTTATCAGAAGCGTGGGACCCAAGCAGAAACACAGTATATGGATATCACAAGCTTGAGAAAGTCTCTGCGAGATGATATATCAGAAACTCTGGTTGGTTTGCATGCACTCACTGGTTGTGATACCATCAGCGCATTTGCTGGCCATAGCAAAACCGGACCGTTGAATAAACTAAGACATCACAAACATCTGCTCAAATCATTTATTGATCTTGGAAAAAGATGATAGACGATTTACAGCATTTCACATGCCGCATGTATTCGCCCTCATTTAACACAGTTGAGGTGAATGACTTGCGTTATAAGATGTTCTTCACCAAGAGAGGAGTAGTGGACTCAAGTAGTCTTCCACCATGCGGTAACAGTCTTTTACAACATTTAAGACGAGCAAACTATCAGGCTGCCATGCGGAAGCGGTGTCTTGTGGCAAAACCTGACATACCTGAGCCAGATGCTAATGGGTGAAAGAGGGATTCTGATGGTAATTTACCTACGACTGGATGCGGAGGGATCCAGCCCCCGACGCTTACTGGAATTCACTGCTTGTCAGCGTAAGAAGCAGTGCAATGAGAACGAATGTGTGGGTTTGGACAATGGGCTGAAATGCACTTATATGTGCAAGCTCCAAACATGTGAAAATAAAAATATAGGACCAAGAGGATCAGGAAATCGGACTAGATTATGAATCTGACATGGTCTGAATGATGATTAATCAAAGTAAACTGGATCCTCATATGGCACATTGGTGCTTTTCCATGTTAAAATCATCACTCTTTTGGGATTCAGATTTTACAATGCTACAGTCTAACAATAATGCCAATGCTGTATAGTGCTCAATAGTGTCAAAGTAGTGCTAGCACGGTTTTTGGTTATGAACCCTGATCTGTGATATTTAGTGACCATTAATTTTATTGATCTAATTTGAGTACAATTATATCAATTAGATACATAGCAATACGTCATTTAGTTTGACTGGCAATTTATGACTTTGTCTTGAATGAATAAAAACTTTTGGTAAGTTAACATAACCTTATGTTACTCTATAATGGCGATTTTTGGTTGTCTTGAAAAACCGAATGTGTGTAATTTTTTACTGAAGGGTCATTAACATAAATACTTGAACATGGATGCCTTGGCTCGGTCTTAAATGGTCTATCACACAGTTTAATACTCATTTTTGGTAAGGATTTTTATAACTAATCTTGAATTAGTTGATAATACCGCGATATCGCAGAGTACTGGCAATAGCCAAAACCTGTGACCTTTTGACCTCTCACGACCTACTTACTGGTTTAAATTTCTAATTAAACTATTCATTCTATGAAGGCCAATAAAACACGCATTTTGAGTGGTAAACTATATCTATATGATGATTGGTTCAAAGGATATGCCCGAATTAGTTTTCCCCCACCCCTTTTGTCCCAGAATTACCACATGCATCAGCCTGTTTAAGGAGTGATAACTACCAAAAAGCTACTTGCTAGGAAAGTCTATCACCTTAATTTATTAAATATGGACAATGGTCTATCAAAAATAGTATGAGGCTTTGTCCCTCTTGGTGGTACCAAAATCTGGTCTGGCCCATGGACGGTCGCTTTCCTCTTGATTAGACTCGCCGTTGTCGTCTTGAGGATGCGGAATCTGCAGGCTCTCTAATGGCACCAAACACTCTCTGGAACTTTCGTGATCATGCCTATTATTTCGAGGATGAGGTCGTATGAAGATCATATATACAACCTAAAAGTGTCCACTCAGTCATCGGAATTACATGAACGTGGCCATGTCCTACACTATGAAAAAACCTGTCCATTAGGTGTGGGTGGGGGCGGGGGGGGGGGAATACTCCCAGTGGCCCGTCGCATGCGCTAAGTTGGCAAACCCTGTCTTAGACTTTATATATATATGTGTGTGTGTGTGCGTGCGTGCGTGCGTGCGTGCGTGCGTGCGTGCGTGCGTGCGTGCGTGCGTGCGTGCGTGCCTGCGTGCGTGCGTGCGTGCGTGCGAGCGTGTGTGTGTTGCTAACCCATATTATAAATCATGCAGACTTTGGTATATATAGATGAATGATAAACTTATCAGTTAATCACATCTGCTATTATGTTATTTTTCAAAATCATACACATGTTATTTTATCCTTTTTTTAAACGTACAACGTCTTAATTAGTTTTTGTGTTAAAATGCTGCATTATTCGTTATCAATGTTTATCAAACATGTCTATAACAAACACTTTATGCGCCGTCAAAGTGTGATCAGCAAAAACATGCGGTCATTTTCAGGAGACCGTTTGTATGATGTATGATTACTGTATTTTACCTATCTGTAGTAAACGTGATAAGCGGGTAGAATAATGAGTCCCCTGTGAAACAGTGCCGTTTACGGACCCCCACCCACCCAACGCTGTAAGTATGAATTCTGTTGTTTAGCTAATGGTATTTTGAGTGCGCCGCGTATATTTACAAAATTGATGAAGTGCCTATATTATATTAAGAAATCAGGACATGCGAACATGAACTGTATCAATGATTCTTTTATTTGTGTCAAGGGAGGGGGTGTCACAGGGCACGTGTGTGCCTATGGCGTGAATTTGGTATTGGGGTGTTGGCAGTGGAAGTCGGGAGGTTTTGGACGTCACCTCATGACTGGGGGAGGGGATTCGAGCCGAAAAGGATCAACGTACAGTAGGGGCAAGGGAAGGGAGGTGGGGGTGCAGTGCTGAACGTGATACTCAACCTCGAAACATAGGTGGCGGTAGCCTTTAAGCTAAGGGAACGGCAAATTATAAATAACTGGGGCATCAGTGCAGTTCGGGAAACCGTCGTTGTTGGTGGGCGGAATATCCGGTTGGAATGGGGATTGGAATGGGGTTTACAATATTATTTACAGTTTCTACAAACGTCTCGAAGGAAGCTGACCATGGTCACGCAAGTACGATTTTCCGGAACACATAGTTCTCACAATTCGCTCTGGGCGGGCGTCATCAATCGAACTGTCTTCCCCATCGGGAAGATCAAATGGAGGCAGTAAGTGAACGGTAGGTGTCCGGTAATCGCCGAGGTCGCATTCCCACGGGGGTACGGTCTTCTCTTCTACACAAGGTTTTAGGAGGTCAAAATGGAGGGTGTTCGGCCAACCGGGGCAGTAGGTAAACAGTAGGTGTCCAGTGGTATGGTCTTCTCTTCTACACAAGGTTTTAGGCGGTAAAAATGGAGCAGAACCTCCTTGCCGTCTGGCGCACTTGGACATCTTACCTTCCAAGCGAAATCCTAGTCACTTGTACACCTAACTCCTAATCACTTGAATACCGTTACGATACGACAAGTGTAAATCGATTTTAAATAGTCTTAGCTTCACGCGTTTTGGGATCGCGCGATCCCCGAACTCATTGCATATCAATTTGCAGAAAACTGTCCAGATAAGATGCTGAATATTTTGAAACTAATTTGACTGGGTGTTGTTGCTGCCTATCGCAGCAACAACGTGCATGTAAATTAGTTACTATGACAAAATGTTTATTAAATAGTAAAGCCATGCAAGTCGTACAACAACTCTTAGTCCGTCATCAATTACGCGTTCGTAACGATCTTAGCTCCGCCATTCATGACATAATTGAATCTGACGTTATCATACACGTCATGTAGTTGATTATGACGTCATATGATTGATAGATAACCTGGAATCCTCCAATCCTAAAGCGAGAATAGCTACACTATATATCCAGGAAGTATACACCAGAGACAAGTCACACCATACTTGTTGCAAAGTTTATGGTATTGTTGTAGAACAACTTGCTGTGACACTATCTATTGGCCAGGATTAACCCTTTAAGCATCACACCACAGAAATAACAAATTCACTATGATGAAAGGAATATTTTGTTGACCCGTTTGAAACTAAGTTGGCTGTGAGCTGTTGCCAGGTTCCATTCAAATTAGGTTCAACGAATTCAACAGATTTGCTTGATAGTTGGCTTGCATTTGAACCATATGGATTTCATGCGCTAACGGGTTAAGTGAATCCAATTTTAGCTATGCCCCGCCCATCTCTAGCTAAGCTCCGCCCATGATTTGTGCGTGTTTTGATCGATTTATATAATTTGAATTCTGAATTCACAGAATCCAAATTTCATGGTAACTATACAGCTAACCTGATGCATATTTTGAATCCAATTTGAATTGGTCCTGCTGCTACCTATGGCAGCAACAGAGCCCAGTCAAATTAGTTTCAAAATATTCAACATAATATTTATTAAGTAGTAAAGACATACAATTCATACAACTTGACGGACTATTACGCGTTTATGACGGACCAAATCACGTCATTCATGACGTAATTGATTATGACGTCAGCCTGCATGTGACGTAGTTGATTATGAGGCTGCGTGATTGATATATAAACTGGATGCCTCCATTGTAATCTAGTATTGTGGTATTTTTGCAGATATGGCAGTAAATCATGATTCTAGAGAAACAGGAACATTCGTTGATGAAAATAAAAATAGATTGTTTCTATATCAACATAAAAGAAGAGTTTTTATTGGATTAATTGTGTTTGTTATCTTCATCACCATCTACATGAATGTTTCTACCATCAATAACCACCTGAATTCTCAGGTAGTTCGCCTTACTGACTTGGGAGTGCCATACGTAGACCCTTTAAAACGAAGTTATGCATCCATGCTATCGTACGGACAGATTAATTTAAGAGAGTTATTAAACGTCAGCAGAGAAACGGATCCATCGACCTCTCCTGCAATACAGAACATTGTACATTATGTAATAAATGAGAGGAATTATCGACTTGGTCTTCAACATTATGTATCAGTATTTAGCGCGATGAAGTATTTCCAACCAAATGTCATCATGTTTCACGCGGTAATATGGCCATGGGAAGATTCTGATTGGTGGAAAGCTATTCTTCAGCTGACAAGGAATATCAAGATTAGAAAAGTTAGTTATCCTGAATGTAATATCACAAACATAGATATTAAAAGTGATTTTCTGAAGATTATTATATTAAAGGAATATGGCGGTATAATGCTAAATTTGGATACGTTTATTGTAAAGCCGATGGACCAGCTGAAGTCACATGACGTGGTTCTAGGGAAGACGAATAGTGATGAAATAAGCATGTCAGTGATTATGGTGAACAAAGATTCCCAGTTGTTACACATGTGGTACAATGCAGTAAATGGGTCGACTTCTGAATCAGATATGCGAATACGCCTTGTGAAATTTCCTCTATACCTAGCTGCTAGTGGCTATCTGCCCAACACAAGAGTTGAAGAAACATCCCTTACCTCACCGTTAGCCAAGGACGTGCAGTCTAAAATATTCAGTGGTACATTCGATTGGAGAAAGAACTACTGTGTCGATCTACATACAACTAGCATCAAATATAATGATCCTTCGTTTGAAGCTTTAATGACGGTGAAGACAGCATTTGGAGAAATGACCAGACATATTATATACAATGATAGCAGTCCTATTCACACGTATATACCAAATATTGTTCATTATTTCTGGGACAAGCCGGAACAACGTGAACTTACAATCACCGAATTCATAAGCATCACCACCTCTCATCATGTCTTTAAGCCAAAGAAAATCAAGTTTTATTATACACAGTTACCATCTGGTGAGTATTGGAACTATGTAACCGAAATACCAGAACTTGAAATGGTTAGTTTGAAAAGTTATAAATCTGGTTTAGGCAAGAATATTTCTGTATTCCGGAATGATATTATACAGAGAGAAGGAGGAATCTTTATTGACCTTGGAGTTATAGTGCTAAATGCCATGCGATTCCTACAGGGCTTACAGGCAGTTGTAAGTTTTGAAGGTGACAGAAGAACCGATGACTACCTTTTAATACAACCGGGTATTGGCCATGATGGTGCTATTATTAACGCCAACGTTTTATCAAAGTTAATGACGAAGTCCGATTTTCGGTCAGAATTTGACATGGATAACCTGGCATGTTTTCATAAATACTGTCTAATTAGGACAAAGTTAATTGACCAAGAAACACTAGACAATAAGTTTGATCCTAGTGAACACCTGTATGTGAAAGTTGTAGCTAAAGATACAAGTCAGATTGATAGACTAAATATTCAGTCGCTCGACTCTAACTTTGGCCAAGCTGCAAGGTCTGTGATAAATGGATTTAAAGATCTTGTAGATAACAAGACATTTATAGTTCCTAACATTATACATTTCATTTGGTTTGGAAAGGAGCGGCCGTTTATGTTGTTACATCTAATATGCTTTTACAGTGCATATGTTATGCAGAAACCAGAGAAAATAATATTGCACTATGAAACACTTCCGACTGGGCCATGGTGGGTAAAGTTACAGAAACTAGTTCCTGTAGAGCTTCGTAACACCACCCCACCCTCTGAAGTATTTGGTCAAAGTATTACACGTTTTGTTGAACACAAAGCGGATGTTGCGCGGCTTCAGATTCTCACAGAATTTGGAGGTATATATCTCGACACAGACATAATAGTTCTGCGTAGCTCGGACCCTCTTAGGGTATTCCCGTACTCTGCTGGCGAAGAAATGAGGGGATCATTAGCGAATGGTTTTATTGCTTGTAAAATCGGTTCAGAGTTTCTGAAGTTATATTATGACAGTTATAGATCACACTATGTGGACAGTCATTGGGCCTATAATTCAGTGTTCGTCCATGACGATTTAGGCGTGGAGCATAGGCCGAATAAAATCCATATCGGACCATCAGACCGTTTGCTCCAACCATCTTATCTTGAGTGCAATAAGATATGGAACAATGGCAGTTTTATCTACTGGCGTGATAACTACATTTTACATCTCTACTGCAAGGACAAACATATCAATCAATTTCATCAGGAAATCCAGTCAGACAACCCACTCACTACATATGCCGGCCGAGTCGGAAGATATTTCTATCAAATGTTCTTAAACGACTTTAAAACTGCAACTTTCAACTCCACTCCAGTCTCTGAGTCATATTATAAGCTCATGTCATCATCCGGCTCGGCCTTGTGACGAGGTATGCAAGTGTCTTTGAATGACATCCACATACCACTCATTTTCTGACGTCATCGATCAATTGTCTAATCAGAGGCTGGCATTATGATGTCACACTAATTAAAGGACAGCAGCAGAGCCCAAGCTATGCCACTTGGTATAGAACGAAGCTACGCTACATATAACACCGTTTTTAGAAATATAATTGCAACATATTTAATCAGAGTAGAACTAGATAAAGATGTGATACCTTATCAAAATCCTTCTGAGTCGGGCGTGTGACGTCATATTATTATCGCTGTCATCCAAAGCTATCTAGTGCGTCTTACAGTCAAAACCATGACGATTAGAAGAAATCGCCAAATTTGACAACTGTACGAACCAAATCTTAATATAGGACATGCATTTCGGAATTCATTAATACCATCTAATTAGCATAACACCAAAGTGACAACCATCGATAATCATAGAGTAAAAATCCAATATGGTCATATCTTACCTAATATTATGCCGATTCTGCTGAGCTTGGTCTGTATTAAGTTCGTTTTGTTGTGTATGCCCAATCGAGTGCAGGTGTGTTCATTAGCATCCGAGGTCAAGGTCATGAGATAAAGATTTTTCACCCACGACCGTTATAACGGAGGAATCCAGTTTACGCTATACCTCGCATCTCTCTAGCTAAGCTCCATCCACTCTTTGCCCGTTTTGTGCTCGATCCCTGCAATCTCCGAATCTCAATTTCAAGAAAACTATACAGGTAAACTGTTGAATATTTTGAAACTAACTTGACTAGGTGCTGTTGCTGCCTATGTCAGTAACAGCGCCCAGTCATATCAGTTTCAAAATATTAAAGCCATACAATTCGTACAACGTGGCGGACTATTAAGCACTTAAGAGGGACCACATCGAGTCATTCATGACGCAATTGATTTTCACGTCATCCTACACGTCACGTATATTATTATGACGTTATGTGATTGACTTAGAAACTGGATTCATCAATTTGCTAACACGGATATTAGTATCATCAGGTGATGCGTTTCCATCAGCTGGCATAATATGATTGTGAAATTTGCATGATGCTCCACGAGAGCAAGGGAAGGGGGGGGGGGGGTGGCGGGAGGGAGGTAGGAATGGAGGGAAGGCGGGAGTAAGGGATGGATGGAGGGAGGGAAATAGAGATGATGATGATGATGATGATGATGATGATGATGATGATGATGATGTTGTTATGGAAATATATTTGAACTCGCCATTCCAAACAACACCGACACCCAGTGGCGGTAAAGAAAGATATCCCATGCATCTTACCATTCCTATCACTTGGCAATTGCTGTCGGGCTCCTGGTCCAATTGTCTCACTGGCCATCACTTTCAGACCGCCTGATACATGGTGCCAGATGACATCGACATGTTCTCTCCGGTCTTAATAAATTATCCTTACCTGCAATGTCAATTGGTTTAACGTCAGCTTACTCGTAATCGAATTGCTAGTCTGCTTCCAAACCTAACAACAGATCTAACTTGTGTCCAATTTGCAGATTAGCGTGTCTTGCTAACGACGGTGGGGCATGAACATTCTCAACTTCAAATATGCGATCAGCATTGCCCTCCCTGACCTTCAGCACGATGTAAAGCTGCCCTAGTGTGGTCACATATTATTTGATGTCATCAATACGCTTGCCTTAGGGTTTTGTGCTAATTTCTAGGAAGCAGGATTCTATTCATTTGATTAGTTCATGGAAGGCGACAGCCTGTGATTCTAGACGCACATTCAGAAAATCTGAGTGCTATTTCCTTTCCTCTTCGTTGACATACATAACGCCTTGGGTGACTTACTCTGACATAACCTTTTCTGTTGTCGAGAATGATGGCCTCGTTGCTGTCCTAATGAAATAAGTTCCCTGCCTTCCGGAATGCTGTTATGAGTTCCTTGATCATGTCTGCTGTGACTCTCTTCTGGACGTTTGAACGCTGATCGTAATACTCGGAAACAGAGCTATCACATACTAAAACTCCACGATATGCCGTGTACATGCCACTGACCGCGCATCATTAAGATTGAGAGTCCTGGCATGAATATCCACATCCTTATTCTGTTCAAGCCCTGGATGCGAGAGAATGAGCGTTTTTCTTCTGTTCACACGGTGACCGAAACGATAGGAGTTCGTCCACATTCTCTGGTCAGTCACTCGTGTACTTTCTCTATTTTTCCCACCACACACTAGACAGCGACAATGCTATCACTTGATGTACAGCGTGTGTCATCATCATCTGCCCTGCCACTATCTACCTAAATCCTGTTTTCAATTGATACATTTGATTTATCTCTCAGTAATGTTTATAATACATGTTAAATGATACTATGCACGTATATATATATATATATATTTTTTTTAAATTAAATATTTTACGTACAATGTAAAATGATGTACCAATGTTACTCTTATCCAATGTTTCAGTTATACTGCCATCCTGTTTCAAAATTTAGCTTTTTCTCACTGCCTTATTTGATTTACCTCTACCTTTATGTTCAATACCATGCATGTACTAATTTATAATTGTCTATAATTCCTTCTGTCTGACATGACTTATCCTGCTCCCAGTTTTCTTAAGTCATCCGCCTCACAAATTCTATAGAACAATGCCAAACGATCTCTGTTCAACACGATCTTTCAGATGCAGCAGTAAACTACGTGATGGTTAGTCTATCACCAGGAGAAAAGACCTGATATCGTTTTTACATTGATAACTGGCCATTTAGGGTAAGCCTAGATATATTTATAACTATAGATATGTTTTCAATTAATTTTTCTCATGCATGACATACAATCTATGACCCATCTCATAACATGTCTAGCCCATCCGATTCACTTTTTATCTCATTGCCGACCCATTTATCAATGTCCTCTATATGTAATACATTTAATGTCTATACATGTTGCCTTCAAATAGTCATACAATTCAAATAATACACAGCCAACTGAGGAAATTATTCAGCAGCCATCTGTTTTCTGCTGACTTTATTTTCAGTCTTCTTCTTCTTCTTCTTCTTCTTCTTCTCGTTCGCTGATAATACCGCCATCCTGTAAGTGACTATCGAGATGATCATATCATTTTCAGTCTTATATTGCAGCATTTACTATAGCTAATTAACCATATCCCCCCCTCCCAACTCCACTCCCTTTCCCATATGCCCACCAAATTTCCAGGCTCATCTTGCAATAAACCAGTGAAAGTAAATCAGCTAGCATTACTGTGTGAGTGTTGTGGTGACTGGGTGCATAGAACTTGCTCAAAGCTAACGACCACAGATTATGAATTACGAGAAAAATAATAAAGAGCCATGGTAGTGTATTAGCTGCAACAAAACCTTATTTCCATTCAATCACCACGACAACAACACTGAATTTTTACTAAACATTTTAGGTCCCAGCATTCTAATAAACCCATTTAATTTAAATACATCACAGGGATTTATACTCTCTGAAACCTATACTGATAAAGAAACTCTTCCCCAACCGGAGTGTAAATATATTTTACAGACTGAATTTAATGATGAAATGATTAAAAACAATGAGGCTGTGTGTTTCTCAGCAATGCATATTAACATCAGATCTCTATGTCATTTTATCGAAAACAGTTCTATAGAATGTAATATTATCGGAATTGCTGAGACGTGGATCAACTCTAACTCATCACTTAGCTTAATTAATCTGCAAAACTACAAATTCCTAGTGAATCACAGACGAAATCAAGCAGGAGGTGAGGTAGGCATCTACATAAAAAGCAACGTACAGTGTTATGAGAGAGAAGACCTGACAACAATGGAAGACTCTTTTGAATCTCCTGTTATTGAGATACCAGCAAGAAAAGCAAAAAATACAATTATCGGTGTCATTTACAGTTCTCCAGATTGCGATAAAGATACATTCATAGATTTATTAGAAAAAAGTTTTAAAACCATACAAAAAGAGACTAAGACCGTTTATCTACTGGGGGGAATTTAACATCGATCTACTGAAACAAGAAAAAACAATTACTCAAGACTTTGTGAACTTACTAAGAACATTTGGATACTATCCATTCATAACAAAACCTGCAAGAATAACGGAAACAACAGCTACTATTATTGTCAATATTATCTCAAATAACACATTAAATTCAGAAACACAATCAGGTATTTTTGTGGAAGACATGGACTCGAACCATTTACCCATTTTCTACGTAGATAGAGAGAAATCATTTGAAAAAGAGGAAACAACCTGTAGAGACTTTAGAAGCGAGAATATTGAAAAATTTAGAAACATCATGTCAAATATAAATTGGAACCAGGTGATTAATTGCGAACTCTGTGAAGATGCCTACAATACATTCCACACTATATGTACTAATGCCTATGAATCTGCTTTCTCACCCAAAAAATTTTACAAAATTCTAGCAAAATCCTACTAAACCCTGGCTAACACGAGGACTGATGGCTGCTTGTCACAAGAAGAATAAGCTATATCTAGCGTTCATTAAAACCCTGACAACATACAATAATACTCGGTTTAAGAAATAAAGAAATAAACTGAACCAAATTATTAGGATAGCTAAAATAAATTATTACCATTATAAATTTGATGAACAAAAAAATAACATAAAGGAAATATGGAAATTAATTAAGTCACTATTAAATAAGCAAGAGTAAATCAGAAACATCAGAGTTTATCTGCAATAATACTATCATAACAGACAAAAATGATATAGCAGATAAATTCAATGAATATTTCATTAACATTGGACCTAAATTGTCAGAAAAAATCCAAGCTAGTTCAGAAATTCATATACAGGATTATCTGACAGGGAGCTACCAAAACTCAATGTTCCTATCCCCCAGCAGACAGAGAAGAAATCTATAAAATTCTAATGCAAATTAACCCAACTAAAAGTGCAGGTATTGAGAATTTTAAATGGAAAATCTGTAAAGAGTGTATCACAGAAATACTAACCCCACTAAATCACATCTGCAATCTCTCACTCTCCCAGGGTATATTCCCATCTCGTTTAAAAATAGCACGTGTATCACCTATTTATAAAGCTAAAGATCCATCTGACTTTACTAACTATAGACCCGTCTCAGTACTCCCGCATTTCTCAAAACTTCTGGAAAGGTTATACTATAACAGAATCTTTAGCTACTTAAACAAAAATTCAATCATTTACCAGCCTCAGTATGGTTTCAGAGTAAAACACTCCACTATGCTTGCCATTGTGGACATGATAGAGAAAATCTCTAAGTCGCGAGAGAAAAAGGAACATACGCTAGGTATATTCCTGGATCTTTCTAAAAGCATTTGACACCATTGACTATGCAATACTATTTTTTTTTTAATATCACATTGTAGCATAAGAGGCATCGCTTTGGATTGGATTCAGAATTACTTGACTGATAGGACACAATGTGTGCAATTTAATGGATCTATCTCAGGAAAAATAATTAGTCTGCGGTGTCCCTCAAGGTTCAATTCCTGGACCCCTGCTGTTTTTATTATACATGAATGATCTAACTAATGCCAGTAACCTACTATCACTAATTTTATTCGTGGATGATACCAATGTTTTTGGCCACCATAGAGATATAGACACCCTAAACAAAATTATAAACAGTGAAATGGAAATAATTATAAATTGGTTTAAAGCTAATAAATTATCCCTGGATGTCAGCAAAACCAATTTTCTATTATTTACAAGATATAATCAAGTAAACGAAGAGCTTGCTCTCCCAAAACTCTACATAGATAATAAAGAAATACAGGAAACTGCGTATGTTAAATTCCTAGGAGTCAATTTGGATAAACAACTAAGCTGGGAGAAGCATATAGAGATGATCATATCCAAGGTAGCGAGGAATATTGGTATCATGCGCAGACTCAAATCATATCTCCCACCTGATATTCTAAAAACTCTATATAGCACATTAATACTTCCACACATCACATACTGCAATGCTATCTGGAGCAACACACATCAAACTAAATTAAAAAAACTAAAATCAGTACAAAAGCAATCTGTTATAAACTATTCTCACAAGCAGCAAAGGGCCAAGATACCTTTCAAACAAACAAAACTCTAAAACTTGAAGACATTGGAAAGGTCCAATTATTTACTGTTTTAAGAGATTACCACAATGGCAGCTTACCCACATCATTATCCAATATTTTTACACCCAATACAGACATACATACTCACAACACACGAACAAGTTCTAACCTACATGTCGCATATCACCGAACAGAGGCAGCTATACGCACACCATCCCATCAAACAATACAATTATGGAATAACACAGATGCAGACACACGTGCGCAAATTATTACAACAAAGTCATTCAAAAAGTACATAAAAACAAAATTATTGAGAGCTACTAGAAGCCAGATCACTAAAACACACACCAGAAACCCTTAATGACAAAAAAGGAGTAATTTCCTATAATGTAATGAATGTTCTGTTGGATATTTTGGGACAAATTTGAACTGCTACTGTTGCTGCCTGTGACAGTAACGGACTACAATTAAATCGGTTGCAAAATACTCAATGATTTCATTGTTCACTGTGCACCTGACTGAAATTAAGATATTGAAATCTTAAGGGTTAAAGGTTTAACCACCGCCATGGCAGCCATGTTCCAAGACAGCGGAACCTGTCTATAGCGGCCACTCGCTTTCTGGATCCAGGAGGTGATGGACCTTTAAAGCAGATAAACATAAGAACCCAGGTCCTGTAAAGTCGCTGTCCTGTTGTATTATAAGCCACTACCTATATTCCTAAATGTATGAAATAACCAATTTTTAGTGACATATTATTTATTTTTTAATGTTGTATAAATGTGGTCTCTGTAGACAGGTTCTTCCGCTGTAGCGCACCCGGCCACCAGGACAACAAATATGTAGAAATGTGTACATGTACATGATGTATGAGTGCTGATGATAAAAATAATAATAATAATAATAATAATAATAATAATAATAATAATAATAATAATAATAATAATAATAATAATAATAATAACTACATGATAGTAATAATGATAATGATAATAATAATTAAAATAACAATAATAATACTAATGATAATGTCGTTGTTATTGTTATAATTAAATATAGTGATAATAGTAATGCGACAATAATAATAATAATAATAATAATAATAATAATAATAATACAAATAATAATAATGGTGGTGACAACAATAATTACACATGATAATAACAATCATTATAATGATAAAGCTGATGATGATGATGATGATGATAATAATAATAATAATAATAATAATAATAATAATAATAATAATATTAATAATAATAATAATAATAATAATAATAATAATAATAATAATACATGTACATAATAGTAATGGTGTTAATAATATTTTTGTTGTTATTGTTGTTAACAATAATCGTAATTTCACTGAATAGTAATAATACTCCGCAAGATGGTCACTCCACTCCGTCCACCGCCCCTCTCCCCCCCCCCCCCCCCCCATTATGTAAAACGTTATGTCATAAGTCATGTCTCCACACGTAATTTGTTTAAATGTATTGTATCGTACTCTATGTCATTTGTAATATAAAATATCCATGTACAGGTATATAAATATTATATGTATAAACATAATATTATAAATTTATGTTATATGTCAAGGATCCACCGCATCATAGGTTTTGCCTTTGTTGGATGCCTGTATTGAATTGTTGAATTATTTACCTGTATGGAAATAAAGAATCGTGAATCTTGAATCATCACATGTGTCATTTAGCATCGCTTGAACACCGTGAACTGATGTCGTCACATTGGCATCCAAAAGTGTCACACAAAATCTTCTCAAGGAGCATTTCTGAATCGCGAGACTGCAGGAGCACGCTATTTCTCTTCACCAAAACATGCAATAACTGGATTATACTGAATGGCTTCGCTGGTCGCATCATGAGTGTGGTCTAGTCTGATGTCTGCAGTTTGTCCAGGTTTATGTAGACCTACCCGGTCACTACATTGATAATAGGCCTGGGAGAGATGGGTATTAGCGGATCCACCACAGGCTGTACAGGAAGATGTTCCTGCTTCAAGACCGGTCTTGCGTGCCCAGCCAGTTTCAAATGTGGAGAAGACTGTTATGGTCCCCACGGTCATCATCCCACACTAACATTCAATGGATGAAACCACTTTTTAGCTATTTCACACCCATCTTTATCTAAAGTCCGCCCATGCATTATCCGTGTTAGGATCGATCGATCCCTGCACTCCACGAATCTCAGGTTCCAGAAAACTACATATGGTAGCTGCTCCTGCTACAAGACCGCCCGTGCGTACCCAGCCAGATTCAAATATGGAGAGGATGTTATAGTCGCCACGGTCATCCTCCCACAATGAATGAAACCACTTTTATCTAATCCATGCCCATCTCCAGCTAAGCTCCGCCCAGGCCTTGCCAGTGTTTGGATCGATTTATATACTGTGAATCCTGAGTTCCCAGATTCCCAATTTCATAGTAACTATGCAGCTAATATGTTGAATATTACGAAACTAATTTGACTGGGGACTGTTGCTGTCTATGGAAGCAACAGCGCGCGCCAAATCAAATTAGTTTCAAAATATTCAGCAAAATATTTATGAAATGGTAAAAACATACAATTTGTACAACTGACGGACTACTCAAGGTTTATGATGGACTTAATTACGTCATTCATTACGTATTTTGAGTGTGACGTCAGCCTACTCATGACGTAATTGCTTATGACGTCAATACTTGAGTGACAGACAGCCAGCCTTGTGTTCAAGAGAAAACGTTCCAGAGCACTCTGCACGTCCAAAATCAAGTTTTTTCGGTTTGTATATTATATGATGTAATCAATCCGAAAACAGCAGATTGTCAATAGTTTGCAGATTTAGCAAAACATTTTGAAATGTTTTCCCTTTTAAACGCTGATTTAATTCCCCTATTGAGCCATTCATGTCTAATGTTGATCCGCGTCTGATTTGATCTTTTAGCCACATGGCATATATTATGATTGACTATGCACACCTTCAATTCCTTCAATAATCTCAAAATGATCTCAAAATGTGCGCCATTGAATGTTACTGTTTGATAGACTTTACAATCACGATACCAATCACACCATGCAGCACTTAGAGACAATGACCTTGACCTTCTGGACTTGACCTTGGCATCACGGGGACCAGAGGAGGCAGTTGTTTTAGAATAGCTTGATCTGATCTAGAATGTAACAAATCTAACACAAGATAAATAGCCCAAAAGTCAGTTTTATTGGCAACTTATATCTATTTTAGGCCGAAAACTGTTGACCTTGACCTTTATTTCATGACCTTTTCCTTGACTGATAACGAAAACCTCCCCAATCGATCAGCCATATCAAAACAGTCATAAGTGCATCATAAAGGACACCCCGCCCCAAACACCCACCCCACCCCCTGAACCCCACTTTTCGCTGAACGCATGCAATTAATCTTGAAGTTGGGTGAACCATGAATTGATACTAGTACAAGTAGAATGCATCCAAATACCAAAATTGGCGAGTGTATACAAAACACTCAAACTAAGGCCCAGAGCAGAATTGTCTATCATGCCACCATGAAAAGTTGGTAAGGTTGCCACACTTTTGATATGCGATACGACAAAACCCCACAATGCATCCATGCACCAAGTTTGGTTACTGCATAAAAAAAACTACAGCCGGGACAAAAATAATTTCTGATGTTCAGTGGACCGTGTAAAGTTGGTCATTCTGGCCTACTTTGATAATAGCATACCTGTAGGCAACTATGCCTCCTTATACCACGTTTGGCTATTGCATACAAAAAAACCCTATTGAAACCACAGCCTGGACAAGAATAAAGTATGATGTTCAGTGAACCGTGAAAATTAAGTCGCCCTGACCTAAGTTTGGTACATGACACACCTTTAGGCCATAATTCATCCATTTAACTAGTTTGATTATAATATACAAAAACTCTAGAAAGTACAGCTCGGACACGAATATTCGATGTTGTTATGTGGACCGTGAAAAGTAGGGCACGCTGATCTACTTTTGATACATGACACACATGTAGGCTGTGACGCATCCATGCTGGTAGTTTGGTATTGTATGCCAAAAAAACTCTTGAAACTACAGCCTGGACAAGAATAAAATATGATGTTCAGTGAGCCGTGAAAAGCAGGTCACGCTGGCCTACATGATGATGCATTCATATACCAAGTTTTGTGAATATACATGAAAATACCGTCCAGATGAAAAGGATGGGGACGGACGCATGCAGACGCGCGCAGATGAACGCACCCACGGGCGGAAGGACGCAAGGACAAAGATATTACTATATACCCCTGCAAGGGTGTGGGGGGGGGGGGGGGGTGTGGGGGGTGCGATGTGTGTGTGTGGTTATACTGACTTCCCTTGACAAAGTAGATTACCCAATATGAACAACCCATCGTGTATGGAAAGCTACACAACCAGTACTATCAAAATAACATTCACTGCTAACCTGTACATCATCACAATCATCATCATCATCATCATAATCGTCGTCGTCGTCATCGTCGTCGTCATCATCATCATCATCATCATCATCATCATCATCATCATCAGCAGCAGCAGCAGCAGCAGCAGCAGCAGCAGCATCGTCAACATCATCATCATCATCATCGTCGTCGCCGTCGTCGTCGTCGTCGCCATCGTCTTCGTCGTCACCATCGTCGTCGCCGTATTCGTCATCATCGTCATCATCCTCATCATCGCCGTCGTCGTCGCTATCGTCGTCGCTATCGTCGTCGTCATCGTTGTCGTGTTCGTAGTCATCGTCATCGTCATCATCATCATCATCGTCGTCGTCGTCGTCATCGTCGTCGTCATCGTCATCGCAATCATCATCATCAAAATGATCGAATCATATGACATTGTCTTGTTATTGCCTCAGTGTTTTTGATACTAGGGCTTGCTCAGGCAAATTAAAATGTCCTATCTTGTTCTTGCATAATTCGCCTGTTGTCGCCTCCGCTATTGTAGCAGGCAGTGATTGCCCTTTTGTCGCCTCCATTATAAAGCTGGAAGTGATTCGTCTCTTGTTGCTTCCGCTATTGTGCGGGCAGTGATTCGCCTATTGTTTCCTCCGCTATTGTAGCCGGCAGCGATTCGTCTGTTGTCACCTCCGCTATTGTAGCAGGCAGTGATAGCCATTTTGTCACCTCAATTATAAAGCAGGAAGTGATTCGTCTCTTGTTGCTTTTGATATTGTAGCTGGCAGCGATTCGCCTGTAGTCACCTCCGCTATTGTAGCGGGCAGTGATTCGCCTATTGTTGCCTCCGATATTGTAACTGGCAGTGATTCGCCTGTTGTCGCCTTCGCTATTGAAGCAGGCAATGATTAACCTGTTGTAGCCTCCACTATTGTAGCAGACAGGGATTTGACGCTTTTCGCCTCTGCTATTGTAGCTGGCAGTGATTCGCCTGTTGTCGCCTTCGCTATTGTAGTTGGCAGTGATTAGCCTGTTGTCCCCTCCGCTATTGTAGCTGGCAGTGATTAGCCTGTTGTCGCCTCCGCTATTGTAGCTGGCAGTGATTAGCCTGTTGTCGCCTCAGTTATTGGAGCAGGAGGTGATTCGCATGTTGTCACCTCTTCTATTGTAACTGGCAGTGATTCCCCATTCATTCCCCTGTTGTGGTCTCCACTATAGTAGCTGGCCGTGATTCGCCTGTTGTCGCATAAGCTATTGTAGTTGGTAGTCATTCGCCGGTTGTCACCTCCGCTATTGTAGCCACAGGGATTTACCTGTTGTCGCCTCCACTATTGGAGCCAGCAGTGATTCGCCTGCTGTAGATTCCGCTATTGTAGCTGGAAGTGATTAGTCTGTTGTCACCTCCACTATTGTAGCTGGCAGTGATTCGCCTGTTGTCGCCTCCATTATTGTAGCTGGCCCATGATTCGCCTGTTGTTGGCCCCGCTATTGTAGTTGGCCGTGATTCGCCTGTTGTCCCCTCCACCATTATAGCTGGCATCGATTCGCCTGTTTTCGCCTCCACCTTTGTAGCAGGCAGTGATTCGCCTGTTGTCAATTCCGCTATTGTAGCTGGCAGTGATTAGCATGTTGTCACCTCCACTATTGTAACTTGGAGTGATTCGCCTGTTGTCGCCTCCGCTATTGTAGCTGGCAGTGATTCGCCTGTTGTCGGCACCGCTATTGTAGCGGGCTATGATTCGCCAGTTGTTGCCTCCGCTATTGTAGGTGGCAGTGATTGCCCTTTTGTCGCCTCCATTCTAAAGCGGGAAGTGACTCGTATCTTGTTTCTTCCGCTATTGTAGCGGGCAGTGATTCACCTATTGTTGCCTCCGCTATTGTAGCCAGCAGCGATTCGTCTGTTGTCACCTCCGCTATTGTAGCAGGAAGTGATAGCCATTTTGTTACCTCCATTATAAAGCAGGAAGTTATTCGTCTGTTGTTGCTTTTGATATTGTAGCTAGTAGCGATTCGCCTATTGTCGTCTCCGATATTGTAACTGGGAGTGATTCTCCTGTTATCACCTTCGCTATTGAAGCATGCAGTGATTAACCTGTTGTAGCTTCCACTATTGTAGCAGACAGTGATTTGCCGCATTTCGCCTCTGCTATTGTAGCTGGCAGTGATTCGCGTGTTGTCGCCTCCGCTATTGTAGCTGGCAGTGATTAGCATGTTGTCGCCTCAGTTATTGGAGCAGGAGGTGATTCGCCTGTTGTCACCTCTGCTATTGTAGCTGGTCGTGATTCGCCTGTTGTCACTTAAGCTATTGTAGTTGGTAGTCATTCGCCAGTTGTCACCTCCGGTATTGTAGCCTGCAAGGATGTACCTGTTGTCGTCTTCACTATTGGAGCCAGCAGTGATTCGCCTGTTGTCGATTCCGCTATTGTAGCTGGCAGTAATTAGCATGTTGTCACCTCCACTATTGTAACTGGGAGTAATTCACCTGTTGTCGCCTCCGCTATTGTAGCTGGCCATGATTCGCCTGTTGTCGTCTTCACTATTGCAGTGGGCAGTAATTAGCCTGATGTCGCCTCCGCTATTGTAGCTGCCAGTGATTCGCCTGTTGTCGGCCCCGCTATTGCAGCTGGCCATGATTCGCCTGTTATCGCCTCCGCTATTGTAGCTGGCAGTGGGTCTCATGTTTTCGCCTGCACTATTGTAGCTAGCAGTGATTAGCCTGTTGTTGCCGCAATTATTGGAGCAGGAAGTGATTCACCTGTTGTCACCTCTGCTATTGTAGCTGGCCGTGATTCGCTTGATGTCACCTCCACTATTGTAGCTGGCAGTGATTTGCCTGTTGTCGCCTCCACCAATGTAGCAGGCAGTGCTTAGCCTGTTGTCACTTCCCCCTCCAACCCACACCCCCACCGTATTGTAGCTGGCAGTAATTCGCCTGTTGTCATCTCCACTATTGTGGCTTGAAGTGATTCGCCTATTGTCGCCTCTGCTATTGTAGTTGCCACGGATTGGCCTGTTGTCGCCTGCGCTGTTGTAATCGGCAGTGATTCACCTGATGTTGTGTAGCACGGATCGACCGGACAGGTACCAGCCATCCCAGCAAGGCTGTGTACGGATCGGCCATTCCGGATTCGTTCTAAAACGCACCCACCCCCTGGTTAGAGCAATAAGCATATGTAAGCCCTATATGAGAGGTTTCTTGTGAAAAGTCCGATAGAATGCATGGTGCGCATGCGTGCACGCGTCAGAGCTTCCCTGACAACACGTCTTGGAATTGGAAGCGAGTGCTTACCTATAGTGTACCGAGTAGGTACTCGTAAATGCTTATACTTTATCCGTTCTCGTTTATGCTGGTACCAGTTAGGACCAGAATTAAAGGAGCTTTCCAAAACTGTAAACTATTTTAAAATCGGCCAAGAAATGGCTGAGTTATCGTCGAAACTCCCCGCTAAATTATACTTGGAATATTGCTATAATGTCATAGTCGCGTGTATATATTAAACTAAATACAAAGATCTGTGTACACGTGGTCGATACGTCACTAGCATACCAGCACGCTGATTGGCTGGCGCTCGGCCGCTGATTGCTTGAGGCGTACAGCCCTGACGTCACAGCGAGTATAAAATGGGTGAAAAATCAAGGATCAGGAGCATTGCCAGCATGGAAGCCGGCCCGCGCAGGACGACTGGACCACCTGGATGACGGATGTAACCCGCTGACCTACCAGTGATCTTCACTTCAACCGGTGTCTTACGGAACCCAGCACATCCGCGGTATAGGACGTCCTCGGCTTCCACGGAATTTTGGATACTCCCCGACGGCCATCCATGAGTAATAAACTAAATTTAAAGTTAGACCTTCCACATCCAGACTTTCCTAAATGCAACTTCGGCGGGAGGGGCCGTGCAGACCCGGAATGTAATCTTATGCGATGTAGAGCTACGTGATTCTTGGTGGATGACTCGCCGGATCTGCCAACCACACTTAAAAGTGGACACTAAATCCCGCACTGCATGTCGTGTGTTTTAATTAACATTTCGGCTACAGTCGGGTGGACTTTGCTAGGTGCGTTACAAGAGCTATGCGACGCATCCCACACCATGTGCCAAGTTATGTATCCGCTTAACATTATTATACAAACTTCTCTGTTAATGTTCAACCTTTAACTTTATTTACTTCCGTCGCCGGACGGAGAACGTTCTCACTTCCGCATAAATTATGATTTAGTTATAGAGACTATCTAATGCTACTTCACTGTTCTGTTTCACTGTCATGAGTATGCACCGTATCCACCCTGCCTGGAGGAGTCAGCTTGTGGATCCAACCTGCGGAGACCAGCTGCGAAAATCGCCTGCAGAAACCTCTCCAGCTCGACTGAATGTGTCAACTCGCGCTATGAATATGTTAGTGCCTCAATTTCAGTAACATAGTAGCCTGTTCCCTACCGACGACTATTAGATACTCAACTAACTATACTATTGTAAATCTAATTGTTATTTCCGTATATGGCACTGATGACTACAAGGTGCCTTCTCGGTCTTAGGACCGCAATTTATAATTTCTTTATTACTGTTCATATTATCCTTATTTACTATGGGTGATTTAACTAACTGCACCGTTTAGGTTTATCAACCTGATACATATTACCTCATTAATTCATATATAAATTGTCATTGTTCATTGTATTGGTTAGTTATATATGACAGATAGCCATTTCGTTGATATGTTTTGTTTAATTATAGAAAACTTAGACCGCAGTATGATAGGAAATACAAAACAGCAATATTTATATCCGCATCACTTATCCCTACCATCATCAATTTTACACTGAGGTCGCTGACCGTGCTCTAACTGTTTGAGCCCAGCATGTTGCCGACTAAACCTTACTATTCAGCTCAAATAGGATAGGTTTGAAGTGGTTAGGGGCAATCTCTTCGTTAGGAGACATATAGTGTACACCTCTTTTCCAGTTGTTGCAGTAATGTAGCTCCACACTCCGGCAAGGTTGTGTAAAATTGACCAAATACCTATAGGGACTCGTATATATTAAAGTTATTGTCTCTTTCCACGATCCACTAGCCGAATGGCTTCTTAATTGTTTGGACGTCCCATCAGCACGTTGATCTGATCCAACCCTAGGAAACTATCGGAGGTTTCTGAGCGGTGATGGTTAAAGTGCTGATTTACATACATCTCCGCCGTATCCTTGGATACTTGTTAGCTAGATAACCCTGCCAGCGAAGGAAAGCACTGCGAAAGCATATAGTTATAAATGTGAGTTTGATAGATTTATTTTGCCAGCCCGCAGTGCATATCTGGGGCACATTGGAACATAATCCTAGTGACAGGTCAAAAGTTAGGTCCATAGGAAACGGTGACGGGCGAGACATGCATCTCCATCCAACTCGTTGGAGTATCTGGGAAGGATCTTGGAATCCGCCACGCCCTCATGGGAAGGACGCTCGCGGTGGATATTCGCCTCTCTATCCCCACCTTAACGATATGTCAGTGATCAAACTTGCTTATGTGAAGTGTAGCCATTGTCCAGGTGATGTTTTATGTGGTTGCGGAGCAAGGTACCCGGATTCTAATCAAATTCGGATGCATTGCGGTGTAACATGTACGCTTACCGTCCATGGAGGTAGATGCTCTTTCAAAGCGGCCTACGGGAAGCTAGGTGTCTGCGCCCATTGGACAGCTGTATCCAACGATAGGTAGGAATCCATGCCACTTGCGGCCAAAGCTAGTTTTCGTTCCTAACACTTAATCGGTAGGTTAGACTGTAGCAGAAGGCCCGCATAAATAGAGCGGCATCTACCAATACAGCATCTTGGAACTACATAAAACAGTAACATGGGAATTCTTCGGAAATCGCTTGTTCCGCCTTCACGCAAACCAGTACGCATCATGTTAATTATGGCTTCACTAGGATTTTTCAGCACTTAGCATTTTCTGATGAACAAAGCAGTGGCCCTTTTTGCCAACGCTTTCCTCCACTTCGGCATTGAGGGCATTTTCTTGTAACGGAGGCCCACACGAGGCACTTGCCTCTCGCAACAGCGAGAATTCCTATAATGGAGGCCCGCATGAGGCACCTTCCTCTCTCACCATCCTGAAATATTCGATGACGGAGGCCCATGCGGGGCACTTTCCTCTCACAGCAATAATGTTCTCTCTGTATATGTTAGGGGTATATTAACTTAAATTAAGTTACTCAGTGATCTCTTATGCGGATGCTTCTCTTGCGGGGATACCTCTGCGGATTCAAGGATATGTGTGGGACCTCCGGCTACACCACGCAGAAAGGACATCAGCTAGCTCTATATTATGTATTATTGTGCTCATATTACTGTCAAACGATTCTCCCTGTTTGTATAGTACTTATTTATATTCTAAGTATATTATTCTAATTATTCCACTCTCTAAATTAGTATGGAAAGACAAACCAGTGACACAAACAGTTGGGACGACACCATGTGGTTCAATCTCAGCGGCAATGGTCGCAGGGCGCCACTGGAACAGTATTGTTCCACCGGCTCTAGAAGTTGGTCTATGTACTCCGCAGAGAGACAGCACATGGGAACCGCAACCCCGAGATCCACAGCTAACCAGCCATTCTGGTCATCGCACACTTACGGTGTGATGGGCAGATATTTAGTGGCGGACCAGCACATACCCCCATGAGCTACATGTGGTGTCCGATGTTAGGCTCGAACAAGAAGCGAACCCACGCCTACACTCACCAACCGCGAGTTCCAGTCTCCTTCATCTGACAGTCAATGCCCCCTCGATTTGTAGGTAGCCTCTAATGATGGACGTACTGCTCGCATGCTCACCGACGATGTAACAAATTTAACCGGTGCACAATGACCAGCACCAACACAACACAAGTTCTCACCGATCAGCGAGGGAACATTCCGCGATGCCTCACAGGTGGGAACTCAATACATCACCTTATCGGATCTCCGCGATAGGCTACCACCATCTACACTTGATCGTGGACGACCATGACAAAGACCCCTATGGGGGCAACTACCGCCTTCACGACCATTATGTTCGCCTACGTCATCAATGGGTGATACTCATCCAGATACTCATGTGCCATATCCCATCATCTCCGTATTATTCACCACATCAGTGGTACGAACCACAGGATATGGCTACACCATTCCAGCAAAACATCAGACAACGTACACATCGCGCACATTATTGACGTCAGTCACCTGCACCGCCTTCGTACGAGGAATACGTCTCACAGTATCAGGAACGTCCACGCCCTCTACACAACATGCCTCCACCAGGCTATAGACCTACACCTGTCTATGGACCCGCATCAGGTCAGTATTCGGCAGAACCAACGTACCGTGCAGCACGTTATCACAGATAACAGCCTTCACGAACGCATCAGCACCATCAGGGACATCGACGAGCAACACCACCACCACCTATACGCCGACCCACATCCGCATTCTCATCAGTTTCGCCAGCACCGCCACCAGGTTTTACTCCAATTACTTCTCCAAGAGGTCATGGCCGGATCATTCCACCCCACCCCACCCCACCCCCACACCCTCCAATTTAGTGGGGAGACTGATTGGGCTAATTATAAAGTACAATTCGAAATAATAAGTAGGACGAACCGATGGAGGAAAGTATTTAGCCGCAAAGCTGCTGGAAAAGCTTTACAAATTCTGGCAGACTTAGGCACAGACTACACACCATCTTACACCGAACTAGAGAACGCGTTGTCGGAAAGATTCGGCGACACCGCCCTCGGAGAAACAAGTCAGCTTCAATTGAAGAATCTACATCGACGCTCAGAGGAAACATTGCCAGAATCAGCGAGTCGCATCTGTCATCTTGTTACGCGTGCATACCCCAGCACAAATATCGAGGACATAACACATCTACATCTTGACACTTTCATAGACGCATTGAGCGGAGAGCCCGCCCTCAAAGAAAACCTGTTTCCCACGGAGCATGGCAGCCTCCAACAACTAACGGCTACTGCGGTTCAGATCGAGAACTTCTTGGAATGGGAGAAAAATAATCACCGCCAACTGCATCCAATGAATGAAATGAATGATGTTAATGTTGCAACTACAACCAAATCAACTACGACACCCACATGCGCCACCAACAACAGAAAACTCCGGTCAATATCACACATCTAGAGGGAGAGGGTGTGGCAAATCCCATCGTTGGGGCCAGCGCAACAATAACAATAGACAAAACATGCACGAAAGGTTGGAAGCGATAACTAAACAGATCTCAGCACTCACCAACCTTGTGACGACACTCAGCACTACAGTAGCAACATAATCCACCACTAGACTGCAATCAACCACAGCATTAGCACCACCACCGAACACATGCTTTGGATGTGGTCAACTGGGCCATTGGAGTGAACGATACCCAAACCGTCATCCATCTACAACCCCAACCACTGACCGACGAACCCCGCAGCCAGAGAATCCGTCAACCTAGCACGGCCATCGATTACAGAGTCACTTCGGTGCTGGTCCCTACAACCTGGCTCAACTGCAGCCTCTGTACAACTATGTCAGGCGACCACACATACTCGTCAACATATTCCTACAACACCATACACTCACCCGCACCTGGCTTCTCCTATGACGGTGCCCACGATGCACACTACATCCGCAGCACTGCCATCTCCCCTTGCGAGAAAAGAGACCCAACATTTTCCACATCTGCGCAACCTTCTTTCCTATGTAAAACGGCAGTGGTAGGTTGTAGCACCTCCGCTGAAACAACGTTTTTGCAAGCACCACGTCCCACCGCCAAGGCACTTAACACCCGGTGTCCTTTGGTGGTTTGCAACTCACAGCCCCTTACAGCTACACCACAAACATGCACAATCAGCAGTGATTCCGAAGAAAGTACCCATTCAACCGCATGGATCCGCAAAAAGAAACATCGGACAAAGAAAAGGAACGTCCCACAACGCCATTGCTTCCTCTGCACTTCAAGTAAACATCTGTAGCAATACTACTAGTGCATTACAGTGGTACTCACCCAACAGGGGTCACGAATCGCACAGGGAACTGGCAGCAAGTACTCGCGTTTCGGGTTCCAAGGTACGACTGCCGGGCGTCCGTAGAAACAGTGGGAATCAGCTAGCCTGGCAGCCGCGAAACACGAATTCCGAGATTGCGGGATACCGCCAGTTCCAAATTCCTCCCTGTTCTTAAAATGAGACTTCCTATGTCTAAAAATGAAAATATATTAAATAAAGAACCATACTTATAATACAATTGTATGGCCATTGACGCTCAACTGCTAAAGGTAGAATTAGAATTGACCACAAAAAATGTGCCCATAGTAGGTGTCGATCCATCCAGAGAGAATGAGCGGCTAATGATAAAACAGATGGATAGATCTACAGCTGCCGGACGTGGGCCATCATTACAGATTGTAAAATAGCATAGCATCCCTAACTAAAATTAAGGACAGTGGTTTTCCACCACAATATAAAACGGACAGAATTGATGGAATTGCCGAATTGATAAAGTAATACAAATAATCTCACATGAATTTAATGGAAGGGTTATATGAAATTAAAATATGCGAGATTCGAGGAAAATCTATGAATGTTGCATAAAGTTTTAATTTTAGTGAACATCTTTAACCTTCACATTTATGATATAAGATATATACCTCTTATATAAGTGAACGGATCTGAATTTACAAATTTAGGAAATCCGGAAAGCCACTACCCCTATCACAATAAATATATCTGAGTGAAGCTAAAACGGAACGGATACAGCGGAAGAAAGAAACATGATTTTGCGTTATGACTAACACGTCAATTACTTTGTGCATTATAAAGTGGCAAGCGCAAGAAATGCATCTGCACGATTTATGCAGTCTTTGCTAATTGCATATTATAGATTTGCTGTCATATGCAGGACTTATGCATTATAGAGTAATGCACATTATAAATATGCATGAATCATGCATTATAAAGTAATGCATCATTGCATCATTTTAACATTGTTACACGTTTAATAGATATTTTATAAGGTAGCTCAAATATATTATATGTAGTTTTATTAGGTCAGCACAGATATTTTATAGGATAGCCCAGATATATTAATTCTACATTAGGTCAGTTCAGATATTTCATATTAGGTCATATAAGACGAAACCAGAGGAACATATATGGAGATGGACAAGTAGAGTCCGTGAAGACTTACATAGTCTAATTCACGAATGTTTAAGCATTCTAATACAGTTCATAATCTAGGAACTTGTTGGGAAGACGGCACTGCCTTCTTCCTGTTCGACTCTGTATGGTGTGAGTTTGGAGTCGGTCATCTCTAGGAGATGTGTGATGTATTTCCCCTCGGACCCGAGACCTCATGCGCCTAGGCGAAAAAATGTGATGCGGTTCTCCTCGGACCTGACACCTCATGCGCCTAGGGGAAGTGTGATGCGTTTCTCCTCGGACCTGACACCTCATGCGCCTAGGAGAGTGATGCTGTGTTTGTGGGACGGGTAAAACAGAGTCGATATCCAGGTCATCTGTCAAAACAGCATCTAGATCACCATGCAGAATTGATGAGGATGGGTCAATACCATATGGAATGGTTTCATCCAAATCCTCTCCAAAAATGGAAACATGGTTGCCATCAGATAACCTACGGCCACCATCAGGGGATAATAAGTCAGCAACATCGCCATGATCTTCAGAGCTTATAGCGCATCTCATTCGCAATATCCAGAGAGGTAAATCACGATCTCTACACAGCTTTATTCTATCATGGTGAACAACTAGTTCCCGCGTTGGTTTTTGATACCAAACAGTGCTTCTGACAACTTTTATTAAATAATAAATGACCCAGTCCAAGGAGGTTGTAGTTTACTGGACTGACCGATCTTAGTTGCAGAATTAGCAAGATAAACTACATCACCAACATGATAGGCATGCTCAGACAAACGTAGATCATACTCTTTGTTCTGGCGCTTCTGAGCTATTTTAAGATTATCCCGTGCTATCTCATGAGTTTCGTGCAACGTTTGCTGTAACTGTTTGACGAAGTCACTAGCATCCGAAAGGGCATCATGTGTCGTCGCAGACAAAGGGCATTTGCACATCATGTCAATGGGCTGTAGCAATTCTCGACCAAGCATCATCATGTTGTAAGTATAACATGTCTGTCGGCTTACAACTGAAACTGAGCAGCCAAGTAAGACTGTGATGGTCAGTCCGCACAATAAATGACCATCCTAGCAAGTACATATGGTACTGCCTAGTAAATGCTACCACAGCTAGCAACTCTTTGTGTGTAACTCAATATTTACGCTGAGCCGGTGTCAACGTTCGGCTCGCAAAACCAATAAGCACCTCTTTCCTATTCTGAATTTGGAACAACTCTGCACCTATAGCAGCCTCTGAAGCATCAGTATTTAGTATGAAGGTACCATCCGGTGTCGGATAAACTAACACTGCAGGGGTGGCCATAGCACCCCGAAGTGTTTCAAAAGCTACCCGATGCTCTAGAGTCCAGTCATACTCTACTTTGGAACTGGTAAGTGCAGACAGAGGAGCAGAAATACCAGCAAACACCTGTATGTGCTCTCGGTGGTAATTCATGAATCCTAGGAAAGATTCCAGCTTTTCCTGGTCTTAGGAACATGCCAATTAGGGATGCTTTCCATATTGTTTGGCTTAACAGCGATTCCCTTACCACTCACCAACCTACCTAAAACAGAGTTCTGTATGGAACAAATTACACTTCTTAGGTTTTAATTTACGGTTGTGCGACAGGAATCGGGAAAGGACAGCTTTCAAGTTGGTCATATGACTGTCAAAGTCAGTCCTTGTCACTACCACATCATCTAAATACGCAAGACACTCGCAACAGTTAAGACCTTGCAACACGAGCTGAACAGCCCTCTGAAGGATAGCCGGGCTGCTGCACGTACCAAATGGCATACAGACAAATTCAAAGAGCCCATGTCTTGTGATAAATGCGAGCTTGTGGCGGTCCTCTGAGTCAACCTAGACCTGCCAATACCCGGCTGCCATATCAAGTGTGCTGATGAACTTAGCACCACCAAGTGCATCCAGACATGTCTCAATGTTTGGTAGGGGGTAAAGGGCTTTGCGAGTTAGACTGTTCAGAGCTCGAAAATCGATGCAATACCACACTGTACCATCTTTCTTCCGAACTAATACCAGGGGCTGACGACCACTCAGATTTTGACGGAACTATGATCCCTTTCTCTAACATTTCCGCAAGGTGTTTCTCTTCCTCATTCTCAAAACCAAGAGGAGTTCATCTAAGTTTAGAACGAATAGGTTGTGTCAACCTTATGTCGTATGTCTTATCCCTTTGAACAAACCTAAATCAAGATCATCTTTTGCAAATGCATCCTGGTACTCGATTAACATGTATTTAACTTGCAAAGACTGCGTCACTGATAAACCCAATGTTGACCTCCCATACAAATCCTGTAAGAACACAGGGATGTCCACCTCAGTGGCTGTAGAAGTCTGTAAACCATCCTGGTTTATGGGGTTACCATCTAGGTTGAAATTCTGTTCCAGATTCTAAAACCTCCTCAATTTGTGTGACAATATCAAGGATGTGGTCTTGTTCCAGAGTAATATATTGGGCCGACAGGTTCCTTAACAAAATAGGAATCTGTGAATCTTTGGCAGTGTCCACTGCATGAGGCATTACCAGACCCTCCAGTTTAGACAAGGGCTGGAGCACAACATCATTCTGTACCTCCCGATCCAAAATGCCTGTGGTCTTCATGCCCTCAAAAGGACCAACGACGACGTTCCGCTTCAATGTTACCTGAGCGACTTGGCCTTCCTTCCCATGAGCTCTCAAAATTGATGCTTGAATCGGTTCTCCATTAATTGTCAGACACAGTCTTGTCAGATCAATGGTGGCCTAGTTTGCCTTCAAGAAATCCAGGCCTAATATAATCGGATCGTTAATATTGGCAACAGGACTGGCCAGTTGAACATCATAGAGCCTAATGCAATTGTGACTGGTTCAACACCTTCTGCAGGGAAAATATTATCTGTACCTGCACCTTTCAATGAAATAGACTCCAACTTCCTTAAAGGGTAAGGTAATTTCTTTGCAAAGAAATCGCCAATTACTGTCACTTGTGCTGCAGTGTCCACTACTGCATCATCGGAAACACCATTTACTTTAATGGGAATGACTAGTGTCGTTGGGTCACAATTAACCTCATACATGCGAACATCATATGGTCGCACAGGTGAAGATCTCGGTGAAGCAGCTGATGGTGACCATGTACGCCTCGGCTCCGGACACTCACAGGAAAAAATGGGTCTCTCAATTGCAATTAAACTCTTTCCCGACCTGAGAGGAGAAGGGGAACGCGATGGAACGACCTTCCCTCTTGGAGGAGAATGACCTCGACCGAATTGACCATTTATAAGATTCAAAATCTTAGCAACATCTACCTTCATCTCCGCCATATCCTTCCTTAGTCCTTCGACATCTTTCTCTAATTTATCTATCCTGCTTGGAGCCGTTATGCCTTTCAACTGCTCAGGATTATCTGCCTCCATCAAATCAGAAGCATCGTCCGGAAAACGGACCTTTCGAACCTCAGGTCTTCTGGAACCCATGATCAATCTTTGATTATGGATAGCTGCTTTGACCATTTGTACAGCCTCCTCCAGGGTGCTTGGATCTTTATCCATAGCTATCAGAATGGCTCGTGTATGCTCAACACCCCGTAGCAATGCATCAATGGCAATTGTCTCGCCCAAACTCTAGGAGACATCAAGGTAGCCATCTAAATTGAGCTCCTGAATGATTTCTGCAAATTCTTCTAAAGAGTTACCCTCTTGTCGAATGTCTTGCATTTTTTCCTGATGATGTAGGGCAGATCTTTCTTCCCGAATCGCAACCTAAATTTGTCGCATAAACTGACATAATCATTCTGGACTTGCACAGAACAAATGCAGTAAAACCTTAAGGCCTTGTCCTTAAAGCCGAGATGAGCATGTCTAACATACATATATGTATCAAACCAATGATACCTCGAAGCAGTATGCTCAAACTGTATGAAAAATGGTTTTCACTCACATTTCCCATCAAAAGTTAACATTTTAGGTGGAGGAGGACCATCAGAGTAACTTCTACGACCTGCTGACGACATTCTAGAGTCATTGTATGAAGAGCCATCCAAGTAGCCTCTACGAACTGGTGATGACGTCCTAGTGTCATGGTGAGAAACTGATCTCGACTCCCTCTTAGGCTCTCTAGGGCTATATACCCCCACCCCTAGGAGCCAGGTTATCAACTAGGGTATGATCACGACTTGGTCGACTAGTTGAGTTAAGGAGTGCCTTGTATTTGATACCTTGAGCTAGTAGTTCCATGTTCAGTCTAGCTACTTGCTCTTCCAGGGATTCTTCCCTTGGGTGGGAGTCGATCCCACCAACAGCACCTTCATCATTGATGTCAAATACGACGTCCCCAGCATGGAGCAATCGTTCAAGGACTGTAGCTGTGGCAGGCAGATGAGGATCTGTCTTAATGTCGGCCAGAGATATGGAACCTCCTCTGGACTCACGGAAACTTACTATGCAGCAGATCGAATTTTACCAATATTATGGAGTGTACCAAGTTCCTCCACGGTTGCAGTGTTAATACACAAAGGCTTCGGCATTATGGGTCACCTGTTGATTTCTACCAGGGAAGCGAAATTAATATTCAATAAAAAGTAATAGCGCTTACGGAAATAAGTTGTGAACATATGCTTACTGAAAAATATAACTTACTGAGTAGTGATGGTGGTACAACTCCGGAGAATGTCTAAATGAATTTTCCGAAGCCAGACCAGATTCAGGAAGTACCTGCATGCAAGTCATCCTTCAGAAACTCGAAAGTATAATGATAACGGACGCGTTTACGTGCACTAGATTTTTTATGGAGTATTAACTCTATACTGCATTTGATGGTGTGTACACCAATATCTGCATCAATTTTCTCAATTCTATCATTGAGAAGAGAGAGTTGGTCATGCAGTTGCAGCTCTTGGTCTTTGAAGGAACAGGGATTCAAATGGTACAGTTACTCATTATACAGGACCAGCGAATACGCCGGGATATCGATAAATTCATGGTTTGGCTGTAGCACCTTACTATGTCTATCGCATGGTGATAGTGTTGGCAAATGCGGTCTACCACGAGTTCATCATCGGCCATCCTTAAATAGACAAAACCGTCGCCTCATTTCTCGGTAAGGTCGCAGGTTTCGGCCCAGATATAGAAAACGATACGGTGAAATTTCTGAACAGCGTTGGCTATTCTCGACTGCAAAATATTAACCAGATCTTGTGTAGTACCACCGCCTTTACACCAATACTCAACAAACCCAGTTTGATCAGCCCTTTTCAAAATGAAACCTCTACTTGTACCCAACAAAATTGCCTTGTGGGTAAAGGATTGATGCACAGAAAACTGGGTGCGAGCCACAAACTCCTCAGATTTAACTTGAAAAGAAGGCATAAGCTGAGTAGTGTTTTAACTGAGTAGCTGGCAACGTAAAATTAATAATAACAAAAAAAAACAAATAATGTGCAGCGTAATTAGTAAACCTAATATTACAATTGAAACATATGTGTTGATTGGAAGGGAGACTACCCTCTAATGTTCAAAAAGTTAATAATAATAATAATAATAATAATAATAATAATAATAATAATAATAATAATAATAACAGTGACAGTGATTTATATCACTTCTTTTTTTCAAATAATTCTGAAATAAACAACGAAATTGAACTGTAATTAAAGTATAAAGAAATATAAAAAATCCGACGGTTAAACTACAGCTCAGAATCGCGGTTTCCTACATATGACACTGAAGACAACTAACAATAATAATCCAGAAACTATAGGGGTGTCATTCCATGGAATGCCGACATAGATGAAAAAACTTAGCACGAAAATATACCTCGATTCATTACAATTCAAATAAATAACATTGAATCTTGAATCTATGACGTATATGGCGTATGTATGTACGGTATATTAATATATATATATATACCCGATATTTGCATGCTATAGTATAAATAAATAATATATATTTTACTATAACTCACCTATCATCCGTGATTATTAAATAATAAAAAACTAAAAGAAAATCAAAATGGCGCCAGAGTCTGCCAAATTGACGTTCGGGCAGGACTAGAGTAGTCCTTATATTTCCGAGAATTCTATGTTTTTAACAGCAAAATAGTGAGTAGAATTTAGAAATAACTAACAATAATTTTTAATTTAGGGCCCAAAGTACTCCTGACACCATCTGTAGTAATACTCCTAGTGCATTACAGGGGTCACGAAGCGCACAGGAAACTGGCGGCAAGTGCTCGTGTTTCGGGTTCCAAGGTACGACTGCCGGGCATCCGTAGAAATGGCGGGATTCAGCTAGCCTGGCAGCCCCAAAACACGAATTCCGAGATTGCGGGATACCGCCAGTTCCACACATTCAATGGCGCGGTGCAAAACGTGGTGTGCTAAGTTAGTCCTTATCCATGAACGTGAGGATCCTATCCGCACTGCAGTATACACCAACACAGCTTACGCAGAATCAGCAACAACTCCACCACCACTGCTACCCCCGAGCCCGTCGTCGCCCAAGCAATCACAGTAGCAGTGACGACGATTCGGCCCTTTCCACGCTCAGCCACCAACTGCACTCACGGAAGCCATCCGGAAACAAGCCGACTATATACAGACTGATACCGCACCCCCCCCCCCTACTGTTCAAACATAGTGTACTGAGGGTCTTCATTATTTGAAGCTACTGATTCCTAATGGCAATCAAAGACTGATTCCGACTAGACCATCAAGTCTTTTGTGGATTAAATTAGATGTGACCATCATTATAGACAACATACCCTACCGCTTTATGCTGTGGGCACAGAAAACATACACTTGCTCCAGTGTAACAAAAAGATTATAAATTTCTGGAATTGTTCACTGCATCATTTAGAACTAAATTCAAGCTATATGCAGCACATTGAATATATATGGTATTTGGCTGCTTTTTTCTATCAGTGTTTGTACCCCCATTGTACCCCCATACCCCACTCATGGTTGCTGCTCCATCATATCCCTACCCACAATATTTTGAAAGATCCCACTCTTTGGGATCCGTTTGCTGTAAAATGAAACCTTCAATAGCAACAGCAGAATTGGTCCGGCAGAGGATGGAAACCAAGAAAGACTTCGTACACCCTCATGTCAGATGGGATTCCATTATCATAATTTTTCAACTCAACATATCTATAAATCTTGACTCAGTTGCTCTACCTTTGGAATTCCTGTGTTGTATCAACTATTATCGAGAAGAATGGGGCATTCGTAATGTCCTGAATTAAAGACATGTCCAAGATCTCTGAATGCTAGTTTATATATATGTTTGTATGATTACTGTATTCTGCGGCTGTAGTAGTAGCAACATCAGTCCTTATTTGCTTTTCCCCACTCTGTCTTGTCATCCGCCGAAATCTTTCTTGATTATTTTTAGCTAATGTTAAAGTTATGTTTATAATACGATTTAGAACCTTCGCCAAAGGTTCATTTATTTCTGGGCTTGCGCTGCTACCTCAGGATCAATAGTTTCACCACGTCTCCAATAATTAAACACACCACATGCGTCAACATGTGAAGTACACTTCTCATGCTCTTTCATTTTCTTAGAAAAACTTTCCAATCTCGAATACCATTTGACCATATGCAACCACTTTGGTAGCTTTTTGCCACTTCCGTTACCAAAAAGCCAGCATGCCCCATAATAGCAACTGCCAAGCTTTATCGAATAACACAGTCACGTTCTGGGAATTTCCATTAGATTTAGTGTACTGAAAGTAGCATTTATTCGAGAATGAGCTATTTTCAGGGTCTTTGTCTCGATGGAATGGGTCATTTGGTCTGCATGAGCCATACAAAAGAATAAAACGTTTGGTACTTTGATCGGTAATACTGTCATCAAAGTTGCCTTTGTCAGTAGGAAACGGATCTGATAGTATCTCATTAGTCTCAACTACAGTATGAGCATCTGAGGTGGAAAATGGAAATGCCAATGAATTTAAGGCTGTAAGTTAATATCGTTGGTGTTGTTAACTAAATGGAAGGCAGAACATGGTCACATTTTACCAATTACTTGCTGTCGGTGACCGCACTATTGTGTTACTGCACTATTGTGTACACTACGGTGCGTAGCCTTGCCTGGCCTAGAGCTATTAAGTTGTGGGGCCCCTTACACTTTTGGTACGTGAGACTACTACTACTACTACTACTACTACTACTACTACTACTACTACTACTACTACTACTACTACTACTACTGCTGCTACTGCTGCTGCTACTACTACTACTACTACTACATCATGCCAGTTATTCTATTGGATGTTTTGAAACTAGTTTGCCTGTAAGCTGTTGTTTCAGCAATAGCCGCCATGCAAATTACTTTCAAAATATGCAACATCCTAAGAGTGTATGCTTGCTGTTAAATTGAAATTTAATATTTCATGTTAAAATGTTATAATTGTTTTACGATTTTTAGGGGCTCCTTATTTTTTTAGATCCATGACTTTAGGGCCACTTTAGCCCTTGCCGTAATCCGACTCTGGGTGCACGTGCCACTAGCAAAAGCATACATCTGTTTTATCAATTATGGCGTCCCATAGAAGAATGATTAAAATAAAGCAAAAAGGTTTATGCAAATTGTTTAAAGTTAAGAAGTTTTCTCCAGCAACATTTATTTCAAAACTAGGCTTCATATTCACAGATGACTCCAATTGGAGTGTTCTCGATGTCGTTGATGGTGATGGCGACGAAAGGTGGTCAATGTTTAATAGCAAAATGAAAATTTCCAGAGCCAAGAACATATATTCCTTTTTTATATCACAATTTGGGACACTTTGAAACGTGTATGCACTGTTTACACTGCCTTATCCCTTTGAACACTGAATTCCAAGGATCACAATCACAATATGCGGATAAGCTGTTAAATATTTCTAAACAACTATGATAGGAACCCGTGACTACCATATGCAGCAACAGCTTCTAGTCAAATTAGTTTCAAAATATTAAAGTGAATTGCTAACAGAATATAAATGATTTTCCGTGTATGGTCTTTCGTGGTCAAAGGGTTAAATATTAAATTCAACCCTGGGTGTAAACCATACAAACCATATACAATAGCCTGATTACACCGTGTTTCTGTCTGATCAGTGGTCACTAAGGTTAAGAACAAGACTTCCAGTTCGAAACACTGCTCACTGACCATTATCAGTCATTTACACATATTCTAAGACCTTAATAGACACATACTAGTGTGAAAACAAGGCCCACCTGCAACAAGTGTACTTTCTGGTGTATCAGACACAGACCGTTCATCAACTGGCATGCTAACCATACCGTGCACACCCACAATGGTTGTTTCTGTGCCACTAGTTGCAGCAGTTGTTTCCGATTCGGCCTAGGTGAACATAGAACCGATTTTTACTAGTTTGTTGACTTTTAATTGCTCGTTCTTTTTCGTTTTACCTTTTTTCCACCCCCAATGAGACTTGTTGAATAAAGACATGGTGTTCCTATGCAAAACTTACTTCAGTCGTGGTTAGACTTAATCAATGTAAATGAAACTGTCAATGATTTGTCAGCCACTCTGTACATGCAGCACATCTGTGAAATTGATAACACTATCAGTTAAAATACGCAATATTACCAGACTATAAAATGCAGATTATGATCATACGATGTGATCTGCATCTTCTATACAGCTGCCGATTTGAAATAATAACTAGTTATCATCGCTGAAGAAATTGGAACTTACATATAGTGTTATAAAAGCGGTGACCCGCGCCGTACAAAGTGTATTACAAAAGCTTACGTCGTCTTACAAGCAGACATAAAAAATCTATGATTAGGCTTCATAAAGAGAGACAACGCTGACACAGGTAAGAGTGAAATTTTAAATTTTGTTTATGTGATGGGTCTGAGAGCCATCTGAGGTGGGGTTTTTTATATATTTTAAATAATTCAATTTTAGTGAAATTGGCCATTATTTTGATTGGATAATTTATTGAGTGGAACAGATTTATTCTCCAAGGATGACTTGTTGATTAATTGTTTTATGAAGTTAGTTGGCTCTCTGATTTAATTTATATTGTTGGTTCGTGGAATTCCTTCTTTGTCAGTAGCACCTCTTGTGTTCGCAATCTTTGTTCAAATCGGCCCAGGTGTAATTATTTCTTCCACATACATACCCTCGGTCATCAGGTACCTTAACTGTATTTGGTCGTCACATTTGCAAGCAACTAGGCTAATAGAAATTAGGCCCAATCATTCTTTTAATTTACTTTAACATAGTTGCCCATTACAACATTAATGTTCACCTGTAATTGCTGACCATGGCAGATTTAAGAGTGTATTTAGGAAGTAGTTAGGATATGCTGGTGCAGAGTAGACATCCTTTGCTGGTGGGGAACGGAAACATGCAAATTCCGATGAACGAGATCGTTGGATACGCAGGAGAAATGCTAAAAATGGAGCTAGAAATTATACAAGACTAAAGTAAATCATGAAGCAGAAAGATAATCCAGAACATTCTCATTTGAATGTGATAAAGTTGCCATGTTTTGATGACACCACTGATCAACTTGAATCATACTTAGATCGCTTTGAGCGATATGTAGCTGTACGTAACAGATAGAGCCACTTTTCTAAGCATGACTACGGGGGAAGGCTCTCGACGTGTACTCTCGAGTATCAAATGAAGAAGCCGTTGATTGCAATAGACAGAATCAGGAAATTGTGGTCGGGTAACGGGAAGGACTAGCCAACCCAGAACCAGTGGGAATGCCGCCTCGGGCTACGCTGTGGGTGACAATCCCCTGATACACAGACTCAGGCAAGATCGACTAGGTTCCAATTTGCCTCCTCTACACATGCACCAGGCCACTGGGAGTACCTCTGTAATAGCCAGGTTTTCTCATAGGGTAGGACATGGTCACATACCCGTGATATCATTGACTGGGTGGGAACGTGTTAAGTTGTACATATTAACTTTGCACGACTTCTTCTTCGAAAATATGGCTTATGATCGCAATGTAGCTCGGGGTGTTCAGGAGTGGTCGGTATTTCTGAGAAGCTTGAGAACCCACGGTAATTGCATTACATACTAATTATTTTGACAGCAATTTGACCGAATGTTGGTGCTGTCATTGATAGCAACAACTTTCACGCAAATTACTGTGAATGTATATAAAAGCTTTCTCTTATTTTCCCTGGACATTGACACACTTTCTCTGAACAGTATTGAAATAGACTGTCGAATGTACTACCGTGAGTCAAGGCATTGCATGCTGGGTAGCATTGCGCGCCTGGTAGCACTGCATGCTGGGTAAATTGAACAGGCATCTCATATCTCGTGCTAAAGTGAATATATTTAATGGAACACGAGAGCTTTAAATATGACCGCATTATCCGCCAAATGGACAGGTGGCATTCTAAAGCACTTCGCACAGCATGAGATTCAGAGTAGTGCTGCAGCCGAAGAAGTCCTCCACCATAAAACGCTTTTTCTCAATTCATTCTTAAGCCCACCGCACCGCACTTGGAACCTCCCCTAAAAGACGTAAGAGTCGCCAGTGGAGAATATCCTTGCCACCTCCCGTTTCGCTCCCGTTCGAAACTCCCACGATCGCCGTGTGTCTGGTTCATTGTGTTTTCTCAGCTCGCCATGGACGCATAAAATACTGCATCACCCCACCAGCGCACATTAAGCCCAAAAGGAGAACACACCATCGCTCGATCTTCTCTGTCGACTAGCGAATCCCTCTTTTCTTTTTGAAAACTGCTTGGCCCGCAGTCAGGATTAAGCCTTATTAAGTTAAGCAATCATGCGGTTATCATCATTCAAAGGCCCATATAACCACCGCATCACCTGCAATCCTTTTACAGACTGCTGTGCTACTTTCTGCCTGATGCCGCTTTAGGCCTCAGAGGAGCCTACGACTGGACAGATATTCCGCAAAGTCTTTCCTCCTTTAACTAATTACATGAGCCGGTTCTCATGTTTCAACTCAGAAAGCCTGTTCCTCGAGCCACGTCAAAACCGTTTTGATGTCACTCAGTCAGGTCTTCGTCTCCGTGTGAAAGATTCATCTGACTTTGCGTGGGTTGAGGTTCTCACTTACCCTAGCAGATGGCATCCTTCTGCGGCGACCTGAAGCCTTAAAACCACAAAATACATCTCCAGCTATAGGCACACTCAGAAGGACTGCCCCTAGAGGTCTCCTGAGACCATTAGATCAACCAGGTATTACAAAGTTGATCCTTACTTGGTGGTTAAAAATCGTTGAATATGGTTGAATATGGTCTAGGGCTTAATATACATTAACATAGGACTGACATTGTTATGCTATGTCAACAACATAGGAATGACTCGTTAGGTAAAGATGGCCTTGAAATATCGTATTGCTATACGATGTGTGACAGTATGACGCAATAAGGTTACATGTCGGGTGACGGTATGACGTAATAAGGACGACTGATGTGTGACGGTATGACGTTTGACGTAATAAAGTCACAACGAGAATCTACATGTAACACTATGACGTAATACAATTACACGAGAATCAATGTGTGACGCTATGACGAAATTTATTATAACGTCAAAGCCTACACGTTGTCGTGATCTAAAGAGGAGCAGGCGTGTACATAGACATCAGAAAACCAGGCAGGCATGGATAAAATTGACAACGAAAATTACAAGTTTTATTTACAATAACATCTCAAATTATGCCAAGACATACCATGGACTACATAAGCACAACAAGACAGGACGAAAATCATAGATATTGGAATAGAGTAATCAGTGTATTAATAGAGCATTAAAACCCGTTAGTCACAATGGAACATAAAAATAAGTGACTGTTGAAAGTTACTGAGTGACGTCATAGCCGTCACTTTATGGTGTGACAGTGAAAACTCGAGTGACGTCACAGCTATCAGCCTTAAAAACGGACCTTGTCATATGAGGTATACAGGAAGCGCTATGTGTACTGGGAATGACTTCCGGTTGTCCAGGCAGGGATAGCTGTTCCAAAATACAACTATAACCACCTTTGTGACAAATCAAACACTAGGCGCATTTAGTGATCGAAGGTGCGTTTCTACCATTGACGAATTTCGTTAGAACTGGGAGGAACCAGTTTGTACGGTATTCGAAACCCGACTGCTTGACATTAACAAGTTTCTCCCGAATCAAGTACAAATATCGTTGCTCTCAATGTAATTTTCGAATTGACGATCGTCACATCACTTTACATGCTAAAGCCATTTTACGTTTACAGTCAAATTGTTTTCAAAGTTAGTGTCGGATTCAAATCTGCCAATTGCAACGAAATTGAAGGTGCAAAAAAATAGTTTCAAAAGGTCAAAAGAGCGCTCTACTACAAAACTATTCGGGGACAAGAATGTTTGCTAAGAAAACGGTTTCCCAACATCCTTTGCGCGACATACTTATGACGTAATATATGCCTCTGCTATGTATGACGTTGTTTCGCGTGCAATTACGTTACAGATGGAAAACATGTTTTGCTTTGCGCGTGTCACCTCCAAACATGTTTTGCGAAATAGCAGAGCCCTCTAACAAAACGTCTCGTTCCGCAGAACAGGCTTTTATCCGCCTGGAGATATTAATCCCACTGACTCACATTTGTAATCTTTCCCTGGTGCAAGGTATATTCCCATCTCGACTAAAAGTAGCACGGGTGACACCAATATATAAAGCCACTCTTCTGACTTCACTAATGGGCCTTTCCATTTTAGCTATGCCCCGCCCATCACTAGCTAAGCTCCCTCTACACTTTGCCGTGTTGGGATTGATCGATCCCCAAATGCTCTAGCTATCAATTTCCTGAAAACTATACAGGGAAGCTGTTGAATATTTTGTAACTAATGTGACTGGGTGCTGTTGCTGCCTATGGCAGCAACAACGCCCAGTCAAATTAGTTTCAAAATATTCAACAGAATATTTATTAAATAGTAAAAGCAAACAATTTGTACAACAAAGCATAGACCGTCTTCAAATATGCGTTCGTGACGTACTTATCGACGTCATTCATGACGTCATTCATTATGATGTCATTCTACACATCACGCAGTTCATTATGACGTCATGTGATGGGTGGGTACTCTGGAAAGGTGAATTACCGGCCCGTCTCAGTACTTCCACTATTTTCTAAACTTCTAGAAAGACTTTACTACAATAGACTGATAAACTTCTTAGATAAATATTCTATTCTCTATAAAGCGGAATATGGTTTTAGACAAAATCACTCCACAATGCTGGCTCTGATAGATATGTTGGGAAAAATAACACATTCTCTAGAAAACAAAGAACATATTCTTGGCACAGTTCTTGATCTTTCTAAGGCTTTTGACACAATTGAACATAAGATCCTAATAAAAGAAACTATCTTATTATGGAGTGAGAGGAATTGCCCTAAATTGGATAACAAGTTATTTATCAAACAGAGTACAGTGCGTACAATACAATGGAGCTTGCTCTAGCAATGAAAACCTAGTCTGTGATGTCCCGCAGGGATCAGTACTTGGACCTCTCCTGTTTTAAATATAAAAGAATGATTTGCCCAGTGTTTGTCAGCACCTTTCATTAATACTGTTTGCAGATGACGCCAATGTTTTTTGCCACAACAAGAACATAGAAACACTATAAAAATGTAAATTAAGAAATGGAAAAATGTATAAATTGGTTTAAAGTAAATAAATTATCACTGAATGTCGGGAAAACCAATTCATGCTCTTTACAAAATCTCGAAAACTAAAGAAAAATGACCTACCAAAACTGTAAATTGATAATCAGGAAATATAGGAGGCTGAGTTTGCTAAATTTTTAGATGTCTACCTTGATAAAGATCTAACCTGGGAGAAACATATAGAGATTGTAACATCTAAAGTGGCAGGAAATATTGGGATCATGCGACGACTTAAATCAAACTTACCACCTAACATACTAAAACCACAATATTGCACGTTAATAATCCCACAAATTACTTATTGCAACACTATTTGGACTAATACGATATAAAATCAGACTGGCATGACTAAAATCACTTCAAACGCAAGCCATTAAACTTTTTGCACAAACACGAGGGACCCAAAACGTTTACAAGACAGAAAATTTATTAAAACTAGAAGATATTGGTAATCTCCAATTATGTACAATAACAAAAGATTTTTTTAAAGGTAATCTACCAAATTCACTGTCTTCTCTCTTTAACCTAAATACTGAAATACACTCATAAACATCAGATCTAGACACAACTGTCACACAGAATACAATAGAATGGAAATCTCAAAACAAAAACCTTCCATTCAAGCTACAAAACTGTGGAATAATACAAACACGAACACACGTACACAGATCATTAGTCAAAATTCCAACAAACATATTGTTAAACAAATGTTCATTAATAAGTACTAAATCGAGTAATTGGACCTCACTCATACATTAGTTACTGCACCGTGATGCGCCCGGACACCACAGCAATTACCAGCAATTCATTATGAAGAACCACCTGTTAACAATATTGATATTACTGTTCTTGCCTTGCTTCGACACTCCAGTTTGACATATCGTCTACAAAAAATAAAAGGTACTGCTGAATATTCTGGACCCAGTGGAATTTTGGGAGACATCGCTGCATAAGGCAGCAATGTCTTCTATTACAAATGTGTGCAGAAGATTACTTACGTCATAACCAAAACAGTTTGTTGCTAGAATCATGTTGGCCATTGTTATCTTTACTGTATCATTAACCATAATCATATTTAATTTAATTTATTTTATTATATTATATTTTATGTGAATGTCTGGCAGCTGGCTCTTACAGACGACACATCCCAAGGGCCATAGCCCCTCTTGCTGGATGTTTTGAAGAGGATTTGACCGGGGGGAGGGGGGGGGGGGGTTCTGGGTGGCTAAGTCACCAACAACTCTCGGTAGGGTGGCTTTTCTGAATATTCAGCCAGTGTGCAGCTTTTTACTCAATGAAATTGTTGTCTAGTGACTTACAGCTGCCAGATGGTTAACTGAACCTACCGTAGATGGCATCGACATTGAATTTTTGACTGAAACAAACTTTCAGACAACCACAGTATCGATGTATGTTACAGATTTGGTGATTCTACTTTTCTGCATTGAAGCATTATCAATGAAAAGATGTATCCCAGTATGCACTAAGTGACCCCCATTACCTCAGTGTCTGACCTTTTTGATCTCATAACCAAGAAAAGGAAGAAAGTTTCTACCCACTCATAATATGAATGTGTGTTCTGACGAGTCTATATATAATAATAATAATAATAATAATAATAATAATAATAATAATAATAATAATAATAATAACAATAACACTAACAACAACAACAACAACAACAACAACAACAACAACAACAACAACAACAACAACAACTACAACTACGTATTCATGCTCACATTGGGCCCAGCGATGCTGTAAAACCTCCACATACACAATCCTAACATTCCACATTACGTGCAAAGGAACAACAATGTTCCAATACCAAGCTATTTTCTGGGGTAATAATAGAAACAGGATGATCTCCAGCCTCCCCCCCCCCAACCCCACCCACCCACTCCCACCATCCCCTAGCCCATTCCAATGAGTGAAATATGTTACCCATATTATGAAAAACAATCAAAAACAAGTGAACCATGTTTGTTAAATGTCTTGTCTTTTTTTTCTTTTCTTCTTTTTTTATGTCAAATCCTATATTACTTGTCTGTAGTTATATATAATATATTGTCATAATGCCTTATGTCTACTTATGTCAAATCATGTGTAATTTGTATGTTATTCTATGTCAGGGGTCCGCAAGCTAATAGGCGCAGCCTCCAGTGGACTACCTGTTATCATATTTGTAATTTGTAAAATTTACCAAGAGAATAAATCAAATCAAATCAAATCAGATACCGTTTTCTTAGCAAACATTCTTGTCCCGTATAGAATAGTTTTGTAGCAGAGCGTCTGTTAGAGCGACCTATTGAAACTATTTTTGCACGTCCTGCGGAACATAAGTGCTGGTCAGTTTGTAGCAGTGAGTGTTGAGCGTGCAGTGATAGGTTTAAGGTCCTTATCGAGGAACAAACGCTTTTGTCCTCCAGTTTAAAATGACGAAACTACAACAATTACTGGCTTACTCACAACATCAACAAAATGAACATTAATTTATGTTATACAGCGAACATTACGAAACACTCATCATGTGTTAACCGGGGAACAGACATTAAAAATTGTAAAACATATTTACAAACCGAGTGGACATAGCGGCAAGTAAACAGAAACTAGGTGACAAATATTGTCACAATCCAAAAACGTATCGCACCCGAATCATGTTTATCAAACGACTCTATTTACTTCACTATTCCTTGAAAAATAGTAATATATCGTAGGTAATGCTATTCAGACCGGCTCACTCACAAGTCTATTGTATATAGTCTAAAAATAGATACTGGACAAATAACATTAGTCAGTGTTGAAACGAAGGGCTTGGATCTTGAGTCACCACAACATAGTCCCTTAATAAGTTATAACGCCCAACGTTTTATATTGTATTTGTTATTATAAAACTGCGTAAATTAGACTTTTAAATTTAATACAATGCAAATTTTAATTTCAGAATCGATTTAAAAAAACTAATTTTAATTCAAATTTAGAAAAATGGATGTGGATAATTTCCAGAATCCAATCCGGAAATGGATTCCAACCCACATCATAACACAGGTGTCATTGACTAAGCGATGCTCTTCAGCACCGATTCATCAGAGTAACAACACCAAACTACAGATTTGTCCCGTTCTGCTTTGAGCGGAATATCAGGAATTAGCGCTTAGCACTAAGCGACTTTTGCAACGGAATAACCCTTTATAGACTGACCAAACGGATAGAAACCATCAGCGACTTAGCAACCGCCAGGAATTCCCTCCATTATCTCTTACTCCCCTCCTGTCTCCGCTTAACACCCACGAGGATTCTGGGTCCCGAAAGACAGTAGACCCGCCGACAGACAGGCCCTTAGGAGTTAGGGCAACATGTGAACCCAGATGACAAGGACACAAATTGGTTCTCTCGCTGCCCCATTGCACACCTTTTCGACCGACGGAAAGATACCATGCACGTAGCCTTTGGAATAAAACTAGAAAAAACACACACACACACACACACACACACACACACGCACGCACGCGCACAAGCACACACGCACACACACATACACGCGCGCGCACGCACGCACGCACTCACGCACATACACGCGCGCGCGCGTGCACGCACGCACGCACACACACATGCGCGAACGCACGCACTCTCGTCTTCTACCCGCTCGTGAACACTAGCGCCCGAGAGAGGGAGAGAGAGAGCTGCTTAAAAGATCCAGCCACAAGACAGAGGCCACCCGGCCACACACCGCTTACAGCAGATGTTTTCACAAGAAGTTCTTCACATCAAGGCCTGAAAGTATTGAAACACCAGCACACTTTATGGCCAGACTTGAAACATACCTCAATCGTTGGATTGCAGCATCTAGGATCAAGAAAGATTATTCTGAGTTGCGTAACCTCCTTTTGAAAGAGCAGTTTGGTCTGAAGTACCTAGAGAATTATCCATTTATATTAAGAGAGAAACACCGTCATTAGCGATGACGTGGCATAATTAGCTGAACTGTACATGGGAAACCGTGAATGGAACCGTATGGTTGTTAAGTCCCCTCAAAGACACATTAATGGAGTAAATAAATCTAATCGGTTTGATGCTAACAAACCAGCGAAATCACAGCAGGTTTCACCAAATTCCATAATCTTGGTGGTAACGTTAGGTATTTTAGCGTCATTATCGTGCCAGCCTGTATTGTACCCACTGTTTAAAGATGGTCATGCATCTAGGGACTGTCGTTCACACCCTATTCACCTTTCCAGAGTACCCAGCCATCATATGACGTCATAATGAACTGCGTGATGTGTACAATAACGTCATAATGAATGACGTCATGAATGACGTCGATAAGTACGTCACGAACGCATATTTGAAGACGGTCTATGCGTTGTTGTGCAAATTATTTGTTTTTACTATTTAATAAATATTTTGTTGAATATTTTGAAACTAATTTGACTGGGCGCTGTTGCTGCCATAGGCAGCAACAGCGCCCAGTCAAATTAGTTACAAAATATTCAACAGCTTCCCTGTATAGTCTTCAGGAAATTGATACCTAGGGCATTTGGAGATCGATCAATCCCAACAAGGCGAGGTGTGGGTGGAGCTTAGCTAGTGATGGGCGGGGCATAGCTAAAAATGGAAAGGTCCATTGTTAAGCTAGGATTCCATTAACGCGTATGCGTAGGCGCCCCACTGCGTATCCGTATCTGTATCCGTATGCGTATGTATATGCGTATCCGAATGAGTGATTCCATTTGTACGTATGCGTACCCGATAGTAGTGATTTTATTCAAACAATTGGATTACCCCCACTCCTACTCCTACTCCCGCTCCCGCTCCCGCTCCCGCTCCCGCTGCCGCTCCCACTCCTACTCCTACTCCCGCTCCTACCCCCGCTCCTACTCCCGCTTCTACTCCCGCTCCTACTCCCGCTCCTGCTCCCGCTGCCGCTGCTGCTACTACTACCACCGCTACTACACCAAAGCAGAAAACTGACAGAATTGACGGAATTGCCGAATTGATAAAGAAGTAATAAAAATAATCGCACATGAATTTAGTTGGAGTGTTATCTGAAATTAACTTATGTGAGATTCGAGGAAAACTTATGAATATAACAAATTTTTTAATTTAGTGAATATTTTTAACCTTAACATTTAGGATATACCTCTTATATAATTGAGACGGATCTGAATCCACAAATTTAGGAAATCCGGAAAACCACTATCCCTATCACAATAAAGATTTCTGAATGAAGCTAAACGGAACGGATAATACAGCGGAAGAAAGAAACATATGAATTTGCGCTATGACTAACGCGCCAATTACTTCGCGCATTATGAAATGGTAAGCGCAAGAAATGCATCTGTACGATTTATGCAGTCTTTGCTAAATGCATATTATAAATATGCTGTCATATGCAAGACTTCTGCATTATAGAGTAATGCACATTATAAATATGCCTGAGTTATGCATTATAGAGTAATAATGCATCATTGCATCATTTTAACATGTAATTGCTACACGTTTAATAAATGAAATACCTAGGTATGGCAATATATAATATGTTGGCCCAATATAAAATATCTGAACTGACCTATGTAGAATTAATATACCTGGGCTATCCTATAAAATATCTGTGCTGACCTAATAAAACCACATATAATATATTTGAGCTACCCTATAAAATATCTGAGCTGACAAATGTAGAACTGGCATTAAATAGCTAACCTATACAGGATTTCACTATACATAAATGAGTTTGCATCATCACATATGATGCATATACTTATAAAAGCGTGTACATGGAGTTAATCCATATACACATAAACAGAGAGCATTATTATGACCACACGTCATGACGGACAATAAATACAGTTAACAATACAATGCGTATGATTAATGTGTAACAATTTACACATCATTTGACAACGCATATTTGTAATGTGTGATCAAGAAATGCGTAAATATAACCACGCATTACTACGCGCAATTATTCACGCGTCATTTGAAAAACGCGTAATTTTAATAACGCGTTCTGTGAGTCATACAGCGATGGACCCCTGTTGGGTTTTTGGTATCTCAAGGAGTATTATTGCTGGAAAAAGCCACTATGTGCTTATGTGTTCAACTAATTTAGTTTCCCAAAAACTTACAAAGAATAGAACATTACGATTTTGCTGTTGCTGAAACTAAAGCTAAGATGGAAACGGAACATAAGCCAATGATTATAAATGTTTTCCGGACAAGTTGAATGTCTTCAGTGTCATGCAGAATGTTAGATTTGAAGTCATAATTTCATATCATCTGGATTACAGTAATTCTTTTAATGTTGAATTACTGTTACCATTGTACATTATCACATTACTATTGTAGTACTGTACTACCACCGTAAAGCTAACTGCAGTCCGCAACAATACCATGACCAAATGAATCCGTAATAAGACGAAACCAGAGGAACGTTTATTCAGGTGGACAAGTAGGGTCCATGAAGACTTACATAGTCTAATTCACGAATACTTAAAGATCATTCTAACACATTTCATAATCTAGGAACCTGTTGGGAAGACGGCACTGCCTTCCTGTTCGACTCTGAATGGTGTGAGTTTGGAGTTGGTCATCTCTAGGAGATGTGTGATGTATTTCCCCTCGGACCTGACACCTCATGCGCCTAGGGGAAAAAGTGTGATGCGGTTCCCCTCGGACCTGACACCTCATGCGCCTAGGGGAAGTGTTATGCGTTTCTCCTCGGACCTGACACCTCATGCGCCTAAGAGAGTGATGCTGTGTTTGTGGGACGGGTAAAACAGAGTCGATATCCAGGTCATCTGTCAAAACAGCATCTAGATCATTATGCAGAATTCATCCGAATCCTCTTCAAAAATGGAAGCACGGTTATCATAGGATAACCTAAGGGCATTATCGGGGGATAATAAGTCATCATCATCGCCATGATCTTCAGAGCTTATAGCACGTCTCATTCGCAATATCCAGAGAGGCAAATCACGATCTCTGCACAGCTTTAATCTATCATGGTGAACAACTAGTTCCCGGCGTTGGTTTTTGATACCAAACAGTGCTTCTGACAACTTTTTATAAATAATAAATGGACCAGTCCAAGGAGGTTGTAGTTTACTGGACTGGCCTATTTTAGTTGCAGAATTAGCAAGATAAACTACATCACCAACATGATAGGCATGCTCATGCAAACGTAGATCATACTTTTTTTTCTGGCGCTTCTGAGCCATTTTAAGGTTATCCCGTGCTATCTCATGAGTTTCATGCAACGTTAGCTGTAACTGTTGGACGAAGTCACTGGCATCAGAAGGGGCATTCTCTGTAGTCGCAGACACAGGGCATTTGCACATTATGTCAATAGGCTGTAGTACTTCTCGACCAAGCATCATCATGTTGGGAGTATACCCCGTCTGTCGGCTTACAGTAGATCGTATAGCTCCATCGATGAAAGGAATACACTTGTCCCAATCTTTCTGTCTGTCATGCTCTTGCAGGTAACACCGTATACACTGCAAGACAGTACGGGTTATACGTTCAATCTGTCCATTCGAACATGGTCTATAAGCTGTGGTGCGTGTTTTTTAAATCTCCAGTAGATGGCACAGTTCCTTAAATAGATTGCTCTCAAAGTTACGACCCTGGTCGGTGTGTAAGAAATATGAACAGCCAAATGTGGTGACAAAACGCTCCACATACGTTTTGGCTACCAGTTCTGGCCCTTGTTCAGGGAGCGCATAGCACTCAACCCATTAAGTGAACTGATCTTTGATCATCAACACATATCTATTTCCCAGTGCAGATGTGATAAAGGGGCCCAAAATGTCCATATGTACCCGTTCCAAGGGAAACCCAGCATGGAACTCGCCCAGAGCAGCTCTAGGTCGGATGGAAGCATTTTTGCTACAGCTACAAATCCGACAGGATTTCACATACGCCACCCCATCACGAGAGTATCCGTGCCAGATATATTTAGCCTTCACTCTCTCTAATGTCTTCTGCTCACCCATGTGACTGGCAAGCTTGGAATCATGACAATTTTCCAAAACCAGCTTCTGGAGAGACTTTGGGACTGCCAGCAGATTCCGTGTGGTATATGCTTCTACCCATAGATAGTGCAAAATGCTATCGACAAAAATCAATTGATCACAACGAGCCCACCAAAACTTGACAGCTGGACTAGCTAAATATAGCTCCGCGTCAGAAGGTGTGTGTGACTGCTCAATCCATGATACAACTGTCTTCAGATCAGGATCCTCCAACTGACGCTCCCTTAGATCTTCCGAAGAGAATGCGTCTAACCAGTTTGACCTTCCGATAACCTGGTCTGTTTGGGGGACACCATTCAGCAGTCCATCTGGATCGTCGCTGTCTGTGTCGCTGTCTGATAGGTCATTATTACTCAGTTGAAGGGCCCTTATGGTTTAAATAGCCAAAGGAATTACACTTTTTGAATTAATAATAACAAGAAAAAAGACCAAAACAAATAGTGTTCAGCGTAATTAGTAAACCTAATATTACAATTGAAACATATTTGTTGATTAGAAGGGAGATTACCCTCTAATGTTCAAAAAGTTAATAATAATGATAATAATAACAACAACAGTGATTTATATCACTTCTTTATTTCAAATAATTCTGAAATAAACAACGAAATGGAACTGTAATTAAAATATAAAGAAATATCCAAAAACCGACGGTTAAATTACAGCTCAGAATCGCGTACATATGACACTGAAGACAACTAACAATAACAATCCAGAAACTATAGGGTTGTCATTCCACGGAATACTGACATAGATGATAGAAACTAAGCACGAAAATATACCTCAATTCAATCATTACAGTTCAAATAAATAACATTGAATCTTGAATTTATGACGTATGTATGTAAGATATATTAATCTATGTACCCGACATTTGCATGCTATAGTATAAATAAATAATATATATTTAACTATAACTCACCTATCATCTGTGATTGTTAAATCCTACAAAAATAACTATCAAATAATCAAAATGGCGGCCAGAGTCTGTAAAATTGACGTTCGGGCAAGACTAGAGTAGTCTTTATATTTCCGAGAATTCTATCTTTTTAACAGCAAAATCGTGAGTAGAATTTAGAAATAACTAATAACAATTTTTAATTTAGGGCCCAAAGTACTCCTGACACCATTTGTAGTAACTTAGCTACGTATAAAAGGTTACTCACCCAACAGAGGTCTCGAATCGGCCCGTGGAACCAGCGGCAGATGTGCGCAGATCAAGTTCCAAGGTACGACTGCCGGGCGTCCGTAGAAACGGCGGGAATCAGCTAGCCCGGCAACCACAAAACACGAACTGCGGAATTGCGGAATACCGCCAGCACCACACAATGATTCGGGTAATCAAGAATTCACTGATTGAAGATTCACATAATTAAGAATTCATTAATTAAAGATTCAGGTAATCAAAGATTCTGGCAATCAAAGATTCTGGTAATCAAAGATTCAGGTACTCAACGATTCATGTAATCAAAGGTTTTGGTAATCAAAGATTCAGGCAAACAAAGATTCAGTTAATCAAAGATTCATGTATACACAGATTCAGGTAATCAAAGATGCTGGTAATCAAAGATTCAGTAATTAAAGATTCAGGTGATCAAAGATTCACGTAATCAAGAATTCATTAATTAAAGATTCAGGTATTCAAAGATTCATGTAATCAAGAATTCAGTACTTAAAGATTCAGGTAATCAAAGATTCATCTAATCAGAGAAACAGGTAATCAAAGATTCGGCTAATCAAAGACTCAGGTAATCACAGATTCGGGTAATCAAAGTTTCAGGTAATCAACAATTCGGGTAATCAAAAACTCAGGTAATCAAATATTCTGGTATTCAAAGATTCAGTAATCAATGATTCAGGTAATCAACGATTCGGATAATCAAAGGTTGAGGTAATCAATGATTCGGGTAATCAGAGACTCGGGTAATCAAAGACTCAGGTAATCAAAGATTCTAGCAATTAAAAGATTCAGGTAATAGATTAACAAATATTTGCTTTTTGTATGTCCATTTACAGGCCAAGAGAAGATAATATTTTTTAAATCACCACTGGAATGACTGGCTCGGTTATCGGTACTATGCATCCGCAACTGTTTATATACAGTACCTATTATCTAGAGTCGGAAATATGCTATTTTTCACATAATTTTCTGAAATACTGAAATATCGTAATCACAATTTCCATTGATTTTTTTATTAATCATAGAGATATCCCTATCATCGGTGGTAGAAATTTGGCAACATGTCACGTGAATAATCGGTAGAAATTGTAAACAGATATCCGCTACTGTTTGGGTTTCACATTATGTCCAGGGCCAATCGACCGAGAATATGTAAAATAGATTAACGATGTCAATATCTTGCTTGAATTCTGCATACATGCATTTTCCTCAGGAAGAGCATGCGCGAATGGGCTTCCTCCTGCGAACATCTGAGCTCTTCGATGTTCTTCCAGTGATCTTGCGTGGTATTGTAGCAAACATTCTCCCAGGTCAATTAAAGCCCTTTGTCATGATGTGTTGCGTACTTCCACTCCTCGACAAAGAATCTGATGAGTCTTCTTGTGAGATCTACAGAAGTATTTCCTCCATTGTTGAATAGTGTGGCATGGTGTAATGGTTTTAAACTGGATACCAATGCTTGACCCTCGACTACATCTTTCAGCGTCATTGATGGATGTTTCCAAAATAGACATCAAATACAACATCAATTCTCTGTACCCGTGTGCAACACATGAGACCAAACAGTTTCTGCCTCATGTGTAAACGTCATGTTGCTAGCGTTTATTTCCTGGATCAAGCTCATTCCGCCAATGATGCATATGTTGATGATTCTGGAATGTTTTCTGCAGGTGATACATTCTTCTCAACTTCTCTGGCGAGCACTGCCTTGTTGGTCTTACATAGCGCCTCATTGCCATTTGAAAGTGCTAGAACACCACTCATGTGTAGCTGTCTGCTTTGGGCAGCAATAATCATATGCACAAATAATTAATCTGCGATCTATCGCAGATTACTGTTTTTTCTCAGGATCTTTATTAATCTGCGATCTAGCGCAGATTATTAGAATTACTCAGGATCTTTCTTATTATCCTAATTATTATTATTATTATTATTATTCTCCAAAAAGTTTAGGAGCTATCTCCTCCTACAGTTTTCGTCCGATCTGCGCCAAACTTGGTCAACTTCAAGGGCCCATGCCACAATCGATGGCGATTACTTTTTATTTTGGATCCACCTTTGAATGGGCAAAAAGTCCCATAGGAAATGTATGGGGAATTTCAAAATTGATCTTTGAAGTGATACTACAGCTAGGGTTTTCAACGGATCACTACCATACTTGCTGAGGATGTTACCATTGGCCATTTGTATTTTGGGAAAAAAAATTTCAAAATGGCCGCCCGACTTTTGCCCCCACAATGCATGGAAAAACTTCTATAGGAAATGTATGGGGATTTCAAATGGATGGTTGAATTGCTACTACAACTAGTTTTGATCGGATCACTCCCACACTTGGGTAGGATGTCAACTTGTACTACCCCTTGGGATCTAGTTTGCTATTACCTTTCTTCTCGATCGGGTGTATGGTTTCCGAGATATCCGCATTTCCGCGGGCAAAAAGTTCCATAAGAAATGCATGGGAGCAATATTCGGACAGGGACTACTCCTAGAGTTCTTCGTCAAGCATCTTGAAACTTCACAGACTTCTAGCATGTATTGATCCGCATCTCCACCCAAAATAGTTTTTGAATACGGTGAACAAATTTAGAGAAAACCCGACATAAGCCGAATTTTTTTGAATCAAGATACTTCATATATCTAGGGCTATCAGATGGTTGAAATTTGGCATATACGTAGATGTATTATACTACTATTAATTAATAAAATAAAATCGTTAGCGAACATGTTAACCATTCAGAGCTCTGCATTGCCGTGCCCACCATGTCCCCGTAGGAAATGTATGAGAGCAATATGCGGATACTGACTGCTCATAGAGTTTTTCCTCAATCATCTTGAAACTTCCGAGACTTGTCCGGTGTCCCGGTTTTTTTTAGAAAATCCGGCATAAGCCTAATTTTTTGGAATCAAAATAACTCATATTTCTAAGTTGGTCAGATGTTTGATATTTGGCATATACGTGGATACATTATACTACTATTGATTAATAAAATAAAATCATTGGCGAACATGTTAACCTTTCAGAAAGCTGCATTTCCGTTCCCAACATGTCCCATAGGGAATGTATTGGAGCAATGTTCGGTCAGCGACTGCTCCTAGGATTTTTACCAGATCATCTTGAAACCCAACGTATTTCTAGGATCTGTTGACACGCTAGATGACCCAAAAAATCTTTTCAGTTCAGTGACCAGTTTTTGAGAAAATGCTGAATAAAAACAATTATTTGACATCATGAGAATTCTTACTTCTGTCCCTGTCAGAGGGTTGACGTTTTTGACATCCCTAGATACCAGAGACTACTATTGCTCACTAAAATAAAATCGTTAGTGAACATATTAACCTTTCTATTATTGCAAATTTGCACACTAAACAATATTTCTTTGATATGCTGATAAATGACGGAATTATGGTAAGTTATTTCAGCATTTAGATCGCCTGATCCGTGGTAGAATTGCCTCTCAGACACCATTTAGACAACTCTGATATCCCGAACGGTTCATGAGATATTGAGATTTTTATATCGTAGACAGATATGTCAATAGGGAATGTATTGGAAATCGATTTGATGATAAATGACCCAGTTTTGGAAATATCATATCTAAACTTGGTACATTTCTAGTACGCACAATGCATGTATAGATCATCTACAGAAATTGGATCTTGTCTATGGTTCCCGAGAATTCCACGTTTTCTTGTCTAAAAAGTCCAATTGGAAATGTAAGGGAGTGCTATTCGGACAGCAACTCGTCCCAGAGTTTCTTGCAGATCATGGAGAAACTTAAAAGACTTCTAGCATCTGTTAACCCGCATCTGACACCTACATATTTTCCTGGTCCATTGAGTACAATTTGTGATACACTTGTCCGTGCCCAAAATGCCCCATAGAAAATGTATGAGAGTGATATTCTGATAGTGACTCCCCTTAAGGTTTCTGCAGATCATGTTGAAACTTAACATCCTTGCAGAATCCGTAGTCACACATCCGACCCAAAATCAAGGGAAAGGCCAGCAAATGTCAAATAAAGGAGAAATTATTGACTCAATCAACTTCAACAGGTAAAGGGAGATAATTCATGCCAAAAGTTAAAATTGGGAAGTTTCTTTAATTCATTAATGCCACCTTTATTTGACATTTAATGGCGTTTCCCTTGATTTTGGTTAAATTTCACTACAGCAAATCAGGACACATTGGTTTATACCTTAGGGTCAAGGCTATTGATTTTCAAGAAATCAGCTTTTCCAAACCCTGTGTAAAACTATGGGGATTTCAACTATGGATCTTTGAACTGCGACAACACTTTTTATCAGATCAGCATCAGACATGTTCAGTGATCATTTGAGAAGAGGGCTTATAATACTCCTCAATGCCCAGTCATAGCAGATTTTACAGTTACTTCAGTAAATGTGTTCTAGTTACTTCTATAGTATCAAGTGATAGTCGTGACATCTGTGCATGGTACTATGGCAGAACTCAAACACAGACCTTATCGTCCGCAAAACACTACTATCATCCAGAATGCTGATAAACTTCCGTTTCATCTCTGAAGAAGGTGATGTCATTGTGACCGTCCATAACCCCAGCTACTGAACCTTTGGCAATATTATGTTGAATTTTACACATAAATCACATACTCCTGCATCTTGACATCGTTTACCCATGGTTGATATCAGTACACAAGTGAGATGGTATGAAACAATCAAGGCCAAAGAATAATGTACCTTTCCATTTTTAGCCATGCCCCGCCCATCTCTAGCTAAGCTCCACCCACACCTGGCTCATGTTGGGATCGATCAATCTCTGAACTCTCTGACTATCTGTTTCCAGAACTCTATACAGGTAAGCTACGGCAGCAACCGCGTCCAGTCAAATTGGTTTCAAAATATTCAAGAGCATGTTTATTAAATAGTAGAGCCATACAATTCGTACAACGTGTCGGACTCTTAAGAGTTGAAGACAGGTCAAATAGAATCATTTATGATGTAATGATTATGACGTCATCCTACACGACACTTAGCTGATTATGACGTCATATGACGTCTGATGACAGATGGATACTCTGGAAATGTGAATTTTGTTGAACCTTTATTAGTGCTTCCACTCCATTTCAGTCGCTTTGGAATAGAGAGTTTGATCGAATGCACATACTATGTTTGACAACTGTAAGGACTGCGTGATGGTAACTGATTAATTCAGTAGTAGACATCTGCGTTACAGGGACATTGCTTGTAGGTAAGTAATCAGGTATAACCGTGATATGATCACCAATACTGATATTATACCCGGTCCAACTAAAGATTGATTGGCATTGTGGATCAGGCACGCGAGTATTAATCCATATACGATTCTTCGTTATAGGAGTTTGACCAGCAGCAACGCCTAAACACAATAAAGACTGTGTTGTATTGGGACCTACGGGACACCACACACTCTTGTTTGAGCGCAGAAAATGGCGGGTGTGTCAAGGAAAGAATGGCTACTACTACTACTACTACTACTACTACCACTACTACTACTACTACTACTACTACTACTACTACTACTACTACTAGTACTACTACTACTACTACTACTACTACTACTACTACTACTACTACTACTACTACTACTACTACTATACTACTACTACTACTACTATTACTACTACTACTATGTCTACTAATACTACTACTATGCCTACTAGGCCTACTACTGCTGCTACTGCTGCTACTGCTTATGGGTGGCTGTCCCAGTACCACCGCACGCACCCACCCCAGGCTTCTTTACCCTTGTCAGCCCACCCCCCCCCCCCCGCCCAACTCCAATGTTCTGCCACCCATACACTACTACTACTACTACTACTACTACTACTACTACTACTACTACTACTACTACTACTACTACTACTACTACCACCACACTACTACTACCACCACCACCACTACTACTACTACTACTACTACCACTACTACTACTACTACGACGACGACGACGACGACGACGACGACGACGACGATGACAGCAACACCACCAACTACTAACAGTCTGTCCAAATATCTGTCACAGGGGCGGGTTAAGTCAGAGCAGACTCGGGCATCTATTGCTGCTGCTACCACTACAACTACTACTGCTGCAGCCGTTGCTGCTGCTGTTCGTCGTTGCTGGTGGTGGTGGTGGTGGTGGTGGTGGTGGTGGTGGTGGTGCTGCTGCTGCTGCTGCTGCTACTGCTGCTGCTGTTGTTGCTGCTGTTAATAATACGTTACTAAAGCCAGATCAGTAAAGTTTAAAATCTAACTATGAAGATGTTAGAAGAGATGGGCCATTTACAGATAACACCCCCCCCCCACCCCCACACACACACGCGCGCGCGCGCGCACGCACGCGCGCGTACAAACACACACACCCACCCCGTACCCAGCCTAACCCCGCTCCCCACCCAGTCCACCTCTACAGCAACTATATCCACGCATCCGAGGTTTTATTTTTCCTTATATCACCGTCATATAGGTTATAGTGCCATGCGATTTGTTTGGAGTAAAATAACATGACCATAACTTATTATGAAAAACTGTTGTAAATATGTTAATTTTGATGATGTTTAATAATAACCATTGCTGATGGAAAGACGCTAGCTATTTTGCCGTAGCATTATGTTGGCCCCGCCGGCCCTGATCACGGCACGTCCTTAGTAAAGCAGCCTTCGTCCATGCAACACTTCGGGGAAGCTACTCAACCCTTCGAGGAGGCACCTCAAAGATAGAGGCCAATAAAACAAATCCAACCACATACCCAAGAATAATTATCCGAAAAATAATCCGTCTTAATTCGTCTTAAAATTCAAAATGGACGCACATAAAATGTGGGCAATAATTTGCTGACATTGCTGAGATGCTGATACCACTTGAAACGGTGGAGGGATCTAGTCGATTTTAATATCTGTACCAAGCTAGAGATACTGGGGTTAAGACGTCGCCAAAGGCAACACAACGCCGCGTTTACAGCTTCATTACAGATATAGAGTGGGTCCTGACCTGTCCGCGCTCATAATTTCCTAGATGACTCAGATGATCGGCTATTCGACACGAAGCCGCGCCTCTATTTTTAGATTGGTATTGGTCTGAATGTTTGTGTCGCCATACGAAGCAACTTCCTACCTGTATGGCGTGCTAGAATAATGTGACATTGACATTTCATCTCCTGATAAGAAACTAGGCATTTATTTACTCAGAGATATTCGTAATAATACAGACTACATAGATTGATAGAAGCCTACATATTATACACCATACACTAATACTGTTGTAACATGTTTTAAATGTCTATTGAGACAACATTCGTGTGTGGGTACAGCGCTTCTTTTTCTTAAGACAGGTTGACAGAGTTAAAAGAATATGCCTATACGCAGCTATCTTGTGGCCACAAAACCACCATATACTATGGTATATAACATATACGTTATGACATTATGAACTAGTTTTTCATGGATCAATACGTGCTCGTTAACAATTTAACTCTCAAATCTGCCAAAACAGCTTCTGAAGTATTCTTGAGAAATGTCCATTTGCCGACAAAGAGAAGACTATTTTTGATAATTTACCACAGGAATAACTGGCTAAATAATCGAGCCAGTCATCCCAGTGGCACACTTTCCAGAGCAGTCTTCTCTTTGTCCGCACATTCTCTGTGTTAACTCTTTAATACTCATATCAGCTAAAACGGCTTCTGCGGTGGTCTTGATAGATGTCCATTTGCAGACCAACGCAAGATTATTTTTGAAAATCTACCAGTGCAATGACTGGGTCGATAGATAACTAAGCCAGTCATTTCAGTGGTAGATCTTCAAAATTATTCTTCCCTTTGGTCTGCAAATGGACTTTTTTGAGAAAATTTAATTACTTAAAACAAATTTGAGGGTTAAATTGTTTTTAGACATATATGACTGCCCGTAGGCTATGTGTCATATCACTTACCGTGTTAGGGACCGCGCGCATTCACCATAAATACGGCAACGTTCTAGGAGTGGAGAAGCCTCTCACATGAAATAGGCGGAAACCTACTCTTCTATTATCACGATTATTTGATAAAAATCAAGATAACATCATTGGCGGAGTAAATTTCAGACATTATCTAGGATATTCTAAGTTCGGCCTTGTTCCGCGTTATGTGGACGATGGACGAAAATTGACAGCCAACACAGACTATGACATGTACAACTTGTAACGAACTAGATGACGAAAATCACTTTCTTTATAAATGCAACAAATACAATGATTTAAGAGCAAAATGTATCCCACTTTACTATATTGTAAGCGTAAATCCTAAGAAAACAAAAGAGCTTCTAACAATGTGCAATGAACATGTGCTTAAAAGATATGTACGTTTCTGACCTTTTCAAGGAAGCACTGGCAATATACTGGTGTCGAGTGAAGAGGAAATGTTATCGATATTTCCCAATATAGGCCATATGCCCTTGAGTGTAACAACCCAAATATCTATGTATGTGTTTATGTAATAATTTGCAATTTAAAGAACAATGAGAATTTATGCTTTAACAATCCACCGCACAATATATGAACCTGAAAGTGCCCCTTGCCCCCCTCTCACGATTACCTGGAGAAAATGATCCATTCTCCTTATATCACCTTCGTGTGTACGAATTGTTGGATATTCTGAAACTAATTTGACTTGTGAATATGTTCAACTCAGTTTCTCTTTGTGCCCATTTCAAGTGTATGAACTGTATGTCATTTATAAATCAGCAATTTAATGACTTTCGAATATTTTGAAACTAATTTGGCTGAAAAATACTCAAGTTACCTTCTCTTTGTGCCATTTTAAAGTGTACGATTTGAGTCACAAGCTAATAGCTGTCGAATATTTCGACCTTTCTCCTTGTGCTACTTTCGAGTGTACGAATTGCATTTTGTTTATAATTTATAATGAATATAAGTATGTATATAAAATCTACCGTCATGAAATATGATATTGTCAACTGCAATGCCCAATATGCCTATACACGGCCTATGTGTAATAACGTGAACTTGAACTTGAATTCGCACAGGGCCAGCTCTAAGGTTCATGATGCCCTAGGCAAATGTTAGATCTGATGGTGGGTCAGGGAGGGGTGGCGTGGGTGGGGCGGGGAGGGGTCACTCTGAATGGGGTGTCCGGGGATCGTTCCCAAGAGACTCTGAAAACAGATTCTCTAAGAGGGAATATTCGGCATTCCTAGGACCAATCACGTCAGTGGCGGTTCCAGGGAACTCTTTCAGAATTGGCAAATTGGAATATATTTCACCATTTTGGGGGCTGCAATTTTTGAAAATTAGATGCTCGGAGAGGTCATTTCCTGCATTCTGAGTAATAAATCGTTTTATGTCAATCAAAGATACTTCTGCATTTAAAAAAATTGTAAAAATTAACAATGTTTTACTACTTAAATTGCAGGAAAATAATAATTGAGGGAAGTAAGACTTTGATCTGACATAAGATGCTTTGTTACTCAGAATGCAGGAAATGAACTCTCTAGGCATCTAGCTTACTAAGACACAAATATGGCTATATCAAATATTCACTCTAATCGTCAGTTAGTGTTAGAAAAAATCCAAGTAAAGATTTTCTCACAAATTCTTGCCAAACATTTCACCATTCACAGAAAAGATCGCTGTAAAAGTTACAGTAAAAGCTAACTTTGTTCATAAGGAGCAACATGCAGTTAAAGTGTCAAACTTGTCTTAAAACGACGATCTTAGATATTAGGGAACACCAGAAGGTTGTCAAAAACCTGGTTGTTTATTTATAGAAGTTAGTTGCCATAGGACGTGTCTTTTTAAGCTACACGATGGGTAATGCTATCTTATATTCATACTACATCCACTCAGGGAAATAGACTCTAATCAAAGTTAATCATTTGAACACAGAAATTTACTTACTTTATTTATTTAATCTAATACAGATTCTGTTGGTTATTTCGAAGCTAATTTGACCAGGAATTGTTTCTGTCTATGGCAGCAACAGCTTCCACGAAAATTAGTTTCAAAATATTGAACCAGTTACTTGTATGCTGGTTTCAAAAGTACTGAATAAATGCTTGATTACTCTACATTTGATACATGCGGACTGCGGAGTCAGTTTGTTGCATTTCTCTTAGAAGCTATAAGATGTCAAATGATCATTCACACTATATGTATACAGAAGCACCTGAGATCTCGACTTAATTTAACACATATGCTAACTATTCAGAGTTCGTGTGTTGTGAGTGTTTGTTAATCGTTTATGCCTCCTTATGTTGAATAAGTTTTGATTCTATTATTTAATAAGTTTAATATTTCCACATCATATTAAGATGAGTATAAGACTCTATTTATCATATAGCCCGACTATAATAGAGTCTTATACTTATCTTAATATGATGATAGCCCTGGATAACATGACATTTGGTTACGTAACTGAGCAGTTATGAAATAAGCATTGATCTGTTATGTATGTATGTATGTATGTAGGTATTTCTATAGCGCCGATTCCGAAATTACTCGCTCAAGGGCGCTTTACAAAATTAAAATTTTAAGAAAAAAGATGCGTTTTTAGAAGAGACTTAAAAGGTTCAAGTTTATCACAGTTCCGAATGTGTGCCTGGAGGTTGTTCCAGAGTTTTGGGCCAGCTTTTGAAAAGGCTCGTTGTCCAGCCATTAAATTACCGGGTGGAACTACACACAACAGTTGCTCGCTTGATCGCAGGGATCTTGGTGCTATTCTCTTCGTTATATAACTGACGGACTAATATGTCTGGTAGCGGATAGGAGATATTATAATGATATCCTTCTCTTCTTGGCTCTGCTAAAACTGATATTATCTTTATGAAAGTCAAGTGTTTCTGCCAAATCCCTTTCAATGCTGATGAGTGCTAAAGCAGAAAGCCGTTCTTCACTCATTGCGGATCTCAAGTAGGTTTTAATGAGTTTTAGTTTACTAAAAGTTCGCTCTGCCCAAGCTATGGAGACAGTAATAGTACCCAATATACGGTATAAAATGGAGATATTTGTGTATGCTACATCTAATCTGCTCTTTTTGAAGAACCACGACACATTCTGTAGAATAACATCCTTAAAGGATAACTAATCCCATCTCTTGATAGCTGTTCAGTTGATCTAACACGCCGGTCATAAACTATGCAGGTAATTTTAAGCTTTGTATCACGCCGCTAAAGAAAGATATTCAGGATTTAGTAGTTAAATGATTTTTACATTTCTACACCCTATGATAGCTGTCATGATTTACTTTTCAACCATTCAGAAAAAACCCTAGTATGTCTGCCTCGGTATATACGCTCAGTCATAGAGGCTCCAGCTATAGTTTGGCAATGTGGTATAAAAGCAATCCTACAGGTAAGCTGTTGAATATTTTGAAACCAATTTGATTGGATGTTGTTGCTGGCATAGGCAGCAACAACTTCCAGTCAAATTAGTTTCAAAATATTCAATGGGATGAGCATTACATAATAAAGAATGTGATGTATTGGAACTTACATGACATCACACACAATAGCTTGAGGAGACAAAATGGTGTCGATCACTGTTCAACATTTACTCGATATTACAAAACAGATAATTGCGATACAGATCAGGGAATGTGACAGGATATGAATGATATGTAATCTATAAACCATATTCTATCGGTGCAATCCAACATTTGAGATGAGATTAGCATCGCTTTAAGATCCTCCACAATAACTGGTGTCTCTTTAATAAAACATGTACACTGGGTATATTCTGCTACTGCAGTGTCAACGTCGACGTCTGTAGAGTATATCTCCGCTAACTCTTTGAGTGTTGTTGTGATACCAAAGTACTTTGGCATCAAGCAGCGGAATTTTGTGAATGATTCTAGAAAATCCTTGAATCTATTCTGAAATTCCGCTATGAGTCGATCATAAATCTGGTAAAATACCTCAGTTTTGAATCTTATTTTGTGATCGCTTTGTCTTTCATCGATAACTGCTTCCTCAGGCATCCTCTTATGGCGCCTAGTTCTTGTATTTTGAACATTAACCTCACCCTTCATCTTGAGCAATTTTCTGAACACTCATCCGTTTTTGCTCAAACAACTCCTCGGACCTTAGACCTTTTATAGCACTCAGTGTGACTTGCAAGTTAAGTATATATCTTTTCAATATTGCCAAAAAAATGAGACTACTTCAGTAACATTAGAGCATGTACCTATGGCTCGCACTAGGCGCAACACTGCCCCCACCCCACACCCTTATAAATCAACTTTTGTCTTGCACAAACATGGATTAAATAGGGAAATGGTTTTGCAAAATTACGGAAATTTCTATTCTAGATGTGATAAACTTCCCTAACAAAAAGCTGTTTTAAATCACAGATTCTTTCACAGGTGTATTACCAGCGATCTGTAACATAATGGGGGGGGGGGGTGTCCTCTTTATCTGTAAGATAATGGGGGGGCCTCTTTATCTGTAACATAATGGGGGGGGGGGGTCCTCTTTATCTGTAACATAATGGGGGGGGGGGTCCTCTTTATCTGTAACATAATGGGGGGGGGTCCTCTTTATCGAAACACAGATAAGCAATCACAATTAGGGAAATTCATTTCGCTTTAAAAATAATAGTACGGAAATAATATATTTTTATAAAAAAAAAATCCTTTTACAAAACAATTTCCCCAAAAATTTTCTCAGGGGGGGGCGGCAATCTGCCACACCCCTGCCCCCCCCACCCCCACCCTCATTAGCTACGTCACTGAGTCACGTGACATATGTGTCTTCATTGTGCCTCTTCTTGAGGCCCCATAAAAATGTTAGCTCCCATTGCTTGCTTCATCCTTGCTTCACTACTACAATACACTTGGAGCTGAATACGGAGAACATAAACTCCATGTTGCCCATGGTGTCTCATATCTTCTATGTTTAGATAGAAAAGGGTCAAAGGACACCTAATGATGCTTTCTACAATTTACATGAAATAAGAATATATTATTTGCATATGCAGGGGCGTTTCGAGGATGAAATCTCCGCTCAGACCTCCCTAGATATTTCCCTACTGATCTCTAGTAGCTGCCGACGCACCTGTTTCGAATGCCGTAATAGTTAATTTCGACACATAATTTCATTTTCTTTACAATCTTATAAGAATCATTGAGTGACGCGATTACGTGAATGACTGTTGTGGTATGACGTAATCGCCGGAATAATATTTTGTTATTTATGATTGATTGATACGACACAACATCTCACTCAAGCACCATCATCTTAATGAGATGTAAGAGAAACATCAGTATAGTGTTTGTTAATCTAGAACCTCAATCTGATGTCTGCAGCTTCATAACTATGTTAGACGAGAATTTCTTCTACTTTGAAAATGAGTGTCAAAATTCATCATTTTTCTAAAACTAATATTCTAACAATGGCAGAGCTTGTGAAGATCTGTCAACTTTTTTTTGCAAAATAAGATAAAGACTTTATTTTTGGTGGTAGCCTAACTAAATTGTGCACGAGTGCTTACTCAGTTCTTCATTTTAAACGTGCACATTCACACCCAAATGCTTGAAAATAAAATTCTTGAAACTATATACTTTTAGAGGCTTGAATTGTGTAACTCAATGTAATGAAACGAAACAAATCTTAACCTATGATGATTTCATTCCATATAAATAAATTTCGTAGGGTTAGTTGTGAATTTGAATTAGGGTCTCGTGCCTCTAATTCAATTTGACATCTTAAAAAATTATATTAATTTATACGTAATGAAATCAGCATATGCTAAAATGTATTTCGTTGCATTACATCTAGGCACACAATTTAAGCCTCTAAAAGTATATAATTTTAACAATTTTATTTTGAACCAGCCTGCTGTGTATATGCATCTCTCTTCATCTGCATTCAGTATAATCTTACGCATCCGCTTTACTAGAGTGATCAGCATGCCAATCACAAGTGCCGGATGGTAATCATATTAATCTGGGATTATCTGTCGGAACTGAGCATTGACAATGCAAAAACACTACGACCATAATTAGCCTCCCAATTGAAATCTATTTCCTCACCCACGCGCTCATCTTCTGCGAGACCAATAATCATCGTTCTTTAATCCCTAAACTAAACTAAATATTAGCCAATGTTGGAATCGTTGTCAATTTTGCTGTCCTTGTCTTTGTCGATGTTGTTGTCGTCGGTTCTTCATGCGGATGGTCCGATGGGCGAGGTGGACTATTGACACCCTCATTAAACAACAAACATAGATTTTTGGTCACGCCTCCGCGCTGCATTGGGTTGACTCCAATCTAAAAATAGAGCCGTGGCTTCATACTGCGAATACACCTCTAACGTAATGACCGGCCACTTTGACACGTAATCATAACGACTAGACCGTGACATAGACTCAACTTCGGAGACAAGACAGGTCGGAACCCAGTCTATGTTTGTACTGAACTGTAGAGCCACCACTATGGATCGCGTCGATTTTGAGATCATCTTAAGAATTAAGAGGGCCTATTTCTCTGTTAACTATGTTTCAAATAGCAGGCTATGAGCATTATATCATACAGTTTTACATGAAATAATATTGTCTGGTATGCATACTATATTGTCTGGTATGCATACTATATTGTCTGGTATGCATACTATATTGTCTGGTATGCATACTATATTGTCTGGTATGCATACTATATTGTCTGGTATGCATACTATATTGCCTGGTATGCATACTATATTGTCTGGTATGCATACTATATTGTCTGGTATGCATACTATATTGTCTGGTATGCATACTATATTGTCTGGTATGCATACTATATTGTCTGGTATGCATACTATATTGTCTGGTATGCATACTATATTGTCTGGTATGCATACTATATTGTCTGGTATGCATACTATATTGTCTGGTATGGATCGTGTCCTTTCAAGATTCATTTCTTTTTATCGCCAAATTATGGCGAAAATTACTGCGCTAACGACTACTCAATACACACGAGATTCTTTTTCTCGATTTCGTATCGAAGGAGATCTCGCGAGACACGCGTGGTTTGACTGTAGAGTATGTCACGCTCTAAACTGAAATCAGTGGGCACTGGGTGCAGTGGAGTTATGTGTAGGTCGTCGTCATACGTTAGGCCATTAGTACATTTATAGATAACGATTACTATTAGTGTGATATATTGTTAGACGGTTGTTCGTGTTAACTGCTGGGCTCTTTTTTATTATCACGATCTTACACATTATGATATATGGCCTGGTTCTGTTCTAGGCCTGGTTCTCAGACTACGCCAGATGTGCCTGGTTTATCAGAATCGGCGTAGGTGGAGTCAGAGAACTCAGGCATTGTTCATGATGGCGGCCACGCGTGGACGCCATTTATACTGATCGAATGGACCTTTCCAGTTCTAGCTATGCTCCGCCCACCTCTAGTTAAGCTCCACCTTCACATCGCCGTATTGGGATTGATCAATGCCGAATGTCTTAACTATCAATTTCCTGAAAACCATACAGGTAAGCTGTTGAATATTTTGTAAATAATTTGACTGGGTGCTGTTGCTGCAGCAACACGCCTAGTCAAATTAGTTTCAAAATATTCAACAGGCTATTTATTAAAGACATACAATTCGTACAACAACGCATAGTCTGTCTTCAAATATGCGTTCGTGACGTACCGATAATGATGTCATTCATTATGATGTCATTCTACAAGCCACGTAGTTGATTATGACGTCATATGATGGATGGATAAAGTGGAAAGGTCCATTATTGATTGATTGTTTGATAACCCTTCTTGTGAATCTTGTGTGTGTGTGTGCGCGCGCGCGCGCGTGCGTGCGTGCGTGCGTGCGTGCGTGCGTGCGTGCGTGCGTGCGTGCGTGCGTGCGTGTGTGTGTGTAATTCCAGCACTCAAGAATGTTATGTTGCTGTGGCAATGCATGCAGGTAGCATAATGATAACCTCAGAGCATTGTTAGTAGCCATACCGTGAAATAGCCAATTCTGCAGTGTAGACACACTATTTTGGCATTTGACCTTATTGTTCTAAATAACATTGACCTCAAAATGAAAAGGACATGATGTAAATATATACCCAGGACTATAAATCATATTGTAGATATGGGATTGTCTTGTGGGAAGTCATGACCCCGCTAGATGTCTTATATCTTCGAGTAAGTCCTAAGAGAAATTTATGATTTGAAAATACGAGGACCAGGCTAATGGACCGGTTGACTTTATACTTTCAACATTTAGTTTATTATTATTATTACATCAGCTAGGTGACATCAGCTAGTGCTGATGATATTCAGTTTCTAGTAAATGGATGGGGTGTGAATGTAGCACACTCAGGATTGTTGGATAAAGTTTTATGGTCAAATTGAAATAGTTGAATTGATTGGAATGAGTCCCACGGTTCTGAGTTGATGTGTATCTGGAAATATTTTAGATGGAAGTTGTTGCTGTTCAGTCGGCATACACTTTTATGATATTCAGCAGTCGGTTGGATCGATAGTTTGGAAAATAATCAAGGTATAAGAATCACTGGAATTGGACGTGACAAAGGGACGTAGTTGATGACGTTAGGCATTCTGATTCTCACACGAGATTAAAACAACATCAGCTGGCAATGAAATCATACAGCTCATGTGCCTATTAACTCTAGCATCCTACAGGCTTATCCATCAATAGGCAATGGACAGGACATGGACATTGTAGCGTCCTGTAGGAATTAATAACATAATCGAAATTTGTATATCAACTATATGTCACTCATACAATGACATGCAACAACAACACATTCCGTAATGTTGTTAGTTAGCTGACAGATCGCATCAAATCAGAACCAGCTACCACCGCTTTGTCTATGTGGGGAATCATCTCCATAGAAGAATAGGACATAGTTTGATTGGTTAGGATGACGTCATAACCAACCAGCGTCGATCAAACTCTGTAGCAGAGAATTAAACAGAATAGGTTTTGGAGTTGAAATCGAAATACATGGATCGTTGGTTGGTCAGAACGACCAACGTTTATTAGGAAGAAACTTCTAGGAAGAAATAAGCAGAAGTTGATTGGTGGACTGATTGTCCGGGCCAATCAAGCTGTGCTTATAACATACCTAGAAGAGTCATTTAACGGATTCAGGAAGAATCTAATTATTATGATAGTTATAGAACTTGGCTAGAGTGGCAAGATAAGTTGTATATAAGTCAGGATTTCAGACTTATAGATTATTCAATCCACCATCGTGAATCACTGGACGTCACGCTGACGTTCAGTACTGTGATCTATTGCTTGGCATAACAAGAGCTCTGCTGTACTTTGAGTTAGATTAGCACTGATTAGTATCGTACATCGATTGTACTAGTTTTCTTGTGAGCAAATTTTGCTCTTACATTAAAGTCTTGTATATTTGTGAATAAAAAGTTTAACTTACGTATATGTAAGTTCGGCGTTAGTCAAGTTTGTTAGTATTAGGAACCTAGTCTTGAACTGGAGGAAACCTCCAGTCCTTACCTGAAAAACATCACGTCAGATAGGCCCAGCAGTCAATAGTAAATATCGTCACCTACCATCTGTCAGACGAGGCGAGCCAGACTGCCTTCCTCCTTCTCCGCTACCGATAGCTGTTGTCGCAGCAACACCATATAGCCACCGGTAACGAAGCGGGATTCACTACTGAAGAAGAAGACGTCGTCATCAAACCCCGAAGATCAGAAAATCTTCAATATGAAGCCATGCTCAAATTACTTTCCTATCAATTACAGTTATAGAAATATTAGTGTTTCCGTCATTTTCTCATATTTGATAATTGCAAAAAAACGATTGTCATGGTAACGCAAAAAATAAGTCAAATCTGAAATGGCCCCATATCTGAAAATTATCCAAAAAAAGTTCCATGCTTGTATCACAAAAGGCACGATTCTTGCACATATCTAACTAATTAATGTTACACAGATTCCACTTCGGTTAAACCCCAATTTGCCAGAGCCCCGGACCCGCTGGTGGTCTGGGCGGAGCCCTCCCCACCCCAGCAGCTGCAGGGCTAAGGCACCTATTGCTACGCCACTAGCAACACCAGATTTTAGTCAAATTATTTTCAAAATATGCAAAAGCAATTTGGCATGTACGTACATGACCAACAATGACGGCGCAAGTGAAGTACGCATGCACAGGATGTCTTGGCTATTCTGGTCAGAAATTTACTACATAACAAAGAGATGTTCATAGAATCCTTATTTTCCTATTCTGTTTATTTCTTGTTTGTAAAATAACACATATGAACGGAAGCGAAATTTTATTAGCTATCTATTGAGATACATTGTAATAATCTACATACGTTAGAAGTTACTTCCTTTTTATACTATATGCAGATGTTTCCCCTCCTATAGGAATATATGGTAAATCCACACATATTCTTTAAAAATGTGAGCATCTTTCTATTTTGAAAATGAATTTATAACATTTAACAAACGCTCTAAAATTAATAACAATGTTTGAAATCATATTCAAATCAAAGATATTTGTTGAAAACAGCAATCTGGTAGAGAGTTGCGAATGGGCGTCACGTTGCGGTGATTTCTTCACCACACCGACAATTAAAGTCGTTACTGATTCACAGGCCTTACGACACCCAGACCCACCAGTGTTTGGATTGGGAGCCGATGAACGTGTTTGGTGGAGTGGTGGAAATAAATACCTAAATCAGCGTGTTGTAAAATATAAGTTCATATGACATCCCTAAGTAAACACCTGAGCTGGGAGGATGTTGTCATTACGTCACTATGAATGATAACAAAAACAATTTATCAAAGTACATCTATATTTCGCCACGTCTCTCTCTCTCTCTCTCTCTCTCTCTCTCTCTCTCTCTCTCTCTCTCTCTCTCTCTCTCAAAACCCCTTTTGCCAGAGCTCAGGACCCCCTGGTCGCAACCCTCCCCAGCAGCACCAGCTTTCATTCAAAATGTTCAAAAGCAATTTGGCATGTACGTAACGAACTTATTATATTTTAGAGTAGCAGCAATAACGATTCCCTCCTCGACCCACATGATCATCCTTTTGGGAGGGCCCACAACTAATTAGCCCGAGGACCCAAATCGGATTAATCTGTCTCTGCTTAAACCTTGGATTTTATTTGGCAGTGATATTTGTTTTGATGATACAAAGTAATGGCTGGCCATCTTGTTACGTCATCAAACTATTAGACCGTGACACAGACTCTGCTTCGGGAGCAAGTCTATTTCTGTAATGGGACTGTAAACTGAACACTGTGGATCGTGTTGATTTTGGTATCATCTTAGCCCCTGTATCACTAGCTTGATACAGACATTAAATCGGCGCAATCCTTCCAGTGGTTCATGTGATATCAACGCCTACACAATGTCAGCAAATACGTCTCCACATTTTGTGTGCGTTCGTTTTGGATTTTATGACGAATTGACTGAAAGGGACTATTTTTCTGTTAACTAGTCTTCATACTTAAGACCACGAGCAGCTCGTTTTATATGAAATCCCATTGTCTGGTATGAATATGGTAGTTATCGTGTTCTTCCACCATTCAATGAACCTTTCCAAGTTTATCCATCTATCATATGACGTCATATGACGTCATAATCAACCACGTAATGTGTAGGATGACGTCATAATCATGACGTCATAAATGACTCGATATAGTCCGTATTCAACGCTTAATAGTCCGAGATGTAGCACGAATTGTATGTCCTTACCATTTAATAAACATCAGGCAGCAACAGCTCCCAGTCAAATTAGTTTCAAAACATTCAACAGCTTACATGTATAGTTTTCTGGAAATTGATAGTCAGGGAGTTCAAAGATCGATCGATCCCAACACGAGCGAGTTGTGGGTGGAGCTTAGATAAAGATGGGCGGGGCATAGCTAAAACAGATAGATAGATATTTATTTGCCACAATAGGCCATAGGCCCTTGAGTGCAACAACTCAAATATATATATATATATATATATATATATATATATATATATATATATATATATATATATATATATATATATATATATATATATATATATATATATATTTTCATGGGAAAAACATACAATAATTAATACAGAAGTTTAGTAATAATTTCTATCTCTTTATACTCCCTCCCAACCCCACCCCCTCCCCCACACCCCTCCCACCCACCCATCATCACCCCGATTCTTGAAGAATGTACTACGCTAATGGCCACTCATCACACTAGATGTACCGTTCTCAATCTCGGATCAATGGAATTCTCTAGAGACACGATTACCAATCTTGCTCATATTACATTCTTGAATTAGGCATAGTTGCCATTGAATAAGTAGTTATAGTAGGTATAGACGGGGAAATGGATCCTCGCAGATTAAAGGCGCATATTCACACCAAAATGCTTGAAAATAAAATTGTTAAAATTGTATACTTTTAGAGGCTTAACTTATGTGCCTCGATGGAAAGAAATGAAATAAATCTTAACATATGATGATTTCAATCCGTATAACTAAATTTCGTATTTTTATTTATGAAATTGAAATAGAGGCAAGGGCCCCTAATTCAAATTCACAACTTAAAAATTTGTATTAATTTATACGTAATGAAATCATCATATGGTAAGATTTTTTTCGTTTCTTTACATCTAGGCACACAATTTAAGCCTCTAAAAGTATACTATTTTAACAATTTATTTTCAGGCATTTTGGTGTGAATATGCGCCTTTAATCTGCGAGGATCCATTTCCCCGTCTATACCTACCGGTGCATGCTTTAGAGGTACATTGATCAAGACAAAATGTATGTTTAAGAGGGTAGTTAATGAGTTGTTTGTCTGATTTATTTCTTTTTTTAACAGTGCCGTATTTATGCCACTACATAATAATAAATTGTGGGACTTGGAGTATTTAAGCTAGATGTGGTATGAATTAAGTCCAGACACAGCAGCGCACAGCGGCGGATTAAGGTTGTGCGAGGCCCTAGGTACAAGACCATGCGGGGGGGGGGGGGAGGAGGTCCGGAAATTTTTTAATCTAAACGCTCTGTGGTGCAATCTGACGTATATTTGGCATCATTTTAGTTCATTATTATAGGCTTTATAGCAGACAAAATGGAGTTTTTAACACATTGACTGCCAAGTTTTTTGCAGACATTTCCCATACGCCATATCTCCGACCATGTTAAATATTTTTAAAATAATTTGGCTGAAAGTGGCTGGTTCCCGAGCCACCACAGCTTTCAGTCAAATTATTTCCAAAATATTCAATAGAATATGTAATGTTTCGTACATAATAATTAATTTCAGTTTTCATGGATCATTCGGCGAAATGTTGAAAATTATACGTTTTACCCAAACGGACATTGTTTGGGTATATTAAGATATATATTATTGACCCGATAGATGCAAGGGTGTAATATACAATTTACAATTTGTTAAAATATTCATATAGCCAACCGTGACAATGTAGCTTTAATTTAGTCAGTAACATTGTAACAATGTTTCCTCCTACCTTGCCTTTCTTTAAATTTTACGAAAAAAACTCGGCTATCCACAGTATGACTATGAGAATCAATGAATGACTGAATGTAGGCCTACTGATTACCGATCAAAAACCGTTTAACAGTGCTTCCGCCCGCTTCCACTGACTCACTGAGGCAACAAAAGTTACTTTCCACGTGTGCGTCACCCTATCACGTGATCATCGCATTTGTTTAGTCTACTCGGGTAACTCGGCTCGGCCGCTCGAGCATTGTTACAATCGATATTTAAACAATAAAACGAGACTATAAACAGAATAACATAGGTCACTGACATAAGGCCATGATGATAAGGCAAAAATCAATTTTTGAGATATTGACCGAGTGTCTCTTCGTTGCGTTATGTAGCTTGCCTAAAGAAAAATAAAACAGAAAAAAGTGCGAGGCCCCCTTCAAGTGCGAGGCCCTAGGCTACTGCCTCGTTAGCCTCGTGGATAATCCGCCCCTGACAGCGCATACCGTTCAGTGGTATCCCTGTATCCAGGTGTTGGCATGCATGAGTCTATCAAGCATAGTAATGAATCTTTCCCGTTTTATCTATGCCCCGCCCATCCGTAGTTAAGCTCCATCTACGTTTCACCCGTGTTTGGATTGATCTATCCGTGAACGCCCTCACCTATCAATTTCCAGAAAACTATCCAGACAAGCTGTTGAAAAGTCTGAAACTAATTTGACTGGCCTATGGCAGAAACAGCGCCCAGTCAAATTAGTTTCAAAATATTCAACAACATGTTTATTAAATAGTAAAGACCGTCATCAATTATGCGTTCGTGACGAACTTATCTACGCCATTCATGGTGTCATTGCTTATGACGTCATCAGACACGCCACGTAGTTGATTATTACGTAATATTATGGATGGATAAGCTGGAAACGTGAAAACTGTTATCCTATACATGAGTTCAGCCACTAGTAATCTATCACAGCCTATATCGATAGTTTAAAAAAATTATAAATGGGAAATAGCTACATAGCTATGCCAAAGTGGGCGCGCAGAATTGCAAGTTGGAAGGTAGGAAGGCCTATCCTTATTATAGCTTCAAATAAAATCTTTTCTATAAGTCGTATATCCTTTCACACATTGATTATTGTAGTCTTGTATTTTGCCCGTCTTCACCTACATTATTGGATAGTTTAGAAAAACTACAAAAACGGGCTGCTAGAGTGATATTAGACATGCATTACAGGACACCATCTGCACAACTATATGAAACATTAAATTGGACAAATTTAACTAAAAGAATGCAAATTAAAATGGGTATTATGACATATAAATCTAGAAATGGTCTGGCCCCTGATTACATGAAAGACATGTTCACTTCCGTTGGGGTGGCGCACACTAGAAATTTACGTTCCAAAACATGCAATCACCTACAGCTTCCGAGGATTAAAACGGAATATGGCAGAAAAAGCTTCAAATACACTGCAGCGCAACTGTGGAATTCTCTGCCTGAAACGATTACTCAGTCTTCTACTCTGCTGACATTCAAATCAAATATACATGAATATATTACTAAATTATAGTGATATATGGGCAATGTGATTTCAACTTTTTACTTGTGTTCTAATATTGCATATTTTGTTTATTTCTAAATAGCTATGTATGTGTGTATGTGTGAATATATGTGTACGACCTTGCGCGTATGTATGTGTGAACGGTGATTCGAACATCGACATTCGACAAGGTAATTATTCTGCAATACTGTTTTAGTAATATCTATCGAAAATGAACAAATAAGTTAATTATCTAATTTAACAGTCATTTTACTTGTGTTATAATATTGTATATTTTGTATATTTGTAAATAGTTATATATGTATATGCGTGCGTGCGTGCGTGCGTGCGTGCGTGCGTGCGTGCGTACGCGCGTGCGTGCGTGCGTGCGTGCGTGTGTGTGTGTGTGTGAGGGCCTCGGGAAGATCAGTTTACTGACGATGTATACCCTCCTTAAATAAAGATTATTATTATTATTATTATTATTATTATTATTATTATTATTATTATTATTATACAATTTGACAGAGGTCTATTATATTACTTGTATGGTCTGTGTGTTCATTCATAGACAAGGTCAATCAGTCCGTCCATTATTCAGTTCACCTGTCCGCCTGTCTTGTTGCATCTTGCCAGACATTTGATAATCAGTGCGGATCTTGTTGTTTTTCTTCTGTGGCGTAGTAAGTGCTTCAAAAGAAAATGAAAGACTTCAATCCGACAGGAAGGGCCTCAGTAGTCAGCCAGCCAATGTGTGGCAACAGTACTTAGATGTATGTGTCAAATAGAAGGTCGAGGAATACATCCGAGGTAATTATTGAGAAGACAAAGTTTCTATGATGATGGAAAGAAAGCAATCGTTTCAAAGTGCAGTACTGTTAGGCCATTGGATCCAACGAACCCACTCTTACTCTACCCTAATGATGCGATGAACATAGACATAGCGCGTACACTGGAGAGAGAAGACACTGATATATCATATTTATCTGATGAGTTATCAGTAAAACTCTCAACAAACGCTACACCATTGCAAGACTACGTGTAAATCTGGCTAACACACCTCAATAGGATGCGGCTTGCCATGGTATGCTTACAGATCATGGGTCTGACGTAATTCCCGATAGTTTATATTTGTTTATTAGTGTTTACTTGGAAAAGAGCCTGTACATGAGATGGAGGATAACGGCGAACAAGAGAATTCACCTTTCCAGAGTATCCATCCATCATCTGACCTCGTATGACGTCATAATCAGCTGAGCGCGTGTATGATGACGTCACAATCATTACGTAACACTCATTGGGATGTGCGATTTTTTATTCCTTTCCATTAACTATCCTTGCCCAGTAGGTGACTATCCTCACATTAATTTTGATACTGACAGGCGGTTGGCCTAGCTCTCCGTATACCATTGAAATCTGTGTGGAACTCTTTAGTCCAAGAATAATCTTACAGAAACGTAAGTGCAACTTTTCTACCATGATAATGTTTGTACATCCCCAGACTTCACAACCATAAAATATTATAGGCATAATTAAGGACTCGAAGAGTTCCAGTTGAACAACGACAGGTAGATGGAGAGCTAGTGCCTTTTTAATTAGGGCGAACATTGACCTATTTGCCTTATCGTACAAGTCCTTTATCGCCATTGTAAATCGCCCGTTATATGCAAATTTTATCCCTAAGTAAACGTAATCCTGTACAATTTCCACGTCTTCGTTACCAAGTGTAAATTTAGGTAAATTTCTTATTTTTCCTTTCGAAAAAATCATAGCCTTCGTCTTCGAAACGTTAACAGAGAGCTTCCATGTGAGACAATAGTCGTGTAGTGCATCCAGTGCATTTTGCAGTTCCTGTGGCGACTCGGCTAATAAATTTGTGTCATCGGCGTAGAGCAAAATAAAAAGCTTCAAATATAATTCTGTTTCACTTGGGTTCATTGATTTGGAGAGTTCTGATATACTTTGAAGTCCTTTGTAACTCATGGAAATTGTACTTTCAAGGTCATTAAGAAATATCGCGAACAACAGAGGGGACAAATTATCCCCCTGTCGTACGCCTATTTCACAGGTAAAGAAATCAGACATAGTATTATTTATTGTGTCTTTAATACAGGATTTAATCTATTATTTATAAATTGAATAACAATGTAAATAGTTTACCGTTTATGTTATTTGATAAAAGCTTCATCCACAGAAATGACCTGTTAACTGTGTCAAAAGCCTTTTTGTAATCAACAAATGTGCAGTATAAACGTTTCTTCCTCCACAGATATATATCAATTAGTGCTTTCAATGCAAATACATGGTCAATTGTGGAGTAGCCGGTCCGGAACCCAGCTTTCTCTTAGCTTTCTCTTCGCCTAACAGTCCTGACATTTCTACAAAATGTGTCAGTCTGTTATTAATGTCTGTTGTAAACAGTTTACAGAAACAACTCGAGAGCGTAATACCGCGGTAGTTTTCGGGGTCCAATAGCGAACCTTTGTTTTTGTACAGTGGTAATATAATACCTTTCGTCCATTCGGTTGGTATATGGCCAGAACATAACATTAAATTAAACAATTTTGTGCATATTTGAAGCAAACAAGTACCTTCGGTTGAAGCTTTGAGAAATTCATTTATTATTCGGTCTGTACTGCTGGCTTTGTTGTTTTTCAGTTGCGCAATAGCAGTATATATTTCTTTTTCGCTAAATGATTTATTTAAATAATCATTTATCTCTAACCAGGCCAAAAGGGGGAAGTCTAGTTGAGTATCGTCTTCCGATGCTTGATTTAGCATTCTGAAATGTTCTACCAAAGACTGCATCGGGATTTGTGGCTTCTTTTGTTGTGTTTGTGAGAGCGGTTTATTTATTATGTCCCAATATGCTTTGGGATCGCGATCTTTGATGCTGTGAAGTTTATTTACAAAAGACGTAAAATATAATTTATACTGCTTATTAATTTCTTTTTTGTAGTTTTTGCTTGCAATTTGTTTTTGTTCTTCTATTTGTTTCAGATTTCTCTCGTAGGTTTACTCGTTTTGCTTTGTAAAATTCCTTTCTTTTTATTTTACACTCTTGATTAAACCATGGTTTATCATTCTTTGCTGAACGTTTTCTCTTCTTCCTTCTACGCCCACAACACTCTGCCGCCTCACCAGCTGTATTCAGCATTAAAGTAACTTCTTCTACAATGATATTAATGTTTCCAATTGTTATTTCTGGCGAGGCAGCAAGTGCGTTTAGACGTAGTAGGATAGATTTGGCATGTGCTGGTTCTATATGGGATAAATATTCTTATCTGTTGGTCTCTTTCCATCTCATTTTCGGCTCACTTACATTTTCTTCTGTCTTGTTTGTGAGCTCATGTGTAGTATTTGGATTAGACTTAAAAACAATATGTACAGGATTGTGCTTATCCGACAGCATTTCGTTAAAGTCTTGGATTTCAAAGGAATCTATTAAAGAGAAAATACCAGGTGAAACAATACAATAGTCTACAACACTAACCCCATTACAAGTTGTATTTCCCACTTCTCTGTCAGCCCCTACCCTCCCATTAACAATGCATATACTTTGGTTCTTGCACAGGTCTACTAACCTATACCCATAATTGTTTCTTTTAGTGTCTTTGGAGGACCTTAACAGAGGGATGGCCATTGTTGCTAGGCTACAGCTAACCTTCATCTTAAGCAATTCCGGTACAATATCTTTAAGGATATAATCAGGGTTTTCGCGCTCGTCTTCGTCTACATCGGATAGATTTGCCGCCCATGCATTACAATCACCCATAAGGATTATGTCTTGCCCATCCCCTTCTGTATTCTCAATTAGTTCCTGTTCTAGTTCGTCAAATAGCGAAATATTGGAGTAGTTCGAGCTTTCTGGGGGTATATATACAATACAGCAAAGCACATCCCGGTCCAGCAACTCTTTCCCCATCTTGAACCATAGACTGTTATCTGATTTATTTTCAAGTACGCTAATGTACTTTGATAATTCACACTTAACTAACAGGGCTACACCGCCGGAACTCTTAAAACATTTTTCCCTGCTTATTGTGTATAATTTATACCCCTTTACATCAACATGGTCGTGTATGCTTGATTTTGTTTCAGTGAGACCGATTATATCATATGGTCTGATATACTCCTCAAAATCTATGCTTCTTAGCTTCGTTAATATTCCGCAGATATTTAGCATTAAGTATTTTAGATACCTGTTTCGGCTATGATTTGTGACAAGTCCTTGATTAACATTGATCAGTTCATTTGCTATTGTATTCGCAGCGCCAGATGGGGGGGGGGGGGGTGGTTATAACTCAATGGTACTAGCTACCACATCTGTAGCAACATAATTAAAAGTCAAATCGGGTGGGGTAAGTTTCGTATAAACATTTGTAGCCTTGTCACCTGAGTAGTGATTTATATGAAAATCGTGTGTACGATGACAGTTGCTGCTGCTGCTGTTGTTGTTTTGTTGTTGTTGTTTTCGTTGTTGTTGTTGTTGTTGTTGTTATTGTTGTTGTTTCTGCTGCTGCTTCTGCTGCTGCTGCTGCTGCTGCTGCTGCTGCTGTCGTCGTCGTCGTCGTCGTCGTCGTCGTTGTGTTGTTGTTGTTGTTATTGTTGTTGTTGTGACCGCTGCCGCTGCTGCTGCTGTCGCCGCCGCTGCCACTGTCACTATGCAGTGCGTTACAATTGAGCGTTAAATCACATATGTGTGGGCGACATGAAATCTTTGTTAGAGTAACGACGCTTCCCACATTGGCTGCGTGGTGTAGTAGGGTACGCTCGTCTGTTCAGGAGCGTGTGTTTGACGCCCCCATCTGGAGTGTTGTTCACCATTTCTTAGATGCGGAACAGGTGGCCGTTGTGAACGATCAACGTATCCAGATAGGTGACCTTGACTCGGGGGCGCAGTTGCGTTCACTAGATGATTGTCCCCTAATATTTGTTTGTCCCACCAATGGGTCTGATTTTAGTTTCTGTCCACTGCATTTATGTACCACTCATCTTGTCGTTGTTGTTGTTGTTGTTGTTGTTGTTGTTGTTGTTGTTATTGTTGTTGTTGCTGCTGTTGCTGCTGATGTTGTGTGTTGTTGTTGTTGTTGGTCCTGTTGCTGCTACTGCTGCTGCTGCTGTTGTTGTTGTTGTTGTTGTTGTAGCTGCTGCTGTCATTGTTGTTGTGGTGGTGGTGGTGGCACTGGCGGTGCTGGTAGCTGTTGCCTTTGCTGTTGTCATTGATGTTTCTGTTGTTGTTGCTATGGTGGAGGTGGTGGTGGTCGCGGTGTTAGTGGCCTTGACGGTGGCACTGAAGGTACTGTTGCTTGCTGTTTCCACTGCTGTGGCAGTGATTGTTGCGGTGGTAAGTGTAAGTGGTTGGGAGCGTTTTGCCTTTGCCAACGTGTTGTCTCCACGTTTGGTATATAGAGTCTGTTATCTATATAGAGACTAACTCTGGTTAAAACAGTTCTTTGTCCGTGTCTCGCCGCTTCCTGTCTTATTGGGTACAGCTCTCGTCGTTTGGTTTCAATCTCCTGTGGAAATTGCTCGCGAACACTAAATCTGTTACCACGTAGTGTCCTCGATGTTACATATAACACTTGCTCCTTGTCTTTGAAGTAGGTAAACTTCGCTACAATTGCACGCGGTCGAGCATCATCGTATGCAAGTCGTCTCCAGAATCGATGAACGTGGTCCAGCGGTACCTCTTCTGTAATACCTAACTCGTAATACATGAATTCACTTAGCACTTGTTCTGTTGTTTTGTTAGGGTTCTCAATTTCATGTACGCCATTAAAAATTTGATTTTCCCGCATCTTGTCTTTACAGGTCTGCGAGTCTCTTTCGAGAGCGTATGTTCGTGCTTGTAATTCTTGTATGAATTGCTGGTTAGGTTGGGCCTGTGCGTATGATTTTTGTGTCATTTGTTCATTCTCTAGCATTTCTATACGTGTCTTCAGTTCTGTCACACTATGTTCTAAATTGGCCTTGTCAATTATCAGTTCATCGCACATGTCGTTAGACTCTGTTGCTGATCTCTGCATTTGTGATTTTTTTCATTTAGCATAACTATTTATTCTTCGGAATCTTGCTTTTGGTCTTCCAGTATATCTATACGAGACATAACTTTTTCCAGGCACATTTGCATAGTGTATAGCTTCTGTATTCGAACTCGGCTCAGCGTTTCCATCCAATAGAATACGATCGCTATGATCTGGTGTCCCGTTGTAATTATACTGAGTGCCCTTTGTGGCCTTATGTCTCGGGCTTCCTATAGGGGTCTGATAAACGTCATTTTCATGACCCACTGTCACTGTGCTATGTACGCCTTCCTTGGCTGGAGTTCCATATGGGGTCCCATATGAGGTACCAATGGGCACTGTTTGGCTATTGCCATCGAGAAGACATAATGCTGTGGAGATTGCATCTGGTAATGATTGCTCTGTTGTTGAATGTTCGGTAGTTGAACAGCTGTCTAGTCCAGTTGCACCGGGCGCTAGTGGTGTGCTCTTCTTGCGTTTCTTTCCTTTACGATTGTTACTACCCATATTTACCGTCTTGATGACCACTTGACCACTTGTAGCTACAGTTAAGTTAATGTACGGCAGTTAGGACAGTTATAATGGGTTATAATTGATTTTAACAGTCACTGGTTGATTGACGTTGATTTACGCACGAGGAGTCCCTTTATTCAGGAATTTACTACTCCTAACAATTTGATGAATGCGCGAGCACAGTTCACATATCAGCGGTCTGGCAGGTACTTGAATAGAGTTCACTTACTTGTTTACTTCTTTGGAAGCACCGTGTCTGGCGTCTTTGTGCTCTCTGGTTGAATTCCCTGTAAGCTTCTGGTTACTTATGAACACTTTTCACGGAATATAATACGAAACTCTCATTTACCAGATATTTACCACTTGGGTGGCCCAAAACCACATTTAACCAGATTCAAATATCACATTTGTATGCGATTACATATTAATGACCCTTTAATACTTTAACAACACATCGAAAGCTCATATAATTAAGCTGTGGAATGATCAACTTCGTTCCGGATTGACAGTAAACAGCACCCCTTCTTCATTCGAGCGGTCGTCCCTAACTACTTTATCCTAACAAAATATCTGAGGTTTAGTCGCCTACCGTATCCCGAGTCTATTGGCGAAGCGCGACAGACGACTCTAGTGAAAAATGTGTTGTCGTATTAGAAAGGTTAGTGGTGCATTTATTGAAGCTGTATAGTATCGTTTAAGCGTTGCGCGGTTTAATTTATAAAACTATTTAACTTAACAAATTGAAAAAGTATTTAACCGTCTAAAGGGCACTCGCCATACTACAATTTATACAGCACAATTAGGCCTAGCTGAACTAAGGCGCCTACTTGTAATCAGCGCTAGTAAAAAGGAAATAACTGCATTACAATAAAAATGAAGTCGTCAGCGCAAAGTTCGTTTACATCACAGCTGCTAGTTGGCACCTGTTAGTCATCAGCCCATGTTGGCCAGGAGTCTGGCTGCGCGGTTTTTAGGAAACAATGCTGTAGTAGAAGGACTGGGCGCTTCATAGTCATTGGCACAAATAAAAGCACAAGGTTATCAGTCCAATTGACAAAAAATGGTAGATGCACACAATCTTGGTGCACCGGTGAAGTTGCCTCTATTGATGAAGGGGGCTAAATTTATAATGGTTACGGCACAAGACGATCAGTACCGCTTAGCCTAGAAGCAGCGCCCAAAGCAATGCTCGCAGTTAGAACAGTGGTCAAAACATTATAAAGCGCTGGATATGTGCATGACTCAATCTACCAGTGTTTGGCGTGGTATGGCAGGTTTGGCGAGTTATCAGTACAGGCTAATCGTTTCACATGATGATTCTGATGTTAAAAGCCAAAAGAGTTGGCGTCACCAATAGGGTTTCCAAAAATTGATGTTGGCGACTCACTGGTGGTGTCTTGCCAGCCCGGCCTCAGCTGTGGATACGGCTTATGCTGGTGTAGATTGCTTAGAGCGAGCTCTGCATAGTGAGCGTAGTGGAATGTCTTCCGCACTGGGCTGACGCCTCGACCCGACTGAGGAATGCTTTATTGGATTGATTGGCGTCTATCGAGTCCCTGATTGACTGAGGAATGAAGAGGGTATTGGTTTGGTTGGCGTATATCGAGTCCCTAATTCCAGGTCCCATTCACGCCATTCTAGGCTGGCTTTATTTCAGTCTATTATTGGTAACTTCCGCAGCTTTTAACTGGTACCCATTTATACTCCTGGGTGGAGAGAGGCAACGAGGAGTGAAGGAGATTGCCTATGTTTCCAGCGATTGTCAGTTGTCCTAACAGAGACACGATCCCAGGAGCGCCGGTTTCACAACTCTGCTCTTTACTGCCTGAGCTACCGCCTCCTCCTAACTGAGGAATGCAGCCAGTGCGACGCCTTATATACCATATGGTGACCAATCAGCAGTCACCACAGACGGCGTGACACCAGCAGAGCTCAACCAATCATCGCACACTAAGGGAAGGGGATAGCATGAGAGTAACACGTACTTATGGCGTCACGTTACCTTCACCCTATCAACACAAGCGTGATGGCTATCTAAACCAACTTAGAAGCATTTAGAAGGACAATTCTTGTTTTACTGATATCTCTCCAATCCTGGACCAATTTCAGTTCTGTAAATGGATTCGTTTGTCCCAACGAATCTTGGTAATGATTCATACAAAGATGGATGAATTGTGCCTAGTATTAACCCTTTCACGACGAAGCCGGCCAGAACAGGCCTCTGTAGTGGTCTTGAGGAATGCCCATTTGTAGTTAAAGAGAAGACTACTTTCGGAAATTTACCACTGGAATGATTGGCTCGATAACCGAGCCAGTCATTCCAGTGGTAAATTTCCAAAAGTAGTCTTCTCTTGGCCTACAAATGGGCATTTAATAAGTAAACATTTTAATCTTTTGAAAAAATTTAAGTCATTAAAGGGTTAATCATGACCAGTGCTGTGTTAAGGGCTAATTGATAATCGGAGTATTTCTCCTCAAATTTAATTCATTTGTCCTTCGCCTTTCTAATCTATTTCGATTCCAAGTTCTAAATGACATTGACGGAACGGTAACATATGCCACTCGACAGCCCAAGTCATTTAGAATACGTTTAGTTGTTTTTAATTTTTGAATAAAACCATCAACTAATATTATCGGGTTGACATTATGTACAACCACTTCCTCATAATGTCGAGGGTGACTCCTGGGCAAATCACTCACTTTATCATTTAAATCTGGAATGCCAGCTATGAAATATATTATACGGTCACTCCGAGTCAACTCACCCTTTCCAATGTCTTTAACAGCCAGGCCACAAAGCTGACCTGATTTTGGCACCTGGCTTAACCGTCAACCACCGCATTGCAAATTGTTAATCCTTTCCATCGACTAGGTGCAATAATCCATTACTATAAAAATACAAATAGTACAAGCCAGTTTTAGTCGATAACATAATTATCTATCCTTACAGGCCTTCTAGTTACCCTTCCAGATCGTAAGTGCCTTAGCTGCCATGAGTTCCCATCTTCACTGCCTTCATCACCAGAGCTGCTCATAGTCCCAGATTCATCGGTAACTCCATGTGCGTCATCTTCCGATACTAAAATAAGAGGCAGATCCCTGCCCAGGAGTTCTTACTGTCGTGGCTAACGTTAATCTCGCATAGCCCATCTTGATTTAACCCTCCTTGGTCATCAGTAACACAGGCCTCCCCTGCTGGCTGAGCAAAATGCAAATTAGCACCCTTTGCATCACGAACCATACCATTATCATAAAGGCTGGATGATCTATTCGCAATCGCAGTGAAGGAATCTGACATGTCTAAACCATATTGTGTTCTAATGTTCATGTGGGCTGGTACTAATTTTTTTGGAGCTGTTTTCAAATTATTAAAATGCACCACCCTTCAAGTTTTTTTCTCACCCACGCCCCCACGCACGCACGCACGCGCACCCGCCCGCCCGCCCGCCCGCCCGCCCGCCCGCCCGCACGCACGCACGCACGCACGCACGCACGCACGCACGCACGCACACACACACACACACTGGATCCTATATATCAGGCAACTCAGGACCTTGCTGATTTTGTATGGGCAAGTATATGGACAATGAAGTTTGAGACTCCGGCCTGGTTTTACAGCTGGTGAATGAAGCATAACTTCAACGTCTACTTTGTACAGCGTCCCTACCAATCCTCTGTCGTACCAGTCCTTCCAATAGCGCTGAGCGCATGGTCATTTCTGTCTGACCATATTGAAAGTGTGTTCCATATTCTGAGACAGGTTTTAAACATACTTGCCATAATTACTGACTCGATCAGATGATCCTCCAAATATAGTATCAATTGGTAGTTGCATTTCTTGACTTATCATTATTCTCGATGGTGTAAATCATGTGGTTGCTTGCTCGCTGGATCTAAAAGCCATGAGTACAAATGGGAGGTGATCATCCCAGTCAGTTTGTCTCTCGTTCACGTAAAGTCACAACATTCGCAAAATGGTCTGAATCATTCTTTCGGTCAATCCATCTAACATAGAATGATATGGAGGTTGTTATTGTCTTAGTAATTTCCATCAAATTACACAATTGCTTTATTAGATTAGATTGAAAATCACGACCCTGATCAGTGTGAATCTGTTTAACTACACCGAACCTACAAAAAACCTCATTGACCAGGACTTTTGCAATTCTCTCTGCTTTGTGGTCTTTTAATGGGACTGCTTCAGGCCACTTACTAATGTCATTAGATACAATGAAGATGTAGCAATTACCTTTGGTTGTGAGTGACAACGGTCCGGCTATATCAATGCTTAAATTCCGCATAGGATACTCGGAAACAACTGGTTGCATTGACCCCTGTTGCTTCCGATTGGGTGGTTTTGCAGCACTATACTTTAAACAGTTTTGGCAAGATGCCTGAACATGATGCATGTGAATAAGCCATACCAAAAACATCTCTGGCGAACATTCGCAAGGGTTTTATCAAAACATAAATGACCAGCAGTCGGCGCATCATGTAGCTCATGCATTACACTCTGCGTTTTAGTGGGAGATACCACTATCTGTAATACTTTACATATGTGGCACTTTCAAAACTACGATAAAGTAGTCCCTCCCGTAATACCAACTTATCCGATTGTGCCCAATAGCATTTCATGGGTTTTGATGCATTACCAGGAAGCGGAGATCTTGTCGTCGAGCCATCTTTCCATTGAATTAATTGTCCTATAACAGGATCATTCAGGAACGACTGTCAACCCAACTCCAACAATAATCCCCCTGTTTATCCTTGGCTGTTAATTCTCGCAGTATTGCTCATGTTCTGAGAAGTTCTGGATGAATTTTCTATAATACCCAGCGAACCCTGTAAAAGATCTCACGTCTTTTGCAGACGCTGGAACTGGATACTGTTGAGTGCGTCTTATATTGGCTGTGTCAGGTGTAATGCCTTTTTCACTAAAATTGTGACCTAAAAATGTTACCTTTTCTCTGAAAAGCTGACATTTCGCAGGTTTTAATTTGAGTCCTGATTTCCTCATACGACTAAACACCTCTTTAAGTAGTATCATGTAGTACGTGATCGATTTACTGAAAAGAATGACATCATCTATGTACACTATGCATGACTCCCAATCTAAACCAGCCAATACCAGCGACATTAGATGCTGGGCGGTGGCTGGGGTATTACTCAAACCAAATGTCATAACATTGAAGTGGTAAAGATTTGTGCCAGTTGAGAATGCCATCATCTCCTTATCTTTAGGGTCTATCTCCACCTGCCAGAAGCTAGGTTGATAACAGAAAACACAGACGAGCCCAATAACGTATCGAGACAGTCATCAATACGCAGAATCGGGAATGAATCTTTGTAAGTAAGGGAGTTCAAAGACGATAATCAACGCAGTAAAGTAGCAACCCATCCTTCTTCCTAACTAATACAACTGGTGAGGACCATGGGTGAGGACCATGGACTACTACTTTCCTCTATTATTCCATGATCCAGCATGTCTGGTGCTTGTTTCTCTACTTCTTGTTTTAGCTGCAGTGGCATACGTCTGAATGGTTGCTTACTAGGGGTAACTTCATGTGTATTGATTTGATGTTCCACCAGGTTTGTTTTCCTATGTCATTTGACCTACTACTAAAGATATCTGCAAATTCTCGAATTAGCTCCATAGCCTGTTTTTTTGCTGATCATTAAGGATAGAATTCTCCCAATTTATGGGTACCACACCCTCCCATTTAGGTGGATTTCCATCATTAGGCCCTGCAATAGTTGTATTCATATTCGCATGTACTCTCACCCGAGCAATTGATCTATCAAGTTTGTGAAAAGTACCACAGAGGAAGTCTTTATTCAAATGAACAATCTCATCTGAAATGTTGGCGACCTGTAGTAGTGCTACACCTTTCCTAGCTACACTTACTGTCCTTGCCATGACTAGACGTTTATCTTGCAAACCACCTTCCAAGGGCTCCAATATCCTAGTTAATTCATCGGGAAGCTGGTGAAGCTGATTACAAGGTTTTTTATTTTTATTTGTATCGAACCCTTCCATCGCGGCTCTATGCTCATACTAGTCAATAATCCTGCCCTACAAACACTGGGGTAAACCTACCATTTTGGCAAAATGGACTATGCTATTATTAAGCTTTACCAGGTGATTTTTTATTGTCAGTCATCATTCTATGGGTAGTCATAAAATCCCAACCCAATAGCATTGCATATGGAATAATTCTAGCTACAAAAAGTAGCGTGTCTAATAGGTCGACATCCTACTATTTACTGATGTAGCCACAGGATTAGTAGGGGACAAACGGGCTTGCATTAAAATTTCGTTCTACATTTTAAAAGTTTCACTAGTTATCGTAAGTATCAACTAAACATTTTATACTAATATTCTCCACATTTATAGGTATGTAAGCAGATACATTATTTTGACAGTGTAATGACTTAAACAGCTCGGGGGATAAATCTTGGGTCGATAGCGCTGCCTTAACACCGGCCCTTGAAAGTTTAACCGTGTTCAATGTTCCCCACACCACCACACCTAAGACACGTCATTCCCCGTGCCCGTATTGTAATTATCTCCAAAATTACTGCTGACATATTGCCCCATACCCCTAAAGTTATTCATGAACCGTGTTGCCCACCACAAATGGCATGGCCGTGTGATTGAAAGGGTTGCGCATTAATACTACAATTCCTAGCAAAGTGTCCTGCTAAACCGCAGCGTTGAATATTGCCACGTACCACCACCCCCCCCCCCCCCCACCCCACCCCCCGCCCCCGATGTAACACCCATCCCTGTAGATACTGGCGCTATTATGGCAGAAATTTCGTCGCATTGTTTTTGCAAAACCATAATACTTTCAGTATTAATTTTTAGAGCGTCTTTCATTTCTTTCAATTCGTTGTTTTCCTGGTGTGCACACAGATTTATTGAAACTTGGTGGTTTAGTGGGCCGATTTCCGCTCTACGTTCTAATTTAGTCGCAATCTTAATTGCATCTTCCACGTCTTTAGTATTTTTATTTCTCACCTTCCTTCTCACAGCTATTCCCCTCAGAAAATGAGTTAGTACCACATCGTATGTCGCATCAACATTGTACTTTGGGTATTTTTCTTTTAAATTGCTAAGTGTTCAATAACATGTTGCCTGTATTCACTATGTGGCTGTAATTATTGGCTGAATGCATTTTTTTAGTTCGAGAAGTCATTCTCCTATGAGTATTTGGCATGCTAGTCGCACTGAAAGATAACAGATTGTTTGCAGATCACTATGCTCATGTCGTTGTGACGAATGTACAGCATTTCGATGACTATAATATGGCATAAGCCTGTGCAAAACACTTGTATAAGTGCTATTCCCATTGGCCACAATGTGTGATGTCATTGGCGAGGGGCTATTGAATATAAATGCCCGCCGCTGACGTCATAGTTTGGCATTACAGAAATTTGGGAATGCAGTTTTTCTATTACGTTCATTTTGAAAATTTTCAGGTGCTCCTAACACTCCTAATCTACATAAATCTATACTCAAATTCGGAAAGGATATGCTTTCGAGAATCTACAAAATAACTGGAACAATCCTACTTAAACAAAACGATAACTTTAATAATTTATAACTGAACAAATATTCTAGCCATATTGCAGGCTTATACAATTTCGAATGAACTTGTAAAACCAAACAAAGGTAAACTTCTAACCTAAATCGATTACTCACGAAACTGGTGTTACATTCATTAACGAACCGAGATCGTACAACGGTTGCACATACAGGGTGCACAGGTATTATATAGGATTCAAACTGAGTAGGCGCGTGACAGCCTATAATGATGTCAAACAGGGCTTCCCCTGTGATTCCCAACTTTTCCAGTGATTTTATTGGTCGCCCACGCATCAACGCATCCAAATCGATCAGACCAAAGCGGTTCTAACCAGCTTGAAAGTGACGACGATTGATGGATTTTTCCAAACACTTTTTGTTTGACAAGCCCATCAATCAGCCATACCAGTCATACTTTCACATTCTTCGAATTCTGTTTTGTTGTGACAACACTGCTGATGACTTTAGTTCTGAATCACCATGATTTCCCAGTGGTGATGCATAAGCGTATTTAGCCACCGGCGCCAATGGTCCTCATCCATCAAGGCACACCACAAATTGATCCCTGACCCGTCACGTGTAAATAGACGTCGTTATAAAAATCACCTAATATTCCAGCAGTGTTTGCCAGAATTCGTCATCTCAATAAGTTACCAGAAACAGAACTGGTCTTATTGAGCATGCTACCACAGCCAGCCAAATACCATGTCTGATTCTCAAAATAATCTTCTAAAGCTTCGCCTTGCAAGATATTGATACACCATCTACCGAGGAAACATCCTTAAGACATCTTTATATCTATTCTATCAATGCCTTGCCGCTCAACACCTTATTCCGCATTTTATGCTTAACCCTACTGAGTTGTTTAAGGAAAATCATGGAAAGGACAGTTTTTAAATACGCTTACAATTTTATTAGAGATGGTACAACACCTCACCAACCTGGCTTCCTTCCTAAGCATTCGACCGTCAATCAGTTATTAGAGATGGTATAACACCTCACCAGCCTGGCTTCCTTCCTAAGCATTCGACCGTCAATCAGTTATTAGAAATGTATACTGATATTGTCGATGCCCTTGATAACCAAAAAGAAGTAGTGTTTTTATTTTTTGATATAGCCAAAGCATTTGACAGATTCTGGCACCGCGGGCTGCTACATAAACTGGAACAATTTGGCAATACTGGAAAACTACTTGCATGGTTTGGAAGTTATCTGGAGAATCGTCACCAGCGTGTACTCATTAATGGGAGTGAGTCTATGGTGTGTTCGTTGTATTCCGGGGTCCCGCAAGGCTCAGTTCTCGGGTCCGCTACTGTTTCTGGTCTTTATAAACAACTTGCCCAGTGCTATCCTAAACAATATTAAGCTGTTGATACGTCCCTATATGTAATATCTGACCGCCTACAGACGCAAAGTGCTTCTATAGATAATGACCTACAGGCAATAACCCAATGGGCGGACACCTGGCTGGTCGAATTTAATGCCTTAAAAACGACTTGCTTACTGGGCTCATTATGCAATAATCCTACAGTATTTCCCATAAAGTTTAAGAATTCAGAAATTCTTCCATCCAATTTCCATAAACAGCTCGGAATTACTTTTAATGGTAAAGGTCAGTGGCTTAATCATGCGGAAACCCTATTATCCAAAGCACAGCACAAACTTTCACTACTTCAGGGTCTTAAATATATACTAGACCAGAAATGTCTTGAAATAATGTATAACAGCTTCATCAGGACAAGTTTGGAATACGCTGATGTTGTTTGGGATAATCCACCACAATACCTTATCACTAGACTTGAAAATGTCCAAAAAGAAGTACTTAGAACAATAAGTGGTTTAATCCGTAGTGCACACACGGACGAGCTATACATGGAAACGAATAGAAACACTCATAGACGGGAAAGCCATAGATTAGTTATGCTCTATAAAATTGTTAACGGAATGGCATGTGAAACTTTGACTAACCACCTTCTCTTGATATCCCAAGCCCGGGACCCATATAATATCCGGCACTTGAATCGTTTTACTCCCTACAGATGTTGTACTGAGATCTACAATGTGTAGCTTGCGGGGTAGTGTCGGGCCATTCCAGTGTATCATGTCGACTCGCCGCGCCACAAGTGCATGACGAATGATGATGCTGATTAGCATCCGGTCTCGGGGTGACAGATCCTGTACGAGACTGCCCTACGGGTGACAAAAACCAGCTCCTAAGGCCGGTGGAACTCAATCGTTCTGGTGGGGCCGTGCGACCATTGTCGCAAACATTAAATACAACTGTCTCATCCCAAGAATTTTTGTCACCAGTATGCCTGTCCATAGCAATTTCGTGATCTATGGACTTACAAGATTTGATTTGGTGACCTAAAAATATAAGTCTATACAATGATTTTACCTAAACAGACTATCGAGTATGCTAGGTAAAACTAAATAAGAGCATCCGAAAATACAAGACATAGAGACAGCCAGATGAACTTTTAAACATGGGACTCCCGGAGGTTCCACACAGACTCATTGGTCCGCAGAGGTATTCCCGCAAGGGAGGCTCCCGTACACGAGACTTAACTAATTAACTTAATATAAGTTATTATACCTCTAAGCTAAAAGGAAGAAGATTATGTCGGACGAAAAGTCATGTGCCTCATGCGGGCACTACTCCTAGTGCTAGTTTGGGTGAGGAGTATTATCCTTGCGTGGACCATCGTTGCTGAATCCTTGTGAGAGGCAAGTGCCTTGCGCGGGCCTCCGTCTCGGGAGGGTGTCACCACTGCTTAAAGCGGGAGAAGAGTAGTAGGCAAAAATGGGCCCACTCTAATATTTCAACCAAAATGCTTGGGAAAGAAAAGACCATACCTAGTGAGATTATGACTAGGATTGCATGCTGTTTTACGTGAAGACGGGACGAATGATTCCCGAAGGATTCCCACGTCTCACGCCTTATGTAATTCTTAGTATGCTGAATTAGTAGCTGCCGCTTTATTTATGTGGGCCTTCTGCTTTGCTTAATTAGCTTTTAGTTTTTAGAAACAAGAACTAGTTTAGGCCGCAAATGGCTGGTATCTACCTAGCTATTAGATAGGGCTGTCATTGAGAACCGATGCCCTAAGACATCAATACTCAAGACAGCGCTCATACATGTTACTTAGTAAGATCTCCGAACTGGATAAGAATCCGAACATCTCGCTCCGTAACCACATAAAACCTCACAGGACACTGGTTACTTTTCACAAAAGCATTATTAGGCAACTGTTCTATCGTTATGGTGGGGGGGGGGGGGGAAGAGAGACGAATACCCACCATAAATGTCCTTCCCGTGAGGGCATGGCAGATCTAAATATCGTGCCCAGACATTTTGGGAATTCGGTGGGGATACGTATCTCGCCCGTCACCGGGTCCTATGGAACTAACCGTTTAACCTGTCGTTAGGTTTATATACAAGTTGCCCAGTTTTGCACTGCGGTGCGGGAGGATTGTTCAGCAAATAAAATAATAATTAAGATATGTGTTCGCAGTGCTTTCCTACATTGGCAAGGGTGCCAACTATTAAGTATCCGAAGATACGATGGGAATGTATGTGACACCACACCCTGGCCATCACTGCTGGGAAACCACAACAGTTTCCCAGAGTCGGATCAGCCCATGGTGCGGATAGGGACATCCAAACAATTAAGAAGCCACAAGGCTGAGTGGAACATGAAGAGAGCCAAAATCTTAGAGTTATGAGTCTTACCGGAGTGCGGGGCTAGATTATCGGAAGAAGAGTATACTACAGATTTCTTAACGAAGAAAGTGTCTAATCATATTAAACCCATCCTATCGAGCTGAACAGAAAAGATTTAGTCAGTAGCATGCCGGGCTAAACAGAGTTATAAAATTCTTGGTGGCGGGAGAAAGTGCTGCATATATAAGTGTTGCTGTATAGCATTTCCTACGTGCACTGCAGTCCTATATTTTCTACAAATAAACAAAACATATGAACTGATGGCTACTGGCCATATATATATATATATATATATATACATATATATATATATATATATATATATATATATATATATATATATATATATATATATATATATATATATATATATATATATATATATATATATATATAAACTAACCAGAACATCAATACAGTATCAAATGATCAGAATTATATATTGAAACAAGACTGGATTTGTTATTAGAAATTCTCTAATCTGGTTAATAATTGTGCTATCAGTGGTGCTGAAAGTCGTTGATGTTTAGGGCAGCAAAGTATGTTTTAGTTGAGGGCCAAAAACAGCGTTTAATGACCACATTATCATTGTCTTGCTTAATACTAATACTAAAATAATGTGAGAGACCGCTCATATATGAATGTATTGAATGAGACAATTCTCATTCGATCATACAAATGTGCCTCATAGCAATGTTTGTATGATGTGATGTGGAAATGGCACAAGGGATTATGAGGGAGGGTGTAGATAAACTGTGGATAATGCACTTGTGTTTGATTTAAATAGTATGATGACTTAATGAGTGTTGTAAAAAGTGTATATGCAATTGTGCAATATTTATAAAAGGTTTTATTTAAGTTTTCCATTCAGTTCCACACTAGTCAGGTCAGTAGCTGGTTAGAGACATGTGATTGATGTGGCCACTCAATCATTTGCCTTGGTGAATCCGATCCAGCATTCAATCATGCTGGAGCAGGTGTTTACCGGTTTGCTGATCTAGTTTTTCAAATTTTTTATGTTCATTTAGTCATCAAATATTAACCTGCCTTTGTTTAAACGCTGGTCATCAAGGTTGCAGGTTAACTTTGAGATAAATGTATTATAAATTCCGATACCACATTTTCAGGTCTATAGTTTCAAATACTTATATTCTTAGTTCATTAAATATCCAATCTTGAATAATGTTTCGCTCTTAAAAATGGGGTTTTGCGAGCTGCGATGGGATAGTGAAACAAGACTGGATTTGTTATTAGAAATTCTCTAATCTGGTTGACAATTGTGCTATCAATGGTGCTGAAAGTCGTTAATGTTTAGGGCAGCAACGGCTTCCAGTCTTTATGGTTTCAAATATTTTAGCGTAATTGCCACTTGTACAAATTTAAAGAGTGCATTTTGGCTGTTGTGAATAATTATCGATTAAATTTGCCTAAATTTTATGCTGAACTGTAGATCATAATAATAGTGCTAATCAGGTACAGTCAACATTATGCCGTGTTCAAAGTTATTCAACTTTAAGCCATATTCTGAAGCCACTCTATTTGCGTTAAAGCAGGCCATTTTGCCGTTTCAATGATGATACGATGTTGCTGCCATTATTTCATAAATTATTAGTAAATATTTAGCAACATATGGGCATCATGTAATTGTTGTATGAGCATTCACCAACATGGGGTATTTGACCATATTGAGCGTGTGGTTTAATCTTCATATGCTTGAATAATTCCTCGCGCGATCACGGTGGCAGTATAGGGGCCTAACGCTTTTATGCCCAATTCACAGCGAATTGAAATTTGGTCATCAAATCCGAAAAGTAAACGGTAGTTTTTTAGAATTTGGTTGCTGAATTACGTTGCTGAAAGTGTATACGCTTATGACATTTAAAGATAATTTTTCCCGTTTATTGATTTTTGAATGTCATAAGCACATTTCTGAAACTACCCATTTGAGTCTGTAGCCATTTATATACCCGATTCCCCAAACAGTTGTAATGTCAATCGGTTCCCAAGTTATTAACTGCTAAGGGAACTGAATGTTAACTGATCATTTATACTGAATTACAGTTACAAAGATTCAATTAAATGATATAAGCCGTGAAACAGTTGTAATGTCAATGGGTTCCCAAGTTATTAACTGCTAAGGGAACAGAATGTTAACTGATCATTTATACTGAATTAAGGTTACAAAGTTTCAATTAACACCTGCTCTACTAATACTGTTGCAACTGTTGACGCTTCCTGATCCGGAAGGGCAAATGCTTCGACCCACTTTGTGAAGTAATCTTGGAGGACAATTATGTACTTGTTCCCCCTGTCACTAGCTGGAAGTGGGCCAAAGATGTCAACAGCTACCCTTTCGAAGCGTCCACCCACAATTTTTGTTTTCAGGGCCGCAGCCTGGGTTCTAGGACCAGTCATCCTACGTTGGCATGGTTCACACTTGGCAATCCAGATTTTTACATCAGCTGTAACACCTGGCCAATGAAATCTAGATTTAATTCTCTCGTGTACGTTCTACAGCCAGGTGACCACAGTTATCATGTAGTTGTTCTAAAACCTGAACTCTCAAACTCTTAGGACATAACATTTGATCATTCTTGTATAGTATCCCATTTACTAACAGTAATTCATTAAACCTTTGGTAGTAATGTTTTACATCAGGAGGACGTGGACTAACATCTTCTTTGACAGGACGATATCCAGACTTTACCCACTCATAGACATTTGAAAGGATGGGGTCAGATTGTTGAGCCAAGATAACAGCCCTTCTGCTCCAGTTTTGACCTAAGGGTTAAAATTCTGGAACTTGGTTATGGATTATGGCAACCTGACCATCCCCTCCCAATTCGGTAACCTCTGCTCTTGCTTTTCAACTGAGAGCGTCTGCATTGCCATGGGCACGTCCTGATCTATGCTCCACAGTAAATTGAAAGGTTTGAACAGGCTCTTGCCAACAGGCAATTTGGCCCTCGGGGTCCTTTTTGTCTTTCAACCACTTCAAGGATGCATGATCAGTTCGCAGAATAAAGTGGTGCCCATACAGAAAATGCTTGTAGTACTTTGTGAAGTACACTGCTGCGAGTAACTCTTTCCTTGTGGTAGCATAATTTCGTTCGGTCTTGTCCAAGGATCGAGATCCATAGTATATAACCCTTTCCTCCCCATCCTGAATTTGAGACAGTTCCGCACTAATTCCAAAGTTGGATGCATCCATATCTAAAATAAAAGGCAGAGCTGGGTCAGGATATGCCAGAACAGGTGCATTGGTCAATTTATGCCTAAGGGTACTGAAGGCGTCCTCGCAGTCAGGTGTCCACTCAAATGGGTGATCTTTTTCTGTGAGCATGTACAAGGGCTTGGCCAGTTCAGAAAAATGGTCAATAAAGTGTCTGTAATATTGGCAGAGACCTAAATAGCTTCTGGTTTCAGTCACAGATTTAGGTGTCGGCCAATCAGCAACACTTTTAATTTTTCCTGGATCAGTTGATACCCCCTTTTCAGATATTACATGACACAAGAATTCGACCTCCCTACGGAATAGTTTGCACTTCTTTGGCTTCGGTTTTAAATTCGCCTCTTTTAGACGTTGTAGAACCATTTGAAGATGTTTACGTGCCTCCTCAAAAGTGGCTCCATAGACTACAACATCATCAATATAACAGAGGCAAATTTGCCATTGAAGTTGGACGTAAACTTGTTCCATAAGACGTTCGGATGTACTAGGAGCATTGCATAAGCCAAATGGCATTTTTCTGAACTGGAAAATGCCATCCCTACAAATGAATGCAGTCTTCTCACGGTCCTATTCATCCATAGCTACCTGCCAGTATCCACTGGCCAAATCCAGTGTGCTATACCACGCCGTACTTGATAGTGTATCTAGGACTTGATCGATACGAGGTAAGTCGTAAGCATCCTGACAGTTAAGTCATTAAGACGACGTTAGTCAATACAGAAATGTAGACTACCATCATTCTTAGTAGCCAGAACAATTGGACTGGCCCATGGAGAGGCTGAGGATTCTATTACACCATTTCTTAACATGTCTTCCACCTGTTTCTTACTTTCTTCTTCTTTGTGAATAGGCAACCTTCTAACAGGCTGCCTAAAAGGATGGTGCCACTGTGTGTCAATCCGATGTAAATGATCAGGAAGTGGGCTGACTGACTTGGGCAAAGATGATGTTAATTCCAAATCTACAGTCTGAATGTTATTTATTTCTAACAAACGACCCACTTTTGCTCCTTTTCTCAATCATACAGGGTGGCTATTTGAGTTGAACAATCTGAGGGGAACAGAAGCATCTGATAGTTCTACCAAAGTTTGGGGAATAGCCACTTCCATTTCCTCCATGAACTCATGTGAAGGCTCAAGCAACGTAATTTGGGCATGAAGGCAAGCCCGATTTGTGCTTGCCCACATGACCACTTCACTGGAAGGAGGAAAGGTAATATCTTTAGTGATCGTTAAAGCAGCAGTACCATAAAGGGGACTTCTATGATTACAGGAATGCGGCAACCACTTACTTCCATTTCACCATGTTGACAATGAATAACTGTATTGATTGACTCTAGGAAATCAGCCCCAAATAAAACATCCTGCTGAATGTCTGCCACAAAAACAAGATGTTGAAAGGACAGGCCTTCGATGTTGATAGACATGACCCCCTCACCAATGCATGTTAAAGATACTCCACTTGCCTCACATAATTTGGAGGAGGGTGTGGACAAGCATGGGCAATCTTTTTCAGGGAGACTATTAAAAAAATGGAAGTCTTAATTATGGTGACACTGGCACCAGTATCAATGGTAGCCAGAACCTCCACTCCTGCAACAAGACATGGACAAGTCAACATGTGGCTTGACTGTGGTAAAGGTATGGTTACAACTGGCTGCTTGCAATCTGGAATTATATTGGGAGTGTTGTACTGCTGCTCTAATTGAATACATATAGACTGCTTCTTGTCATAATGTTGGGTTTGCAGAGATAAAAGGTCCCACCTTACGCTTTTGATGCACTGAGTTATTACAAGTAACGGCTTTCTTTGGGCAGGGTTCAGTAGACTGTGATCGAAGGAGAGCAGAGGCAAGTTGACTCATTTCCTGTTGATGAAGCCTGTCTAACTGTTGCAATTCTTCCTCTAGATGGGCTATTGTTCGTTTTGGGCAGTGATGAAAGCTATGTCCAAATTCTTTACATGAACCGCAAGGCCTTGTCATGGATGGCATAACAGTACGCCAGGCAAAAACATCAGAAGGTGAATTGTGGGAGCGACCAGAGCCGCTAGCTTGTTTGGATTCAAAAGTACGAGCTTTGTATTTATGAAAGGCTACTGGTCGCTCATCCACAGTAGCCTGACTTAGTTTTAAAGATGGGGAAGGAGATTTAGGAACAATACCCACCTTCCCGTTAGCTATGGCTAATCGCTCTACTGGAGGGGCCACTGATGGTGTCTGACTAACAGGCCTGTAAATCTGATTAAGTATGGATTGCCAATCGGTCGAAGCCTACATTCTCGAGCAAAATGCCCAAACTTGCCACATGAGAAGCAAGTCACCCTACGTTGTACAATTAAAGGATGGGGTGCTTGACTAACATTCATTTGAGTTCTGACTAATTTTGTTAATTGAGCCATCTCCTGACGTAATTGCGACACTCCTGTTGCAATACCAGTCGGATTGATAGCATTTGCAATAGGCTGAATTGCTGATGAAGTAGAAGTAGAAATAGCAGTTTCTGGCTTAACTTCTGACTCAGCTGTGTCTGGCTTAACTTCTGACTCTGCCTTTAATCTTTGCATACGTTGTCGATTCTTCTTTAATGGTGCGGATTTCTTTGGTCGGTTTTCAGTATTTTTATTTAAAGGCTCTGATGCATTATCAACAGCTTGCACTCTCCGAATTTCTTGCTGTATGTGTTTTTGTCTTTGTAGATAACCTTCTATTCGGAGCCCTGCTCTAATGAGATCAGCAAGGTTGCTCAAGTTAAGTTGAAATAGTCTATCCTTTAGGATTGGATTTCCTGACAGAGATTCAATGAAAGTATCCACTTGCACACTATTTATTGTAACAGCATCAACTGTAGGATAAGCTTTAACTACCATTTTCCTCACTGTCTGACCAAGTTCTTGTAGGGTTTGTTTTGGTGCCCTACGTAGACTTCTAAGAGCCAGTCTACTATTTTCCACTTCCATGGGATCCCCAACGCGTTCATGGAGAGCTGCTACAAGATGATAGGAGACTCGATTCATTGTTGGCATATCGATTAACACCTTCAATGCAGCACCTTTCAGTTTGGAGGCTAGATATGATCGTTTCTCTTCATCACTCCAGCAATTAATATTTGAGATTATATCAAACTGGACTAAGTATTCTTTTAAAGAAGTTTCACCACAAAAATCCTGTGGAAGTATGACTTTCCGACCTAGTCCCGATCTCATTATAGTTTGTTCTTGTGGACGACCTTGGGATTTTGTGGGAATAGGATGTCTACCTTTCTTATTATTGATGATCTTTAAATGTCATAAGCGCATACACTTTCAGCAACGTAATTCAGCAACCAAATTCTTACAAACTACCGCTTATTTCACGGATTTGATGGCCAAATTTCAATTCGCTGTGAATTGGGCATAAAAGCGTTAGGCCCCTATACTGCCAACATGATGGCGCGAGGAATTATTCAAGCTGAATGATCATACAACAATTACATGATGCCCATATGTTGCTAAATTATTTCTAATAATTTATGAAATAATGGCAGCAACATCGTATCACCATTGAAATGGCAAAATGGCCTGCTTTAACGCAAATGGAGTGGCTTCAGAATATGGCTTAAAGTTGAATAACTTTGAACACGGCATAACGTTGACTGTACCTGATTAGCGCTATTATTATGATGTTACAGTTCAGCGTAAAATTTAGGCAATTTTAATCGATAATTATTCAATTCACAACAGCCAAAATGCACTCTTTAAATTTGTACAAGTGGCAATTACGCTAAAATATTTGAATTCATAAAGACTGGAAGCCGTTGCTGCCCTAAACATCAACGACTTTCAGCACCATTCATAGCACAATTGGCAAACAGATTAGAGAATTTCTAATAACAAATCCAGTCTTGTTTCACTATAATATTTTTGTAAACCTCCACAGAAATTTACAAAAATAGCTCCCATCTTCAAGACCATTGCAGAGGCCGTTGGTGACCATTCGCAGACCAAGGGAAGAGTTCTTTTAAAAAATTGTCACTGGAAAGATCGGTTCCATCACCAATCAGTCAATCCAGTGGTAAAATTTCAAACATACTTTTCTCTTATCCTAAATATGGACATTCCTCTAAACCACCGCACAGTCCGTTTTTGGCCTAGCTACTTGACCATTAAAAGGTTAACTCGACACAAGAGGTAGGCCAGTAAACCTCACATTAGTATTAATTTCTCCTTTTCAAAGCGTCCATACATGTAACATGTTGATTATTCCAGCAACAACTTCTAGTCAAATTACTTTCAAAATAGTCACTGCTTTTAAGAGTTATCTCCCTCCAGCAAATGTTCCAAAAACATTAAAATGCAGATGTCATTTTGTAAACCAAGACAAACATATTTTTTAGTATTTACAAGTGGAATGACTGACGCTGTCATCAAGAAAACTAAATTTTGAGTTGAGGTATATAAATATAGGCATCCCCCTCAAGGTCGTGATTGGTGGGGGTGGGGGTTGTCGTATCTGCGATGGGGATCGTGTTTCTCCCCTGCACCCACTCCACCCCTGCTCCCGGTGCATATGAACATCGCCTCAAAGTGCTCAGAATACTATTCATACCAATTAACCAACCAATGTGCATGATATTTCAAGAAAGTTATAACTTTCACAGGCCAAAGGTGGTTCTTTTTACCTCTAAAAAGCTTTTTGTTGTCACGCATATGGTCATTTATCAAGACGACTGACTGTACATCCCGTTTTGGTCAGCTTGATCGTCAAAGGGGCGAAAATTTGCTCAAGACAATGCCGTGTTTTTTGCCTCGCTAATGTCCATTTGCCCGCAAAAAGTAATTTGTTTAATTTTTACATCTGGAAGGACTAGCGTGATTACTGAGCCAGTGGTAAATGTTCAAAAGTGTTCTTCTCTTGACCGTCAAATGGACACTTCAAGACCACTGCATAGGCCATTTTGTCCAGCTTGGTCATTAAATGGTTAGATTGACACAAGAGGGTTAACTTTATTAATTGCGTAATTCATCTAATATTGTACGGATTCCAAAATATGAATTGTAAAATACTTTCCCTCATATGCTTTATGCAAAGCCTGAGTAAATAAAATGTGAACATGATTATTTCGGATTTTCACCATGACAATCACTACACAGAAATCTAAAGTTGTACGATGCTATTAAATGTTTGTCAGCGAATAGAAATGTGATTTTATTAATTTTTTCAAGTACAAAATGTATTTAATATCCGTCCAATTTTTATCAAATTAACTCCATCTTACTCGGAATAAATGCTTCATATGTCGGTTTTGGCATCTTTTTCAATTGGAATTGAAGTCTACATTTGGGACTTCAAAGAACCTGTGATTTTTACAGCTTGAAGCATCGTAATAACATATGCCCACTCACATACAAAGCTTCGCTGTTCGTGGACTCGATACGGGAGCAGGGTGAGAGGAACGAGGCCCGTGCACTCCAATTATTACTCTTTTCTTGCTTTCTTACTAATGGGAATGGAGTCTTGTAATCGGGCCTGTGTGTCTCTGTGTGTGTCCGTCCACACATGTATCTAAACAAACTTCTCATCCGATTTAGCTAAAGAATTTAACACAAATAAGGAAATCGCCATGCAAGATTTCCAGATTTTGGACTTGATCTAGATAAAAGAACACGGATCCCCGCGTGCGTCCGTACATCCGTCTGCGCATGTGTGTCCAGCATCCTTGTTTCCTTTTAGCTGTACATGTATCGCCGCAATGTCCTTGCACGCACACACGCACGCGCGCACGCGCGGCAACAACAATACCCCCACCTATCCCATTGGTGTCATTCTGTCTGTATATTTCGACAACCAAACAAATCTTTATATTGGATACAAGTATATAATTGTTTGATATGTTTGTATAATTTCTTGCGTCTACAATGATTTGAATTTACCACTGGGATGACTGGGTGCTCTTCTCTTAGGTTAGAAATATACATTCCTGCGGACCACGGCAACAGCTGTTTTGTCCGGCCTAACCATTGAAGAGATAAATTGGCCTGATAACTAAGCGGCGCTTAAATCCGACACCTTTATAAATTACCTCTTATTTACTGATGATAAGATGTCGCTTATATTAAACCGTATCAGACTAATTTCAAAATGCACTACGTTTTCATTTTTAAAACGGCCATACATCTAAGCCGCTGATTATTTATAAATTCTTTCAAGAACAATATATTCTAGTCAAATCTGTTTCCAAAGAGTCAACATGTTTCTGTTGTATCAAACGTTTTTTGTGCTATCACGTGGCTAGACTCATTAATTATGCTGAATTTCCAATTGTGGTAGATACAGAATATATCAGAAATACTTTAAAACGTATCTGGAACAACGACAGAAACATGTTACTAAGAAATGTGCTGTTGAGTATGTAGACAGCGGCGGATTAAGGTTGTGCGAAGCCCTAGGCGCAAGACCATGCGGGGGGGGGGGGCGGAAATTTTTTAAATCTAGACGCTCTATGGTGCAATCTGACGTATATTTGGCATCATTTTAGTTAATTATTATAGGCTTTATAGTAGACAAAATGGAGTTTTTAACACATTGACTGCCAAGTTGTTTGCAGACATTTCCCATACGCCATATCTCCGACCATGTTAAATATTTTCAAAACAATTTGGCTGAAAGTTGCTGGTTCCCGAGCCACCACAGCTTTCAGTCAAATTATTTCCAAAATATTCAATAGAATATGTAATGTTTCGTAAATAATAATTAATTTCTGTTTTCATCGATTATTCGGCGAAATGTTGAAAATTATACGTTTTACCCAAACGGACATTGTTTGGGTATATTAAGGTATATGTTATTGACCCGATAGATGCAAGGGTGTAATATAAAATTTACAATTTGTTAAAAATATTCATATAGCCAACCGTGACAACGTAGCTTTAATTTAGTCAGTAACATTGTAACAATGTTTCCTCCCAGGGGCGTAGCTAAGGGGGTGTTTTGGGTGTTAGAACACCCTCCATGGGCCTGGCAAAAAATTTTAAAATCTAAGTCTAAGTCACAATAAAATCAGCCTATGTGAGCAAGTGAGATCACTGCATATAGAAACAGTGAGAAACACGGCCAGTCAGGCTAGACAATTGACCCCATTGTCTACCAGCGGCCACGCGCATATCGCCGTAGTCACGTGCCTTGTAGCATTGATGCTGTCTCCGCATTGGCTGACCTACAAGCGCTGTCAGAAAGCAATGCCCGTTTCGTATTATCGTATGTATCAGTCAGTGTAACAGTTTAAAATGGGTGATAAAAAACGGCAGAAGACAACAATTTATTCGTTTTTTAAACCTTCTCGTGACGCTGGTTGTACCTCCGTAATAAACAATGATATCAGAGCCAGTACGTCTAACAATTTACTGCCACAGCATATGAATACGGAAACTGTATTAGAGACTCCAGTCACTGTGCAATGTGCTGCTGAAGTGCCAACGGAACAACCTGCTAACGACATTGGCCTCTTCTGTGGAGATGACTCAGATGAATCTAGGAAAGTGGGTTTCTAAGAGTATTTGTACAATAATGACAGTGACATAAATGCATGAATTTTAATTAGCCGCGATCGTCGAGCGGCTCCATAGGGCCTACGACTATAGGAGCCTTTAATTGTTAGTCCGTTACCTAATTCCACCCTCAAAATGTATTGTTTTTTAAATTGAAATATAAAGGATCAATGAGTTATCCGATCACAATGAAACAGGATGCTTCTATGCCATCATTGCATCCATCCTACACCAAGCGAACCTTTGTTATCCCGTCTGTCTGTCCCTCATTCCATTACTCCATGAGACTCACACATTTCAGCGGTAAGGTTTTCGTTCAAAATGGGGTTTTTCAAACGATACAGTATTTAATTCATCAATGGGTTATCTGATCACAATGAGACTTAACAGGATGTTTCTCTACCATCATTACATCCATCCTACAGCAAAGGACCCTTTGTTCGTCCGTCCGTCCACCCGTCTGTCTGTCCATTACGCTAACTCCTCTCCAACTGTTTAGTGGAATTGAACCAACTTTGGTATGTGGGATACCCAGAGGATGCACTTTGCAAGGCGACATTTTGATTAGGCTCCGCCCTCAAGGCAGCGTGACAGGAGTCAAAAGGTCAAATTAATTGTCTAACTGTCCGTCAAGCTAACTCCTCCCAAACTGATGGGTGAAATTCAACCAAATTAGCTATGTGGCTAACAGTGGGTTACCCCTAAGAATGTGCTTTGCAAGACGAGATTTAGTTTAGACCCCTTCCCCAATTTTCAATTGGTATTTAATTCATCAATCCTAAAAGGTCGCTGCTTCAACGGCATATGCCGCCTAGTTTTGGTATTACGTTCGCAATACCCCCCAACAACCCCGATAGACAAGATTAACAAATAATACGAGAGATCCGCTATAATTAAGCAAGCAACTATGGCTACTAGCACTAGTAGAGGCTTACAATTACCACATTAAAAATTAAATAACGCAATTTCGAAATATATTTGTATTACACCTCAATGAGTCTTGAATAGGCCTATAACGAGTTGTGGAAGTTTCCAGTTAAATTAATTTCAAATTAACATAGCTCGTCTAATTGTATATAAGGATTTTAAAATTGAGATTCTGTGACGTAATGGATTAAACAGTTTAACCCTTTAGTGACTAAATTTGTTCCTGAAAATCAAAATATTTGCTTTTTGAATGTCTATTTGCAGGCCAAGAGAAGACTATCTTTTTAAGATTTACCACTGGAATGACTGGCGTGGATATCGGACCAGCTATGACTGACGTGGATATCGGAGCAGTTATTCCAATTGTAAATCTCCAAGATGAGTCTTTTCTCTGTCTGCGAATGGACATTCCTCTAGACCACCAAGGAGGCCGGTTTTATTATTAAATGCTTAATAAAATATGCTGGAAATTGGTTCAGGTCGCTGGGCTGATGACCTTTATACAGATCAATTATTAGGAGGTAATTGTGTGTGGCGGATGTACGCAATCTCTGAATGCCTTCTAATATTAGAATATCTTGCTAATCTGGTCATTCATCTGATTCTGGCCCCAGCTTTGAGTGAGAGGTTCTAATTTATTACTGTATTCCATATTGTTTGCTCATCTGGCCAGAATGTCCAATGAAGCGTATGGCATGGCGACTGGCGGGTGTCCGTCCATCCTCCGGAGTCTGTACAGCTAGCCACAGTGCCCCTTTAAAATGCTACTCATTAATTCAATGTAAATGATAATGGTCCAGGTGAGCATCACATGCCATTGTGCTTTCCAAAAACCCACACATCCAGTATTCGATCCTAATCTTAATCATACATTTTATTCAGAATTCAGATGTCTAGTAACAATTTAAAATCCTTGGTTTGAATGACAGCCTCGTCATTATAGAACAAGAGGCAGATCACCTAATACATTTATCTCGTACAGTTCAAGACCAACCCACCAACCAACCAACCAACACACAAACAAACAGACGCATCGGCTATATACGCCCTTTACTTTGGTCTATAAATGATAATAATGCACATGTAATGGTTATTGACTAGTCGGAAGTAAATAGAATAGGTTTTTATTTTCTTAACAGTTAACCATGGAGAAGCGCTTGGACCTCCTTTGTAATGCGTGGGTTCCTGACGCAGACTATATATTTTCTTCCCGAGGCAAGCGTAATCTACGATTCCAGCACCAGTGGCTGCATCGGTGGAAGTGGCTCTTATACAGTCAGGTTCGGAGTGGTGCATTTTGTAAGTACTGTGCACTATTCGCGCCAGAAGGAGCGGGTATTGTAAGTCAGTCTCTGGGAAAGCTTGTGAGGATATCTTTTTCTAACTGGACAAAGGCTGTTGAGGTGTTTAACGATCACGAGAAGACCACTTATCACAAGGAGTGCATTGCGAGTGCTGGAAACCTTCAGTCTGTTGCTGGTCGTAAAGTTGATTCAATTGACATCCAAATAGATAGTGCGTCCAAAACCATAATTCGTGAAAATCGTCTCAAAGTTATACCAGTTATTGATACTATTATTCTTTGTGGCCGGCAGGGATTGTCACTTCGTGGCCACAGGGATTCCGGACCTCTGAGACTGAATTGTGCAGAAACATCCGCTAATGAGGGAAACTTTAGAGCTCTGCTACGGTATCGTGCAAACGGCGGTGATCAGGTCCTTAGCAAACACCTACAATCATGCTCATCATTTTCAGCATATGCCTCCTACATTAGTCCTCAAATTCAAAATGAAATAGTATATTGTTGCAATCTCTTGATCCGTGATAAGCTAGTAAATAACATCAATGCTGCAAAATGCTTTTCAATACTCGCTGATGAAACAGCTGACATTTCGGGAATTGATCAGTTTTCACTATGCGCACGCTACATAGATGAATCGGGACATCAGATTCGAGAAGACTTCATTCAGTTTGTCCCTGTTTATGATGTCACTGGCCAGAACCTCGCTCAAGTGATCATAGATAGTCTGCGAAACTTCGGTGTAAATTTAGATTATATGCGTGGACAAGGTTATGATGGTGCAGCTTCCATGAGTGGACGATTCAACGGTGTACAAGCACACATTGTGAGACAGTTTCCACTTGCCCCGTATGTTCATTGCGGAGCATATATACACCTGTGCAAAAGTTAAGCACCACCCTATTTTTACGCACATGCGAGGGTATATTCATGTGCTATGAAGAAAGCAATAGCATAAACATTTATGTACCCATCCATCTTAGTGCAAGAGGTAATAATGCAACTAGAGGAATGCTGATTATGATGGTGGGGAAACACTGTCTGTTTTTGTTTGAACTTGAAAACGAGGCCTGAATATGGTTACGTTGACATAACTGACAACTATTGCCCTACAGTTGACACACGTGGCTAGATTGTCATTAATGGTGTCTGAAAACGAAGTTTAACATCTGTGCACGAGTTTGAGACTGTCATTATTAATACCGGGTATATCCACCTTGTGCCTGGATGACGGCCTGGACACGACGTCTCATGCTGGTCACCAACCGACTGATACGCCATTGTGGTATTCGTTGCCATTCAAGATGGAGTGCGTCTGTTAATTCCTGTAGGTTCTGCACAGGAGGATCCCTCCTTCTCACCATGTTTCCCAGAATGTCCCAGATATGCTCAATAGGGTTCATGTCAGGGCTCCTTGCTGGCCATGGTAGGGTTTCGATGGCATTCTGGCGGAGGTATTCATGCACAGCTCTAGCACGATGTGGTCGGGCGTTGTCATCCATGAATATAGGGTGGGTTCCAGGTGCATGATTTACAAAATGAGGGACCACAACTCTATCCAGTATGGAATCTTGATATCTTTGTCCATTTAGTGTTCCAGGTACAGTCAACAGATCCAGCTTACAATCAAATGAGATGCACCCCCATATCATAACGGAACCTCCACCAAATGGAACTTCTTCCATGATGTTACGTTGGTCGTACGCCATGCGTCTGGACCTCCATACACGAGTTCGACCATCTGTGGCATGAAGCAGGAACCGACTTTCATCGGACCAGTGTACCCGTCTCCAGGATCTCATGTTCCAGTGTCTTCTTTCGTTGCACCACCTCAGACGCTCCTCTTTGTGGTGTGCAGTGAGGAGAGGACGTCTGACAGGTCTCCTAGCTTTCATGCCAGCAGCATACAGTCTCCTTTTGACGGTAGACATTGACACTCTATTGGGGGTTTCCAATTGCTGGCTGAGCACTCTGCTGTTGGTGAATGGAGATCTCCTAACAAGGCGTACTAGGGCTGGATCATCACGGGCAGTAGTCTTCTTCGGTCTTCCAGATCTAGGCCTGTCCACCTCGTTAGTTTGCCCATGTTTTGCAATCAAACGACTGATTACAGTATGGTTAATGTTCAGCTGTCTGCCAATCTCTCTGCATGACATACCAGTGGTATGCATGCCTATGATTTGCCATTTCACACGATCACTTAACCTTCGTCTTGCCATAGCGGTTCACAATCAAGAGCTAATTCTCTCTGTACAAATAAACCACGGTCATGAACACAAAATTCCTAATCTTGTCGCCTAAATCTGTATGTAATGTTCTACACCTCAAATTGGACTTTTACATAACTGAACACGTGTGCTGTTTCCCGCCACGCACGGACATCAAGCGGTGTGAAGTCATGCATGCATGTGCATTTTGTACTTGGAATTATGTCAGCTAACGCGGGGACAAAAAGTATGGCAGCCTAGTTGTACCATCATGTTTCTACGTTCTATTGTTTTTGCTGGTGCTTAACTTTTGCACAGGTGTATAGTTTAAACCTTGCTGTGTCAGATGCGTGTACTGATGTATCAGTACGGAACAGTATGGGCACTATCAGTAATATATATAACTTTCTCAACAGACCAAAACGACAAGCTGTCCTTGCTAACGCTGTTGAGGACAATTTACCAGATGCCAGGCGAAAACACCTAAAGCAAATGTGTCCAATGCGATGGATTGAGAGGCACGATGCTGTCATAGTTTTTTTGGAGTTGTTTCCCGCTGTAATTGAGTCGCTAAATACTATTAGTGAATGGCAAGACAGAGACTCTGCCACAAATGCTAATCAACTATTGTGTGCCATTAAACAGCCTGAATTCATTATCACTACGAATGTTGTTGCAAAGGTGTTCCCTATTAGCCTTCCGCTTTGCAGATTCATGCAGAAGAACTCGGACTTGGCTGCAGCAGTTAACTTTGCAACAGATGTTGAGGACTCCATCAAGGCTATGAGAGCCGACTCAACAAAAGTGTTTAATGATCTTTATGTTAAAGCTGAGAAGACATGTGAAGAGCTTGGCATTACTATACTTGTCCCACGTACTGCTAAAAGACAAACTAAGCGATGTAATGTTCAAACAGCTGATCCTGAAGAATACTTCCGCATCGCTGTATTTGTGGCATTCCTAGATCATTTTCTAAGCCAACTCCAGGACAGACTACTAGCTCACAAACCGCTTCTCAGCGGGTTTATGTGTCTTATCCCAGATGGAGGCGCGTCGAAACCTTCGATGGCTCAGCAAGCACAGATTAAGGAACTCCTTGAGAAATATGCCTTCGACTTGAATTGTAATGACCTAACACTGCTGGGCGAAATGGACCTATGGTATCGATGTGTAGCTACAATGGACAATCCTCCAGCGAACGCTCTAGATGCTCTAGCTAAGTGTAACGTTGACATGTTACCAGCTGTACGGAAACTAATTAAGACCATGGCAACGTTGCCTGTGTCAACCAGTTCAAGTGAAAGGTATGAATTGTGTTGCGTTGTACGAATGGATATTATAACAGTAGTAGTAGTAGTAGTAGTAGTAGTAGTAGTAGTAGTAGTAGTAGTAGTAGTAGCAGCAGCAGCAGTAGCAGTAGTAGTTATACCAGCAGCATAAGTAGCAGCAGCTATTTTGGTGAATGTAACTATCACGTTGAGTTATATTAATGGTATATAGCACTAAATTCATCTCTCAAGCAGCAGCAAAAAGGAACGTTGTCAGCGAGGTCGGGGCAGTAGCAGCAGCAGCGGTGCTGGTTGTGGTGGTGGCCATGCTGCTGTGCTACTGGTGGGGCTCGTGGCGGTGTTGTTGTTGTTGGTACTGGTGGTAGATTGTGGGTGGTGATGGTGGGTGGTCGTAGCTGTTGTTTGAACTAATTAAATATCTTGCTGTTTGCAGGTCTTTCTCTACACTTCGTCGACTTAAAACCTATCTTCGGAATACCATTGGTCAAGATCGCCTCAATGGCTTGGCGCTGATGAACATACATCGAACCATTGAGGTCAATGCTGAAGACGTCTTGTCACACCTCGCAAGAAAACCACGACGCCTTAACTTTATCCTATGATAAAGATTACAAAATTATGAATAGCCCAATAGAGCATATATACGCGTGGGTAATGCGCCCATTATTAAACTGTATAACGTTTTGCTTGAATAAATGACTTTTCGCTCGAGTCAGGTGGATTAACGTTCAACTTTGCTTTATGTGTTATATTTATGCCGAAGTTTTGAAACCTTTAAGCATTTGACTTTTGAATTGCATACCAGTGTTGCAGTTTAGCTAGGCCTGTATAGCATTGGCAAGCATTCTTTTGTCTATGGCGCCTTAGATATACACTTTACAAATTATCAAATACAAACTGAAACGTTTAACGTGTTGAGCGAACGGAATTAGTAGATCTTTTCAGGGTATGATGCATCGCAATGGTGCAGTGTATTTTGGTGCCATTGTCGGTGTCTATGTATATTCAAGGAGCTTAAGACGCATACTGCAATATGCAAACGTTCTGCAATTATTATATAAGTGATGTAGCTGTTAGGTTTAGTGGGGGTGTGATGGCAACGGGCAAGACTTTCAAACCAGGGAATGTTTTGTAGAAAGATATATTTGACCAGATTGATAGTCCAAGATTCTATCAACCTGGATGCAAGAAATTACTCCCAATACATCAAATTTATGAAAAGAATTCTGGAAATACTCATTTCAATACACGTGTATAGCAAATTACCAAAACTGGGGTACATTTTCTCCAAAAAGTATGTAATATCTCGGTAGAATCCAAGTTTGTTTTATCATTAAAATTGCTGGAAATGAAGTCTCAGAGCATCTACTTTTCATAATTTTCTGGGGGAGGACCCCCAGACCCCCCCCCGCTTTAGGGTCGTAACACCCCCCATGAATAGCCTGTAGCTACGCGCCTGGCTGGCTCCAAGTAGAGGCGACGCATGTATACGATCATGCGTATATAAAGGGGCGCTGATCTGAGGAACAGAATATTGAAAACATATATTTCCATTTTTCGCATCAACTACGAACAGTCAGCAACATCAAAACTCCACCATTACATACAGATTGCCTAAGTTTCCGATCAACCACGTGCTTTCAAAACAAGAATCACGTGATCATCACTTCTATTTTCCAGTAAATTGGATCAAAGGCATGATCACGTGATTCTTGTTTTGAAAGCACGTGGTTGATCGGAAACAAAATTACGCCTTATGCGTATCTACCACAGCGTGATGGAGGAGGCGACAGGTGGCGAGTCGGGGCCAAGCCGCTGACATCATCATGCTCTCCCACACCCCATCGGGCATTCCAGTCTGAAATTTGAACAGGCGAGATTAAAAGCATCCAACCTGAAAAACCGCTTCACGCTAATTAAAAGAACTTCCATGGGAACAAATAGTTCTGGATTTTCACGTTGATCGGAGACCCGATTTCCCACCGAGTGGGGATGAAGGTGTAGCACGGATCGACCGGATGGGTACCGGCCGTCCCAGCTAAGCTGGGTACAGAACGGCCATTCCGGATTCGCTCCAAGCACGCCGCCCCCCCCCAACCACCCCCACCCCCCCCCCCCTGAGTAGGATAGTACGCATATATAAGCCCCTATAAGAGAGGTTTTCATTAAAAACGGCCAAGTCCGTTAAGACGTGTGTTGCGCATGCCGGACCAGAAATGGCTGAGTTATCCGCGAAACTCCCGTTAAATTATTTTCAAAATATTGCTTTTGACGTCGTAATCATGTGTATGCATAAATGAATAGAGAATTTGCTGTGCACGTGATAGCCACGTCGCCATCTATAGCTGCACGCTGATTGGTTACTGCTCGGCCGCTGATTGGCTGGCGCACCTGCCTCTGACGTCACGAGTAGTATAAAAGGGGTGGAAAATCTAGAATCAGGAGCATCACCATCGTGGAAGCCTACCCGTGCAGTATTGATGGACCATCGGGATCGACGTGTGTAACTCCTAACCTACGGTCATTCCAGCTGCATCCGGTGCCATTGTAGCTCGCGGGGTAGTGTCGGGCCGTTCCGGTGTATCATGTCGTCTCGCCACGCCCCAAGTGCACAACGAATGATGACGCTGGTTAGCATCCGATCTTGGGGTGACGGATTCTGTACGAGACTGCCCTACGGGTAACAAAAACCGGCTCCTAAGGCCGGTGGAACTCAATCATTCTGGTGGGGCCGTGCAACCATTGTCGCGAACATTAAATACAACTGTCTTCTTTCTTCTTCTTCTTCTTTTCATTCACTGATCATACCGCCAGTCCTGTAAGTGACTATCGACATGATCATAAGCGTTAAGTGCGTGGATCCATGGTTTATTAGAGTGCGCCGTGCGGCCTGGAACCTCCGTCTTCAGCACTAGTTTCTGTCAGGGTTACCTCACCCTTACCTCCTTTAGTCGCCTCTTACGACACGCAGAGGATACGGAAGGTGTATTCTAAGCCCCACCTACAGGGCAGTACAAGTGTCTCATCCCAAGAATGTGTGTTACCAGTATGCCTGTCCATAGCAATTTCGTGATCTATGGACTTACAAGATTTGATTTGGTGGCCTAAAAATATAAGTCTATACAATGATTTTACCTAAACAGACTATTGAGTATGCTAGATAAAACTAATGAAGAGCATACGAAAATACAAGGCATAGAGACAGTCTACATGAACTTTTAAACATGGGGCTCCCGGAGGTACCACACAGACCCGTAGGTCCACAGAGGTATCCCCGCAAGGGAGGCTCCGTACACGAGACGTAACTAATTAACTTAATATAAGTTATTATACCTCTATGCTGAAAGGAAGAAGATTACCTCGGACGAAAAGTCATGTGCCTCACGCGGGCACTACTCCTAGTGCTAGTTTGGGTGAGGAGTATTATCGTCGCGTGGACCGTCGTCGCTGAATCCTTGCTAGAGGCAAGTGCCTCACGCGGGCCTCTGTCTCGGGAAGGTGTCACCACTGCTTAAAGCACGAGAAGAATAGTAGGCAAAAATGGGACCACTCTAATATTTCAACCAAAATGCTTGAAAAAGAAAAGACCATACCTAGTGAGATTATGACTATATGGTTGGGTGCTGTTTTACGTGAAGACGGGACGAACGATTCCCGAAGGATTCCCACGTCTCCGCCTTATGTAATTCTTAGTATGCTGAATTAGTAGCCGCACCTTTATTTATGTGGGCCTTCTGCTTTGCTTAACCAACTTTTAGGTTTTAGGAACAAGAACTAGTTTAGGCTGCAAATGGCTGGTATCTACCTAGCTATTAGATACGGCTGTCCTTGAGAACCAATGCCCTAAGACATCAATACTGAAGACAATGCTCATACATGTTACTTAGTAAGATCTCTGAACTGGATAAGAATCCGAACATCTCGCGCCGTAACCACATAAAACGTCACAGGACACTGGTTACTTTTCACAAAAGCATTGTTAGGCAACTGTTCTATCGTTATTGTGGGGGTAAGAGAGACGAATACCCACCGTAAATGTCATTCCCGTGAGGGCGTGGCAGATCTAATATCATTAGATCATTATCTAACATTTTTAGTGAATTCGGTGGGGATACGTATCTCGCCCGTCACCGGGTCCTATGGAACTAACCATTTAACCTGTCGTTATACAAGTTGCCCAGTTTTGCGCTGCGTGCAGGAGGATTGTTCAGCAAATAAAATAATAATTAAGATATGTTTTCGCAGTGCTTTCCTACATTGGCAAAAGTGCTACCTACTAAGTATCCGAAGATACAAGGGGAATGTATGTGATACCACACCCTGGCCATCACCGCTCGGAAACCCCAACAGTTTCCCAGAGTCGGATCAGCCCATTGTGCGGATAGGGACATCCAAACAATTAAGAAGCCACAAGGCTGAGTGGAACATGAAGAGAGACAAAATCTTTCTTATGAGTCTTACCGGAGTGCGGGGCTAGATTATCGCACTACCGGAAGAGAAGAGTATACTACAGACTAAAGAAAGTGTCTCTAATCATATTAAACCTATCCTAGCGAGCTGAATAGAAAAGGTTTAGTCGGTAGCATGCCAGGATAAACAGAGTTATAGCATGGACAGCGACCTCAGTGAAAAATTGTTGGTGGCGGGAGAAAGTGCTGCATATATAAGTGTTGCTGTATAGTGTTTCCTACGTGCACTGCAGTCCTATATTTTCTACAAATAAACAAAACATATGAACTGATGGTTACTGGCCATATATATATATATATATATATATATATATATATATATATATATATATATATATATATATATATATATATATATATATATATATATATATATATATATATATATATATATAAATTAACCAGAACATCAATACAGTATCAAATGATCAGAATTATATATCTTAGTACAGGTTAACGAACTTACTACTGTGCAGTTAGTGAAAACACATTACAGAAAATGAGAATAACTATAAACATATACAGATATTATAACTAGCGGTCCTAAGGCCGGTACGGTACCTTTTAGTCATCTGAACCATTTTTACGGATACAATATAATTAAAAAGTACATTTAGCGGAATAATTAAAATGTTAAGTATAGTTACTTGAATACTCGGTAGCCATTCTTAAGTTAGGCTATCGGGTTACTGAAATTGATACGTCATCCTTTAGTTGACGCGAGTTGATGCATTCTCTGGAAGCTGGAAATTTCCCGCAGGTTGGTTCCCGCAAACAGGATTCCCGCAAGAAGCTCATGGCGGGAGCACATCGCTCAGGACTGTAAGCACAATGGAATGTCTAACGAGTAGTCCGCAAGAGATACAATAGCATTACTGCTGTGAAGAAGTTCCCGTACACCGATGGCACAGATGGAAGTTGTCAACAACCCGATCACAGGCGGAGGTTGTTGGATGCAGATGAAGATACAAAACAAAGCTTAACGGTGCTGGGTACGTCAGCCAGCTCTGAAGACGCACCGGGCAAAGTTCATTTGCTGCGGTCGAAAGTTAGAAGAACCTGCATGACATTAGTGCGGTGGCAGTTGAAATACCACTTTTTGGCGTGGCCGGCAGATCCGGCATCTGTAGAATCACATATTCAGGCCATAAAGGCCTCACCGCAAGTTCGTGTTCCGAAGTAGATCTTGATATCCGTGAACAATGATTAGAAAGTTCCAAATTGCTCCCACAAGTAGGGAGTTACAAAATTGTTATAGTGCGGTGGGTTAGATAATGCTAACTACGGGAGAAATCGGGAGAAATCTGCGTATTGCATTTTGATCGTAGCTGGTACAGGTCCAACCTGTTCGGCCCCTGGCCTAGGATGCTCTCGATCTCTGTATCGCGTCTCCTTTTATACTCATCGTGACGTCACAGGCACAAGCTCCAACCAATCATCGGCCGAGCAACAGCCAATCAGCGTGTAGCTAATAATAGCGCAGTCGAATGTTCTAGAACATTCTAGAAGTTCTGCGTCCACGTGGTTATGACGTCACAGCAATAGTTTGAAGATAATCAAGAACGGTTTTCCGTGGATAACTCAGCCATTTCTTAACCGATTTTGAAATGGTTTACAGATTTAAAAAGCCCGTCGAATCCTGGTCTTGATTAATGCCAGATTCGGCGGGAACAGGTAATCAAAAAGGATTACATCGTACCATCTCGGTACACTAAAAGCGTCATCCTATCTTGGTCGTAAACTACGTGTTCCATCAAAAATAGTATCTAAGCGTGCGCATGCGCACCATGCGCTTTAACGAACTTAGTCGTTTTTACAAGGCGATCTCTCTCCTAGGCCTATATACGCTTATGGCTCTACCCGGGGGGGGGGGGGGGGGGGGCGTGTTCAGGGAACGAATCCAGGACGGGCGGCGTGTACCCAGCTTAGCTGGTACGGCCGGTACCCGCCCGGTCGATCTGAGCTACACCATTCAGATTTGAGTTGATCCGCAGTGGTAAGGAGTCCTCCGCTTCCGCGAGTTTTTGGGGCAAAACAATTAAAGTAAAAACTCCCGCATCCGGACTTTCATAGGGGAGTCATTCCGTGGAAGGGCTCTGCGGGCCCATATGTAATTCTACGGAATGTAGAGCTGATGGTGATTCTTAGTGGATGACTCACCGGATCTGCCAACCGCGCTGAAAAGTGGATTCCAGCTTCCACACTGCATGCCGTGTGTGATTGATTAACATTTTGACCACAGTCTGGTGGGACTTGCTGAGTGTGCCACAAGAGCTTTGTGACATATCCCTCACCATGTGCTAGTTATTGTACATGCATAAATAATATATATTAGCCCTCTCTGTTAATGGGCAACTTCAAACTTTCATATCACCGTCGCCGGACGGAAAACTTTACAACTACTGTTTAAATTATGTAGCAGCTAAGAGACTATCTAATGGACATCTCCTGAACTGTTCTATTTCACTGTCCTGAGAATGTGCCGTATCCGACCTGCCAGGAGAAGCCAGCTTGTGAAGACCTGCTTGCAGATGTCTTCCTGTGGAAACCTTTCCAGCCTTAGAGAACGTGCCATCTCGCGCTATCCGTACGTTAGTGCCTCAATTTCAGTAACTCTTGAAGCTGTTCCATACTGATGACCAATAGGTACTCAAGTAGCTATACTATTTAGCATTTAATTATTTCAGTATATAGTACCGATGACTAAGAGGTGCCTTACCGGTTTTAAGACCGCATTCTTATAATTTCTGTTTTACTGTAAATATTATCCTTGTTTACTGTGGGTGCTTTCAACTTATACTAATCATATATTTATTCTAACCATATTTATCATGTGCATTCGTTAGTTGTGTATATGGCAAATGGCCATCCAGTTAATATGCTTTGTTTATCTGTAGAAACTCTAGACCGCAGTACGCTAGGAGATACTATACAGCAACATATATATCTGCATCACAATATTCCCGCCAGCATTAATATTACACTGAGGTCGCTGATCATGCTCTAATTGCTCGAGCCTGACATGTTACCGACTAAACCTGGCTATTTAGCTCGATAGGATAGGTTTAAAGTGGTTAGGGACCATTTCTCCGTGAGAGACGCATAGTGTACGCCTCTTTTTCGGTTGTTGTGGTAATCTAGCCACATGCACTGGCAAGGTTGTGTAAAATTGGTCAGTTACCTTTAGGGCCTCATATATATATCGAGTTATTGTCTCTTTCCATGATCCACCAGCTGCAAGGCGTATTAATTGTCTGGATTCCCTATCGACACGTTGACCGGATCTGATCCTGGGAAACTATCGGAGGTGTCTGAGCGGTGATAGTTAAAGTGTTGATTTACATACATCTCCCCCGTATCTTCGGATACTTGTTAGTTAAATAACCCCGCCAATGTAGGAAGCACTGCGAAATAGTTTAATATGTGAGTTAGTTAGGTTATATACCGGCCCACAGTGCAATTCTAGGCATTCTGGAATTTAACCCTAATGACAGGTCAAATGTTAGATCCATAGGACGCGGTGACGGACGAGATACAGAGCTCCATCCAACTCATTGGAGTGTCTGGGTGAGATCTTTGAATCCACCACACCCTCACGGGAAGGACCCTCGCGATGGATATCCATCTCTCTATCCCCACCTTAACGACATGGCAGTATTTAAAACGCGCTTGTGTAAGCTGTAACCATTGTCCTAGTGATGTTATATATGGTTGCGGGGCAAGGTAACCAGATTTGTATCTGATTCGGGAGCCTTGCATCATAACATGTACACATGCTATCCTTTGGAGGTAGATGCTATGCAGGGCGACTTACAGGAAGTCGAGCATCTGCGCCCATTGGATAACTATCTAAAGTTAGGTAGGAATCACTGCCACTTGCGGCCAAAGCTTGTTTTTATTACTAACAACCTATTGGTAGGTTAGAATGTAGCAGAAGGCCCGCATAAATAAAGCGGCAACTACCAATGCAGCAACTTTGGAACTACATAAGACGGTGACCTGGGAATTCTTCAGAAATGATTCGCTCCATCTTCACGTAAACCAGTGTGCATCACATTAATTATGACTTCGTTAGGATTTTCAGCACTTAGCATTTTCTGTTGAACAAAAGAGTGACCCTTTTTGCCAGCTCTTTTCCTCCACTTCAGCGTTGAAGGCATTTTCTAAGTTACGGAGGCCCACGCGAGGCACTTTCCTCTTGCAACAACAATATTTTCTTGGTGTGTTTGTTAGGGGTATATTAGTTTACATTAAACTACCTAGTGACTTCGTTGCAGTGCTCTCTTGCGGGGATACCTCTGCGGATTCAAGGATCTGTGTGGTACCTTCGGCGAACCCATGTGGAAAGAACACCGGATGACTATGTTTTGTATTATTGTGCTCATTTACTGTCAAACTAGTGATATTGTTTGTATAGTATTTAAAATTGCGACTGTTTAATTAATAACATCTTATCCATTACTCTAAATTAGAATGGACAGACATACCAGTGACACGAATAGTTGGGATGATACCATGTGGTTCAATCTCAGCGGCAATGGTCGCACGGCCCACTGGAACATGTCTGTTCCACCGGCTCTAGAGGCCGGTCTTTGTACTTTCCAGAGAGCGCGATACAAGATCTGCGACTCCGAGAACCGAAGCTAACCAGCGCTCCTGCACTTCATGCACATGCGGTGTGGTGGAGCAAAGCATCAGGACGGACCAGCGCATACCCCCGCGATCTACAAAAGTGACTATCCTGCCTTCTTATATTTATATTTGCCTTCTTTCCACGAAGGGAATATATGATCCGACTCCAGGAGAATAAGTTAAATATTTCCATATTTGGCGGGACCGACTCACCGTAAAACTTTCGGGTGTGGTCATCCGCCCTCCTGTGACGTCACCGAAAGTGTAAAAGGAGGAGAGCGTGCACTGAAATTTCATCTTCCCGTCAAACTCGACACTAGGGAAGATCGAGCATTAGGCTACTTTCGCGTCACAAACCAAATTGTGCTGTTTTCTTATTATTTTATTATCTTATGTTATATTGGCCAGGAAAGTTATGAAGAGCTAGGAAAGTTCAAATTAAGTTAGTACAATTCTGCAAATCACCATCATGCGGGAATAATATGTCGCTTGCGGAAGATCTCGCCTTGTCCGACAGCTTGGAAGAATTGGTGCCTGCTCACCTCGGACAGAAGTATCCGTGTACAGCTTTATTGCACAACGGACAGCCATGCAAGTGTCCGTTTTTCCAGAAACTCGGACTTGAAGCTTCACGTCAATCACGATCATTTATTACAGAGAGCATTCTGTGCGTACTGCAAATACCTATATTCAGCTACTCGGTATGGTGTAACACACACATTATCCTTTAAACATTTTGTGCTAGTTGTGACATTAAAACCTGGTGAACAGAATGAGGACATAGATATCCTCACTCCACGTTTCGAAAGTAGAATTCCAGTTACCGTGCTTCCAACGGGAAAAATGGCCAAAACGAAATGCACCAAACGACGACAAACTGACTTTCCGCAATTAGCTAAACCTTCAGCATCCACAACACAGCCAGCCAGCACCAGCACTCCAGCACCCATCACCACCGAATCAGCAGAACCCGTAAGAATAGAACTGGCAGCACCTGCAGCATCAGTATTCACACCAATTGTTGTTTCCACACCCGCAGCACCCGCAGTGACAACACCGACAGCACACAGCATAAAAACATCATCCGCATCTGTGATAGGACAGCCAATATCGGTAGTGATAACAACTGGTGTGAAAATCCATGATCCAGTTTTACAAGACGTTTCTGACTATTCAATATTTCGGTGCAGTTTAGTTGTCGACGAGGAGATAAGCCTCATGGAAGCCGTCATCGCCACCACCACACCGCAGACCAGCACACCGACATCCACGCACAGCACCATCCTTCCCATAAATCCTGCTGTTAGAAAGACTACTACAGACCATACTCGGAAAAGCTCAGAATAGCTCATCAACCGGAAATCTGAGCGGTTCCCAGAACGTCTGCGAGTAAGCTGATCAAGGCTGTTAAAATAAGTTATCCGCAATCACTGCAGCAGCATCGACACCTAGCATCATTGCATCATTTAGTTAACGGTCAGCCAACACCACCACCACCACTGCCACGACAACAGTGATGTCAGCAATCTCGGAGCCACCACCAGTCAGAACTACACCCATCGTCGTCACCACCACCACTAGTGCATCCGTAAATACATCTACAGCTTCAAACTTAAGCACCACCGACTTAGGCAACATAGATAATGAGATATCGGCATCGGAGGACCACCCACCACGACTGTCTAGTACGAGTCGTGGAACCCAGACTCGCTGGGGGAATTTCTCCATGGACGTTTGTGGACATTATTGTCGTGGATGGAGCAGAATGTGTGAATAGGTGTGCGGAAAATGGAACCATTATTATTTTATTATTTTTTAAGCATATTTCTTCTTTTTTTATGTTTTTATAATCGAAACCCTGTCCCTTGGCTGACTAGGGTTATCCTACACGGCTACGCAAAATTCTTGCATAGCTGTGTCTCACAAAAATAATCGCAGCAGATACATGTGTTGTAAACATGTCGTGTGCGACGTAAGTAAACAACACACCATAGCGAATATTGCTGGGGCTGCCTGATGAACTAGTTTACACTTTATTAAAATACTATTTTTCTTATTATTTCTCTTCTCGCGTCAGTACATCGACGATACGGATTGTAGATAGTGAGAGCTATCCGTGCGGTCCGCCAAGATGGGCCGCACTGTATGCATACCCGCATATACTCGGTATTTACATATTGCTGTGATACTACTACTGTGTTTTTAAAATATATATATATATATGTCTTTTATTATAATTTTATAATTTTATTGATTCAGGTACGTTGGAGTTTGGGCATTCTCAGCAGAAATCTAATTATCCGTCACCAGGAGAACGCCCATGCAAGCTATTGTGTTAGCCAAATTGGGGGATTAAAATAAATAAAGAGCACGCACCATGAAATAAAAACAAAAAAAAAAAAAAGGCCTGGAAAAATAATTCCAGGTCAAAAATCAAAACTAAAAGTATGCCTCCTTCCCAAACACTTTAGCACAGATCGACCAGATGGGTACGAACCGTCCCAGCTAAGCTGGCTACGGGACGACCACTCCGGGTACGTTCCAAGCACGCCCCCATGAGTAGGATAGTACACATGTATAAGGCCCTATGAGAGAGGTTTCGTTAAAACGGCTAAGTCCGTAAGAACACGTAGCATGCATGCGCGCGTCAGAACTTCCTTGGCCACATGTTGTAGATATGGGATTGTCTTGTGGGAAGTCATGACCCCGCTGGACATCTTTTATGTACGAGTAAGTCCCGAGTAAAAATTCAAAATTCAGATGTGAATACAGGCGAGCTAATAGACTATGTCACCATGTATATTAAGATGTACCGATCAGCGGTTACTAGCAATGATCATCATCATCTATACTTAGATGCATTACCAGCATCTTATTATTTGGATATATATTTATTATTTGGATATATATTATTAGCACTGGATAACTGGTACCGTCCATAGCGTCCTTGTAAGAGGAATACGTACATTATCAGCGTGGGATATGCATACATTGTCAGACGGTGTACGTACATTATCAAAATTGGCAAGATGATTAGCGTCTAGCCGGAATCAGATGAAATATGACATACGGAAGCAGTTAGTTACAATGGCGATCTATATTCTCACGAAAGCTTGAGAAAATGAACCGAGAAGTAAACAATCAGGATAAGGAGAATGGTAACTTGTTTACCGATCATTCGTCATTTGGACAGATTCATAAGCAGTAGCCGAAAAGTAATCACTCAAGACTAAGAAGAATGGTAACTTGTTTACCGGTCATTCGTCATTCTGACAGATTCATAGATGTTAGGTACACAAATCGAAACTTGTCATCAAACCCATCATTCGTCACTCTGACAGATTCATGGATGTTGGGTACACAAATCAAAACTTGTCATCAAACCCATCATTCGTCATTCTGACAGATTCATGGATGTTGGGTACACAAATCGATACTTGGTATCAAACCGACCATTCGTCATTCGGACAGATTCATAGGCGTAGATACACAAATCGAGACTTGTCGTCAAATAAGATAAGTCATTCTGTCATAAAAGGCAGCTGGAATTTTAGAGAACAACAAGATATAAAAAACTAAGATTGTATATAAGCGGGACTTTAACTTTCAGTCGGGGTTCGGTCCGGTCTCTAACGTTGAAGGTTCAGAAAAAGATTGGTCTGAAGAAAGCCTAGCCTCGAGTCCGCATAGTTCCGTGGAACTGATTTTGTCGAGACTCAAATGAATTCTTGGTGAATGGCTTTAAGTAGCCAAGAACAGTATTTGACGAAACTGCCTAGCGAATCGTGAAACGCAACTTTTAAATGATAGAATAACCAGTATTCGTATCGCGTAGATATCGGTTGTTTCTGTAGTCATTGGTGGCAGTATAAGTCACCCAAAGTAGTCGGGCTAGTATAAGTACAATATTAATTATTTAACATCGCTGGTGGCAGTATAAGCCACTTATATTTACTTAGAGTTTTATTTTAACTTCTATCGTGACAGCATAAGTCACACATATTCATGGTCATATCAGACAGTCAAACTTCAGAGAATATATTATCACTTCGATATCCTCGAAGCAAGAGTTTGGGTTATTTATTGTCCAGTCTGGAAGCGACGGAAGACCACCGTCCCGAGCCACCATCTTTTACCCGAGTCAGATCAGGCCCAGATTATCGAGTATAAATATCGTCACCATCACCGTCGACGAGGCGAGCAGATAATCGTGCTACTGCATCTTTGATAAGAGGTTGTCGCAGCAACCGTTACATCATATTCTTATCAGAGGTGTGGTAGATATATTTCTAAATTAGACCCGAAGATCGGAAATCTTCAATGTGTTAGTATTGGGAGAGAGTGTATGCTTATAGTGTACCGAGTTGGTACTAGTGATATCTTCAAATCACACTATTCCCGTCGTTCTTGGTACCAGTCAGGACTGGAATGAAGCGAGGATTTCAGAATGGCAGAGTTATCGTTAAATGGCTCAATTATTTTCAAAATATTGCTTTGACGTCGTAATCGCGTGTATGTATTAAATGAATGGCGAATGCGCTGATCCCGTGATCACCACGTCACCCTTTCTAGCTGCACGCTGTTTGGCTACTGCTCGCCCTCTGATTGGCTGGAGCGTCCTGCCTCTGACGTCACGAGTAGTATAAAAGGAGCCAAAATTCAATAATCTGGAGCCCTCGGTGAGGAACAGCTGACATGACAGCAAGGTTGCTGGACCAGCGCAGTGCTTGACGTGTACCTACACCACAGCAGTGCCCTTCGGAATTGAGATCACCTGCGCCGGTGAGCAACCTTGGATCCACAGTCACGAATTTTGGAAGCTCTCGAACGGCCATTCGGGGGGGGGGGGAAATTAACTAATGGAAGAACTCCCATTCTGGAACACACACAGAGGAGCTTCTTGCGGATGGGCCTTGCGGGCCCGATGTGAATTCTACAGGATGTAGAGCCACGGTGATTCTGCCAGATCTTCCGGACCATGCTGAAAAGTGGTATCAAACCTCCAGGCAGCATGTCTTGTGTTATAATTAACTTTTAGACCAGTCTTGTGGGACTATGCCCGGTGCGTCGCAAGAGCTATGCGATGTATCCCACATCATGCACATGGTGTACCCTGTTTATGTACATGCATATTTAATTACCCCTGTAGCCCTCTATGCTACGGAAACTTAATAACATACTGTGTAAATTTATGTATCAGTTATTCTGACTATCTAATGGACATCTTTCCATTACTGTTCTCCTTCACCATCTTGAGAGTGAGCCGCATCAAAAGTCTGCCTGCGGAAATCTTCCCTGCAACCTCGGAATCGTGCCATCTCGGGCTACTCGAACGTAACGTATCCATTTCCGTTATTTATGAATGCTTACTGTACTGATGACCAATAGGTACTCAAGTAACTATCCTGTTTTACTATTCGTTATTTCCGTAATAGGTACTGATGACTAATAGGTGTCTACACAGTCTTAAAGACCGCATTTTTATATTTTCTGTTTCATACTGTATATATTATCTTTATTTCCGTGTGCTTACAACTAACAAGCACCGTAATGTATTATGACCTGAGATATTGTCAGCACTGTATTAGTTAGTTATGTATATGGCAAGTACCCATCCTAGTTATTCTGCTTTGTTTATATATAAAAACTCTAGGACGCAGTACGCTAGGCAATACTATACAGCAACATTATATCCGCATCACTACTACACCCAGCATCAATTTTACACTGAGGTTACTGATCATGCTCACCATGCTTGAACATGACATGTGACCGACTAAACCTGGCTATTCTAGCTCGATAAGATAGGTTTAAAGTAGTTAGGGACAATCTCTCCTTGAGAGACACATTGTGTACCCCTCTTTTCTGGCTGTAGTGGATATGTAACACAACACACCGGCTAGATTGTATAAATTCGCCAATTACCTTAGAGCCTCTTATTAATATCGAGTGATTGTCTCTTCCTGAGCTCATCCAGCCGCAAGACTTAATACTTGTCTGGACTCCAAATCGACATGTTGGCAGGATCCGACTCTGGGAAACTATTGGGGTTTCCGAGCGGCGAGAACTAAAGTGTTGATTTAGCATACACTCACCCTGTATCTTCGGATACTAGTTAGTTTAGAAACCACTGCACATGTAGGAAGCACTGCGAAAAGAAATTATATGTAACCCTGGCCTGTAGTGCATCTCTGGGCATTCTGGAACTTAACCCTAATGGCAGGTGAAATGTTAATTCTGTAATGCACTGGTGACGGACGAGATGCAGATCTCCATCCAACTCGGTATAGTGACTGGGTGAAGTCTTAGAACCCACCATGCCCTCACGGTAAGGTCACTAGCGATGGATATATGTCTCTTACTCCCCACCATAAACACTATTGCGCTTTCTAAATTGCTTATGTGAACTGTAAATTGTCCTAGTAATGTTATATGTGGTTGTGGTGCAATGGTGACCGGATCGTCACATGATTCTGGAGCTGTCGCTCCAGAGCATGTACGCATGCTGTCTTTCTGAGGAAGATGCGATGCGGGGCGACCTTTGGGAAGCTGGGCATCTTCGCAAGTTAGACATATGTGTCAATAGATAGGTAGGAATCCCTGCCACGTGCGGCTAAATGTTGGAAATGTATCGAACAACTAAAGGGTAGGTTAGACTTTAGCAGAAGGCCTGCATAAATAAAGTGGCAACTACCAATTCAATATCTTTGGAACTACATAAGACAGTGACCTATGAATTCTTCGGAAATCATCCGACCTGTCTTCACATAAACCAGCGTGCATCACATTAATTATGGCTTCACTAGGATTGACCACTGCACGTAGCTTTTTGTTTGAACAAAAGAGTGGTGCTTTTTGCCAGCTCTTTTCCCCCGCTTCGGCGTTGAAGGCATTTTCCTGTGATGGAGGCCCGTGCGAGGCACTTTCCTCTTGCAACAATAATATTTTGTATGTATTAGGGGTATAATTGGTTTATATTAAACTATTCAAGTAGCCTCGTTGCGATGCTCCCCTGCGGGGATACCTCTGCGGATTTACGAATCTGTGTGGTACATCCGGCGAGCCCACATAGAAAGAACACCAGTTGGTTCTATGTACTGTATTATTTCGCTCATATACTAGCAAACGAGTACCATTGTATGTATAGTCATTTACTTTTAATTATATCATGATGTCCAGACTTTTACATTAGTTAATGGACCGACATACCAGTGGCACGAACAGTTGGGATGAGACCGTGAGGTTCAATCTCGGCAGCAATAGGCGCACGGCCCCACTGGATCGTTCCACCGGCTCTAGAAGCCGGTCTTTTTACCTTCCGGAGAGTCGCGATACGGGATCCGTAACCCCAAGAACCATAGCTAACCAGCCCTCTGCGCATCCTGTAAATGCGGTGCAACGGAGTGAAGCAATACAATGGACCGGCGCATACCCCCGTGAGCTACAGTACTCACATGGTCCTTTTGGAATATACTTTAAACTACTCACATGCTTGGTCCTCGAATAACACCTATACTCCGTTGTGCTTTGCCTATACGTCTAATATCGGTAAATATCTAGATAGCACATCATACTAACTAACACAATATAAAACGCTGACTACTAATAATGGATATATGCGAACTGTTACATTGTTTTTGCTATTTCTGTTTACACGAGGTTGGAATACACGTTACCGAATTTAGAATGTAGGCTTTGAATCTCGATCGTCTTCTGATGACACGTCCACGTAAAGACATAGTTTGTTCTAAATGATTCTGACTGATAGCTGTGGTTGTACCTGTTGGTCCTGGTGCAGATTGGTTGAACTGATGTATGTGTGGGCAAATCAGGAAGGTCTACTGTTTCCTCTGGTTCGTTGGTTGGTCTGAAAGTTTCTGATGTCTTTCTTAGGTCTCGCAATTTCTCCTGTATTTCGCTCCATTCGATTCCACAATATATGACCGTGGCCTGACCTAACCGGTGACGTATTTGATTGTGACATCACCTAACCAGTGACGTATTTGATTGCGGTTTCACCTAACAAGTGACGTATTTGATTGTGATTTCACCTAACAAGTGCCGTATTTGATTGTGATTTCACCTAACAAGTGACGGATTTGATTGTGATTTCACCTAACAAGTGCCGTATTTGATTGTGATTTCAACTAACAAGTGACGAATTTGATTAAGATTTCACCTAACAGGTGACGTATTTGATTGTGATTTCACCTAACAAATCACTTATTTTATTGTGATTTCACATAACAAGTGACGTATTTGATTATGATTCCACATAACAAGACACGTATTTGATTGTGATTTCACCTAACAAGTGACGTATATGATTATGATTTCGCCTAAAAAGGCACGTATTTGATTGTAATTCACGTATTTGATTGTGATTTCACCTAACAAGTGATGTATTTGATTGTGATTTCACCTAACAAGTGACGTATTTGATTGTGATTTCGCCTAACAAGTGCCGTATTTGATTGTGATTTCAACTAACAAGTGACGAATTTGATTAAGATTTCACCTAACAGGTGACGTATTTGATTGTGATTTCACCTAACAAATCACTTATTTTATTGTGATTTCACATAACAAGTGACGTATTTGATTATGATTCCACATAACAAGACACGTATTTGATTGTGATTTCACCTAACAAGTGACGTATATGATTATGATTTCGCCTAAAAAGGCACGTATTTGATTGTAATTCACGTATTTGATTGTGATTTCACCTAACAAGTGATGTATTTGATTGTGATTTCACCTAACAAGTGACGTATTTGATTGTGATTTCGCCTAACAAGTGACGTATTTGATTGAGTTGTCAGCAAATTGAGTGACAGATTGGATCTTCCATTCTTTTTGATGAAAGAAGTATTCTGTCAAATATTTTTGAAACATTTGACAGGGAGCTGTTGCAGTTCCAGGTTCCTGTCGAATTAGTTACAAAATAGTCCACACCTTTGCTGTTTAGTAAACTTGAAGTTGAAATACTGACATCCTTTAATACTCAAACCTGCCAAAACCGGCCGCTGCAGTAGTCTTGAGGAATGTCCATTTGCAGGCCAGGACAATTTTTTTTAATTAACCACTGGAATGACTGGCTCGGTAACCGAGCCAGAGATTCCAGCATTAAATTTTAACAAGAGGCCCAAGGGACCTGTATCACTCACCTGGAATTATTAGCCACTAGCACAAACGAACAAAATGAGATGACCACTGCAAAGATTTACCACTCGAATTTCTGTGAAGGTTTAGCCAAGTTTTATTAAAATTGTCCCAGTGATTAACTAGATGATATTTCCTGAGGTTTGAATCGATACCCCAGTCGGTTTCGGAGAATATATTTAGACATTTTTAAGAATCGGCCAAAATCCAAGATGGCTGCTGAACAAAATGGTTGATCAGCTTCCTTTCATCAAACTTGGATCGCTATGCCCTAAGGATACTTTCTGCCAAATATACTTGAAATTGGTCCAGTGATTTTCGAGTATACATAAATTTCTGATTGCTTTAGTATGGAAGTTTTTGGCAAGAAAAAGATCCAAGATGGCCGCCAAACCGTTTATTAGACAGTTTCGAACATGGCAATTTTTAAATCAGAATACCCAGAATTGGCCATGTTTTTTATGCATCAACTTCCATTGAACAATGTGTAATGGCCCTAAGCGTATATGCCAAATTTTACCCTGATCCGTTCAGTGGTTCTGGAGTTGTTTTTGCGAAAACTAGGTCATCCACGATGGCCGCCGAACTATTTGGCCAATCAAGTTCCCTTGAATAAACTTGGTTCAGCTCTTCCCCTAGATGGTATTTCATGAGTTTTGAATGGATGCCCCAAGCAGATTCGGAGATTTGTAAAGATATTTGTAAAATTCGGCCAGAATCCAAGATGGTGGCCGGCCAAATTGGCCGATTGGCTTCGTTTGAACTTACTTGAATCTCTTATGCCCTAAGAATTATTCCTACCAAATATAATTGAAATCGGCCTAGAGGTTCTCATGAAGATATTTTTAATTTCCCCTTGCCTTAGTATGTATGCTTTTGGCGGGAGAATGATCCAAAATGGCAGCCAAAACGTTTAATCGACAGTTTCGAAAATGACAAATTTTAAATTAGTATACTCAGACCCATATATATCAAATCAATCCATCAAATAAAAAAATCCAAATTGGCCGGCTAACATGATACATTTTGATTGGCCCACGGTGGACATGTTTTTTAAGCATCAACTTCCCTTGGACAAAGTTTAATGGCCCTTAGTCCCTAATCGTCTCTGCCAAATTTCGGCCCGATCCATTCAGTGGTTCTGGGCTTGTTTTCGCGAAAACTAGGTCACGCAACATGGCCTCCCAACTATGTAGCAAATCAAGTTCCCTTGAAAAAGTTGGTTCAACTCTTGCCCTAGATAATATTTTCAGAGGTTTGAATCGACCCCCAAGCAGTTTCGGAGACGATTTTTAGACATTTATAAAAATTGGCCAAAATCCAAGATGCCTGCCGAACAATACGGCCGATCGGCTTCGTTTGAACAAACTTGGATCGCTATGCCCTAAGGATGCTTCCTACCAAATATAATTAAAATCAGTCCAGAGGTTCTTGAGAAGTCGTTTAAAGAAAAGGTTGACAGACAGACAGACAGACAGACAGATGACGGATGCAGGACGGACACTGGATGGTCGTCACAACATAAGCTCACTTGGCCATTCTGGCCAGGTGAGCTAAAAATCGTCTTCTCCAGGCCTGCGAATGGACAATCAAAAAGAGGGGGAAAGGGTCTGTGACGCTCACCTGGACCATTAGCATTTGAACTATTCGTATTTAAATAGACATGATGGATAATTTTCGGAAAATCCAAGACAGCCATAAAACAAAATTTACCAATCAAATTCGTATTTGTTTTCCTGAACTCTACTGTCATAGGATCGTTCCGCACAAGTCTGGTTGAAATCGAGTCATCGATTAAGAAATAGTAGCGATTTAAAGGCTTATGAAAAATTTGTTGGAAAATCCAAGATGGACATCGAAAATAATTAATCAACCGAATTCCTGTATACATCATAAGCATAGGATCCTTCCAGCCAGGTTTCATTTAAATCTGGCCATTGGCTAAGGAGTAGGTTTTAAAGGATTTTCGAAAATTTATTTGGAAAATCCAAGATGCTGGAAAAATTGACCAATCAAGCTTCTCATTAGAACTCTTGAAGCCTATCACCATAGGATCATTCCACCAAGTTTTGTTGAAATTGGGTCATTGATTAAGGAAGAGTAGCGCCTTAAAGGATTTCTGGAAAATCCAAGATGGCCACTGAAAGAATTTACAAATCAAAATTTGGTATACTAGTTCTGAAGCCTACCCGCCTAGGCTCCTTACAGCTAATTTGGGTTGAAATCGGTAAAGCAGTTAATGAGTAGGCTTTTACCTATTTTAAAAATTGACCAATCAAAATTTTGTATACATATTCTGAAGCCTACCGCCCTAGGTTCTGGTTGAAATCGCCTAAACAGTTAATGAGTACCATTTTAAATGATTTCCCGCCATTTTTTCAGAAAACTCAAGATGGCCACAAAGAAAAAAGATCAATCAAAACTGTGTATACAAGTTCTGAAGCCTATCCCCATAGGGTCATTTCAGCCATATTATAATTAAATCAGCCAAGCAGTTAATGAGGAGTAATGGTTTAACAATATCCGGTAAATTGTCTTCTGGCATCATTAGCACATGGCCAAACATGGACCGTCTTTGCTGGTCGACTTTTACATACAGCGGCGACGTATTACACATCTTGTCTAGTGCATCATTGGAAATTATGGTGTCTGGCCATCGGTGTCCAGTGATGGTGCGTAGGTGTTTGCAGTTGCAGGCATCGAGTTTGTCTAGAGCTGCTTTTGGAGCTGCCCAGCTGTTACAGTTATACAGCTTCAAGGATACGCATTTTGCACTGTATAAACGTAGTCTTTTTTATCAATGGCATCTTTGATCTACGAATCCATAGCTTCTAGAAGAACTGGAAAGCTATCTTCCCCATGATGCAGCAATGTCAGCAGTACTTCAAATCAGTGAGCCCAGGATTATACCCTTCCTCCATGGTTCGCCGCCATGAATTGCAACAAGATTTTCTTTAGTTTCATGCTTTGTAGATAGGTATATGTGGGTGAACTCTGTTTTGGATTCATTCATAGAAATTCTCAATTTTTAGTTTGCTAGCAACTATTGTGAGAAGTTCGTCAAGGGGTTTCTTTTCCTCGTCTATGAAGTCCACATTGTCGGCATATTCCATCTCTAGCGGCATACCCAGTATTGGGGGGGGGGGGGGGGGCTTGTGGAACTTTCCTGCATGGATTTCAAGGTAATAGGTGAAAAGCACCGGAGATAGACCATCTCCCTGTGGGTAGCCGATTGATGTTTCAGACTTCACTTACTTGACTCGTACTCTCAGCTTGGTGTCTGCAAGCAGTAGTCTCACTAGTAGTAGCTCATCTTCATTACAACTGGCCTGGCGTAGTACATCTAGGATCTTTGAGTGCTTAATTGTGTCGAAGGCTCGTGACATGTCAATGCCCATTTTGTGGAAATCCCAGTATTTGGACATGACTACCGACACAAGCATGCGTTGAGCCCATACAATGTCTGCACAGCTGCATCCACATTTGAAGCCACTTTGACATGATCTGGTGAAGTAATCGATCTTGTCTTTGATGCGGCATAGAGTAACATTGAGTAGGATTTTCCATATGCTGTTGAGCACAATGGGCCGCAGATTGACTGGGGTAAGTGTGATAAGGGTGCCTTGGGCTACAGCGTCGATGGGAAGGTGGTGCACAAAAGCTGAATTCATTAGGTGCGTGATCTGTTTTGCGATGTCACTTGCTTATTTGAATAATTCATTGCTCATGCCATCAGGTCCAGATGAACGTCCATTTTTCAGGGCTTTAAGTGCCTTCTCAACTTCTGCTGTTTTAACGGGTGTTAGTAATGGCCCAGGGTCTCCTGAGAATGGGTGCAAGGCCTCATCATGTTGGTCAGTGAACCGTTCCTTGAACCATTCTCGAATCAATTCGGCTTTGCCCTCGTCAGTCCCGATAGTGTCATTCAGTGTTGTGCACAGTGAGTGGTGGTGTGTAGTCAGTAACTATCAGGGCTCGGGCTGCCCGAAACATTTTGTGATTGTCGTCCGTGGCAATGATTTCATCTGCTAGGGAGTCTGCTTGTTGAATAGCAATATCTTTTAAGCCTTTGCTAATGTGGCACCAAATGTTATTAAGCTCCGGGCGTAGTTTGGTCCTGTCTTCATTTTGGCCACTTTGATAGATGTGCAGCCATAATGCTTTCTGCTCTGCTGACAGTTTTACTACTAGAGGGTGGTCAGTATACCTGGTTCGGTTGTTTTTTAAGAACACCTACGGTGGTGGTAGCTGATGATTACATAGATTCAGTATTTTAGTTAGGGCTTCGTTTGGATCAGGTGGCTATACCACACCACATGTACATGTACGTCTACTCATGTAAGCGGCAGCTATGACATCGTGAGGACACTGATGGTAGGCCTGGCATCTGTCATCTATTTACACTAACAGAGCGTATTCACAGCTAAGTTCCTGATACAGGGCCTGACACTCATTCCCCGACACCCCCGCCAGCATGCTCATGGCACACACACCACACAAGTCAGGACATCAGCAAAGGATGTATCATGTGAATGAGGTATGGAACAGCAAAGGATGTATCATGTGAATGAGGTGTGGAGCAGCAAAGGATGTATCATGTGAATGAGGTATGGAGCAGCAAAGGATGTATCATGTGAATGAGGTATGGAGCAGCAAAGAATGTATCATGTGAATGAGGTATGGAGCAGCAAAGGATGTATCATGTGAATGAGGTGTGGAGCAGCAAAGGATGTATCATGTGAATGAGGTGTGGAGCAGCAAAGGATGTATCATGTGAATGAGGTATGGAGCAGCAAAGGATGTATCATGTGAATGAGGTATGGAGCAGCAAAGGATGTATCATGTGAATGAGGTATGGAGCAGCAAAGGACGTATCATGTGAATGAGGTGTGGAGCAGCAAAGGATGTATCATGTGAATGAGGTGTGGAGCAGCAAAGGATGTATCATGTGAATGAGGTGTGGAGCAGCAAAGGATGTATCATGTGAATGAGGTGTGGAGCAGCAAAGGATGTATCATGTGAATGAGGTGTGGAGCAGCAAAGGATGTATCATGTGAATGAGGTGTGGAGCAGCAAAGGATGTATCATGTGAATGAGGTATGGAGCAATACACATTTTTACACCTTGACCACATGCCTGAACACACGATTTAATCTTTTTTTTTTATTGAAATTCCATGCATGTGTGGCTCAATGGTTTAAGCTAACCATCTTCTCCAATGCATTCATCTGCCCGCATGCCCACCCGCCAGCTCACACGAATGACCACACGCACACATGCACCCGCATGCACACCGACGTGAATGCAATAGCCCATACAAGTCAAGGGTAATAATGATAGAAAGACAAAAGGTTCTTGAATGATGCTGCTTCTGCTGATGTTATGACAAGCTTATACATGTGTTCTTCACATCATGTAAATGACACAAACGCCCATGAAAACAACAAGGAATGAAAAATTTGTTATAAGTATATGTTTATTTTACACATTTTTTGCTCAAGGCAATTTTCAGTCAATATTATTATCAACTAATTGAGAGTATAAGAATTATGATTACATACTATCAGTCATTCTACATTTAACTGTCTCAACACACCTTAAACCTTTCACTGACAAATCCATGGAAAAATAAATTTTTTACAATATAAAACTTATTCTGGTGGATATTTTGAAACTAACTTGACTGGGAGCCATTGCTGCCTTAGTGCCTGTATTTAGTGCCTAAAGCAGCAACGGCTTCTAGTCAAATTAATTTCAAAATATTTAACAGTTCTTGTATGATAGTGTTGAAAACAGACCTGGGGCATTCACCGGTAAATGAATTAAAGATTTAAAGACCAAGCCAGTTAAAACTGTCTCTGTGCTGATCTTAAGGAATGCCCATTTGCAGGTCCATAAATTACTATTTTCAAAATTTTTTCCAACGGAATGATGGACTCGATGAGTCAGTCATTTCCAGCAGTAAATCTTAAAAAATAGTCCTCTCTTGGCCTGCAAATCGATATTCAGTATGCAGAAATTTATATATTTTTGCCAAAACTTGACCATTAAGTCTTCAAGATGATTTCATTCATCACGAGACAGTGGTCATTATTCTGTCTATGTACCTTACATATATGACACAAATGCACCTTTCCAGTTTATCCATCAATCGTATGACGCCGTAATGAACCCATGTGATGTGTAGGATGCCGTCATAATCAATAATGTCATAAATAACATAGATAAGGTCATCACAAATTCTTAATTTATGATGAACTAAGTGTTGTTGCAGGAATTATATGTATTTATTATTTAACTAAGATGCTGTTTAATATTTTGAAACCAATTTGACAGGGCACTACTAACTGCCATAGGCAGCAACAGCACATAGTCAAATTAATTTGGAAATTGATAGTCTGGCAGTTTAGGGATCGATCGATCGCAACACGGCGAAGTGTGGGTGGAACTTAGCTAGAGATGGGCGGGACTTAACTAAAACTTGATTCCTCCATTAGAAACAAGAGCAATGAGAGATTGCACACGCTTGGACTGTCAAAGGAACAGGGGATCAGATGTACAGCGCTTAGAGCGTGCGAATGCTGCCTGCCTACCTGCCTGCCTGCCTGCCTGATCCATAGACACAGAAGGTTCTGTATTCAGCTAGTGGGCAGTCTGGATCCAGGTTCTGTATTCAGCTAGTGGTCAGACTGGATCCAGGTTCTGTATTCAGCTAGCGGTCAGTCTGGATCCAGGTTCTGCATTCAGCTAGCGGTCAGATTGGATCCAGGTTCTGTATTCAGCTAGTGGTCAGTTTGGATCCAGGTTCTGCATTCAGCTAGTGGTCAGTTTGGATCCAGGTTTTGCATTCAGCTAGTGGTCAGTTTGGATCCAGGTTCTGTATTCGGCTAGCGGTCAGTTTGGATCCAGGTTTTGCATTCAGCTAGTGGTCAGTTTGGATCCAGGTTTTGCATTCAGCTAGTGGTCAGTTTGGATCCAGGTTCTGTATTCAGCTAGTGGTCAGCCTGGGGATCCATGTACATGCTAAGGTCCTTTTCTGTGTTAAATTTTTAGCCAAATCGGATGTGTAATTTGGTGATACAGCTCAGGACACACAAACACTGAGAGATAGGCAGGCAGGCAGGCAAACAGGTTGGCAGAGAGGTGGGTGGGTGGGCGGTCAGATGGACGGACGGGCAGACAGATTGACAGAGACAAACAGAGATAGACAAATGGATGGCACCAACATTAATATTCACACCAGCCTTTGGCGGCATGAGTAAATATATGAGTTAAACTTCCAGAGAGTGACCACCTGCCTTTATAGGCCATGGTGGTTCTTTAAGAAAGGTGGTTGCATCTAAGACCACCTGTCTGAATGAATCACAATCACTCATCTCTTGAGCTTGATAGGCATATGCCATGGTGAATGACTGTATTAAGAGACCACCTGTCTTTTAGAGACCATGTTTCCTTTCTCGCTTAATCCTTTCACCAATGAAATGAAATTTCAGTGTACATCCTATTCATGACAACGAGACATGAAAGCTGTTGAGTATTCGCAAAGTAATTTGACTTGGACGTGTTGCAGTTACACCAGCTACAGGTTGAGTTAGTTTCAAAATATTCACCAGAACATTTGTTTGATTATAAAGAATTTGACATTTCTGGTGTGTACATGTTAAGACTATATAATAAAGACGGCGACGTTTCACCAATAGTGTTAACCCTTTAACACTCATATCAGCCAAAAATGCCTTCTGCAGCCGTCTTGAGAAATGACCATTTACAGACCAAGATAAGATTATTTTTTTTAATTTACCACTGGAATGACCGGCTCAAGAACCGAGCCAGTCAATCCTGTGGTAAATTTTCAAAAATAGTCTTCTCTTGGTCAGCAAATGGACATTTTCTATGAGAAAATTTTGTTTCTTGAACAAATGCAAGGAATGGTGTTAAATGTCAAAACTGATGACTAAAGATGAAGAGCACGATGCTCTAACCAAAAACATGTTCTGGACAAGAGGCCCAAGGGTCTTGATGCTCAGATGCCTAAGACCTAAAGATCTTAGGAAAACCTGGTTAAACCTTTAACCCTTTCAAGATGGCCGAACTCAGCCTCGACAATGGTCTTGATCAATGTCCATTTGCAGGACAAGACATGACTATTTCGGAAAATAGCCTTCTCTTGGTCTGCAAATGGACATTCCTGTAGGAAATATTTAGATTTTTGTAAAATTTACTACTAGAAAGGCTGGCAGTTTCCGAGCCAGCCATTCTTGTGATAAATTTTCAAAAATAGTATTCTCTTGGTCTGCAAACACACCACTGCAGAGGCTTGTTTGGGCCGGCTACATCATGAAAGTAGTGATATATATATACACAATGTATATATATATATATATATATATATATATATATATATATATATATATATATATATATATATATATTTCAAAATAACTCAAAATAATACAAATTGTATTGATTGAATGGTTTATTATTGTTTCCAGTACAAACTTAATCTTTGACCTATTTTCTCTGGAAAATGTCAGATTGACCTATTTCTTCGATGGGCCATAGCTACTGGCAAAATACACTAAGTTAGAAGTGAAATATATCTCGAAATATGATGACCTGTGACACCAAGATTTTGGTATAAATCCCTCGAAAGGTGACAAAAATGGCTGACTAAATAATGTTGCATTGGTTCCAAGGGGAAACTTCACCATTAACCTATATTATCCAGAAAGTAGGTTAGACTGATCCAGTTCTTATATGGAAAATGGTCTATGCTTATGTATTTAGCCACCAAGTTGAAAGTCAGTAGCTCTAAATATTACAAAATGTTTCTCCACAATAAAAAATTATTCCCCATTGCTCTCCCTCCTTGAGAAAATGTTCAAGGAGCATGTTTGAGCTCGGATTAGCTTAACCCTTTAACACTCATATCAGCCAAAAACGGCTTCAGCACTGGTCTTGAAATATTCCATTTGCAGACTAAGAGAAGCCTATTTTTGTAAATTTACTACTGGAATGACTGGCTCGATAAACAAGCCAGTCATTCCAGTAGTAAATTTTCAGACACAGATATAGGTTCATTATGACCAGATCTAGTCACCATTATAGCCCTATAACACAACCAGAGGACAACATGACTAGTATGTTATAGAGCCATTATTACACCTATGTGATTGTTCTTACACATGTGCATATTCTTACCCCATGTGCATATTCTTACCCCATGTGCATATTCTTACCCCATGTGCATATTCTTACTCATGTGTATGTTATTACCCATGTGCATGTTATTACCCCATGTGCATGTTCTTACTCATGTGTATGTTATTACCCCATGTGCATGTTATTACCCCATGTGCATGATCTTACTCATGTGCATATTCTTACCCCATGTGTATGTTATTACCCCATGTGCATGCTATTACCCCATGTGCATGTTATTACTCATGTGTATGTTATTACCCATGTGCATGTTATTACCCCATGTGCATATTCTTACTCATGTGCATGTTATTATCCATGTGCATGTTATTACCCCATGTGTGTGTTATTACCCCATGTGCATGTTATTACCCCATGTGCATGTTATTACTCATGTGTATGTTATTACCCATGTGCATGTTATTACCCCATGTGCATGTTCTTACTCATGTGTATGTTATTACCCCATGTGCATGTTATTACCCCATGTGCATATTATTACTCATGTGTATGTTATTACCACATGTGCATATTCTTACCCCATGTGCATATTCTTACCCCATGTGTATGTTATTACCCCATGTGCATGCTATTACCCCATGTGCATATTCTTACTCATGTGTATGTTATTACCCCATGTGCATGTTATTACCCCATGTGCATGATCTTACTCATGTGTATGTTATTACCCCATGTGCATGTTATTACCCCATGTGCATATTATTACCCCATGTGTATGTTATTACCCCATGTGCATGCTATTACCCCATGTGCATATTCTTACTCATGTGCATGTTATTATCCATGTGCATGTTATTACCCCATGTGTGTGTCATTACCCCATGTGCATGTTATTACCCCATGTGCATGTTACTACCCATGTGTGTTATTACCCCCATGTGTGTGTTATTACCCCATGTGCGTGTTACTACCCCATGTGTGTGTTATTACCCCCATGTGCGTGTTATTACCCCCATGTGTATGTTATTACGCCATGTGTGTGTTATTACCCCATGTGCATGTTATTACCCCATGTGTGTCTGTTACTACCCCTTGTGTGTGTTATTACCCCATGTCTATGTTATTACCCCATGTGTATGTTATTACCCCATGTGCATGTTACTCCCCCCATGTGTGTGTGCTATTACCCCATGTGCATGTTATTATGCCATGTGTGTGTTATTACCCCATGTGCGTGTTATTACCCCATGTGCATGTTACTACCCCATGTGCATGTTACTACCCCATGTGCATGTTACTACCCCATGTGTGTGTTATTACCCCATGTCTATGTTATTACCCCATGTGTGTGTTATTACCCCATGTGCATGTTATTACCCCCATGTGTATGTTATTATGCCATGTGTATGTTATTACCCCATGTGCATGTTATTACCCCATGTGAATGTTATTACCCCATGTGTGTCTGTTACTACCCCCTGTGCCTGTTATTACCCCATGTGCATGTTATTACCCCATGTGTGTGTGTTATTACCCCATGTGTGTGTTATTACCCCATGTGTATGTTATTACCCCGTGTGTGTTATTACCCCATGTGTATGTTATTACCCCATGTGTGTGTTATTACCCCATGTGTGTGTTATTACCCCATGTGCATGTTATTACCCCCATGTGTATGTTATTATGCCATGTGTGTGTTATTACCCCATGTGTATGTTATTACCCCATGTGTGTGTTATTACCCCATGTGTATGTTATTACCCCATGTGTATGTTATTATGCCATGTGTGTGTTATTACCCCATGTGTGTGTTATTACCCCATGTGTGTCTGTTACTACCCCATGTGTGTGTTATTACCCCATGTCTATGTTATTACCCCATGTGCATGTTACTCCCCCCATGTGTGTGTGCTATTACCCCATGTGCATGTTATTATGCCATGTGTGTGTTACTACCCCATGTGTGTGTTATTACCCCATGTGTGTCTGTTACTACCCCATGTGTGTGTTATTAACCCATGTGCATGTTATTATGCCATGTGTGTGTTACTACCCCATGTGTGTGTTATTACCCCATGTGTGTCTGTTACTACCCCATGTGTGTGTTATTACCCCATGTGCGTGTTACTACCCCATGTGTGTGTTATTACCCCATGTCTATGTTATTATCCCATGTGTATGTTATTATGCCATGTGTGTGTTATTACCCCATGTGTATGTTATTACCCCATGTGTATGTTATTACCCCATGTGTGTGTTATTACCCCATGTGTGTCTATTACTACCCCATGTCTATGTTACTACCCCATGTGTATGTTATTACCCCATGTGCATGTTACTCCCCCCATGTGTGTGTGTGCTATTACCCCATGTGTATGTTATTACCCCATGTGTATGTTATTACCCCATGTGTGTGTGTTATTACCCCATGTGTATGTTATTACCCCCATGTGTGTGTTATTACCCCCCATGTGTATGTTATTACGCCATGTGTATGTTATTACGCCATGTGTAGGGCTGCGCGGTTTGGCTTACAGCCATATCGGTTTCGATATAACTTTTCATATCGGTTTTAACCGAATATCGGTTTTATGGACATGAAACAAAAAATTTAAATGATAAAAATTAGCACGAAAACAGAACGTATTTTCACGCCATGATACATTCGTAACGTTTTACGCCTTTAAAGCTTAATATACCTTATAATATCCATCATCGCGGGAGTGAAATTATTAATTAGACCGCCTAAATATTACGCACAGTTAAATAAACATCGTTTATTTTGTCAAAATTAATCATAAATCAGCAAAACAGGTTGCGAAAAGACGTAAATCACACGATTGTAATTAATTATGATGTAATTATCTCTCTTTCTTCTTTCATTTCCAATTCGGCCCGAGGACGAAATCATGCCTTGAAGAAAATATTAACTGTAATATTGCGATCGCGAATTTCATTAGTTAATATGATATTGTGTATAGAAGATAACGTTTTAAAAATGGTTTGAGCAATAATTTTGTTTAAAATTATATCCTAATCAGCAAAATGTATTCAGCATTATATTTATTGGCGAGATTATGATGCATTCGGGCGCTTTAGTGTTGGGACGACTTTGCATTATGTTAATTAGCCGGTGAAGTAAATAAAATGGATGCCGTTGTTTAGAAATGTTTTCCCCGATACAAATTTTAATGACAAATTCCCACATTAGTATTGTGTTTTATATTGCAAATTTATCTGAGACTACCAGAGAAAAGACGAGTGGATATTTATTTAATTAATTCGCTGCTTGATTTCTCTCGGCGTACAGCGAGTTACATGGAGTTACACAATATGCGCAACTGGGCCCACATCCAATTATTAGTTGCCCCGAACATAGCTTAATGGAAAGTATGGCCATTATTATTCATTACGATTTTCATGCTCGTTAGTATCTTTTATTTTTAACAATCCTGATACGAAAAACCGAAAATATGTTCATATTCGGTTTTTTGATATTTGTTTTTTATAATCGGTTATGAAACCGTCAGTGCAGGATATCGGTTTTAAATATGGTTTCGGTATATCGCGCAGCCCTAGCCATGTGTATGTTATTACGCCATGTGTATGTTATTACGCCATGTGTATGTTATTACGCCATGTGTATGTTATTACACCATGTGAATGTTATTACGCCATGTGAATGTTCCTATGGGATATTACTATGTGATGGATATATTATTGTATCATTAACATATTACACTATTATCTTTTTATTATGTCATTAACATATGTGTGTAGCGAGTGCATGTGTCATCACCAGATATTGATATACCGGTAGTGTGGGTTTTTATGGTAGGTGGTCATACTAACAGGTTTTCCTGTACAGCTTATAGAATGCATATACATATAAAAATACTCTATCCTATAACTACACGGTTCTGTGTAACAAGCAGCTAGGATGTAGTGATGTTTTATATTGATCCCAGCAGGCCTGTGCCTTTGAAGCCTTCCTCAGGACGACCTGTAACCACTGTAAAAGACAAAGTACATACAGATTTCCTCAGTAATAACTTAACCATTACCACTCTGATGTCAATACTCTATCCATTACTGTGTCAATAGTAAAGAAACTGGTGTACATTTTAAAATAATTTTGGTGGACAATGTTGCTCTCTATGGCAGCAACATCTTCCAACAAATTTGTTGAAAAATGAACACATGTTCCTTGTTCAATTTAATTTGAAAATTTAAAATTTTGACCTCAGAGTGCTAAGGGTTAACATGTTTCCCTAGGACAAAAAGCATGTACTATTCAATATTTTGAAAATAATGGAGGAATTCAGTTTTAGCTATGCCCCGCCCATCTCTAACTAAGCCCTACCCACGCTTTTACCGCATTGGGATCGATCGATCCCTGAACTCCATGCACCTCACTTTCCAGAAAACTATACAGGTAAGCTGTTGAATATTTTAAAACTAATTTGACTGGATGCTGTTGCTGCCATAGCTCTGTCAAATTAGTTTCAAAATATTCAACAGCATATGTCCGAAAAAGTTGATCCCAGGATGATTTATAATAAGGACAAATTCAACAGCATGTTTATTAGATAGCAAAGGCATACAATTCGTACAACAATGCCTAGTCCATCATCAATTAAGCGTTCGTGACAGACTTATCTAGGTCATTCATGACGTATATTGATTTTGACGTTATCCTACACATCATGTAGTTGATTATGATGTCATATGATTGATGGATAACCTGGAATCCTCCATTGGATTGGAATACATTGCTATTTTCCAATCCAATTATGGTCAAAATGTTCAACAGAACATTTCTTACATTATGTTCAAAATTGTACGAACTAACATATTTCTGTTTCTGGTTTGGAAACATTGTAACTTATTTATAAGCTGTCCTGTACTGGAATCAGGTGAAATACGAGGTGGCTACTTTCAAAGACGAAATAGGAATCCATTTTTAGCCATGCCACACCCATTTCTAGCTAAACTCCATCTACTTTGTATTCGTGTTGGAATCGATTTGAATCTTTGAACCTGAAATCCCAGAATCTAAATTTAACGGTAACTATACATGAGATACAGGTAGGCTGTTGAATATTTTGAAAGAAATTTGACTGCAAGACCTGTCAATCAAATTAGTTTTGACCCTTGAATGGTCACGCCAGACAAAATCGGCCTCTGTATGGGTTTTAAGGAATCTCCATAAATTTGCAGGACAAGACCATTTTTTTTAATTTACGAATGGAATGTCTGGCTCCGTAATCAAGACAGTCATTCCAGTGGTAAATTTTCAAAGACAGTCTTCTCTTGTCCTGCAAATGGATATTCAATGAGCAAATAATTTTAATTTCTTGAGAAAATTTGACCATTAAAGGGATAATATATTCAACAGAATGTTTATTAAATTGTAAATTATCAAATACATATAATTAGGCCACATTGGTGATGAACTAATGCTACCTTAATGGCATCACTACGTCATCCTCCTTGCGACATCAGTATTTGACTATGATGTCAGATACGGCGACGCATCATATCCCTCTATTCCCTTGTTCCCCTGTATTATCACAATCAGACGTGCAGAATTATGTAAATATCGTTTTGAAATCATTTTTAACCCTATACAAGAGGCCCAAGGGGCCTGTATCGCTCACCTGCACTTATTGGCCACTGACATATCAGAACAAAATGAGATGACCACTGGAACTAGATGATATTTCATGAGTTTTGAATCAATCCCCCAAGCGGTTTCGGAGATTTTTAAAGACATTTTAAACTACAGCCGACCTCCAGACGATCCTTCTAACCAAATTTGGTTGAAATCTATCAAGAAACCAAGAAGATGCGTTTTGATCGTTTTCGGTAAATTTGGCACAAAATCTAAGTTTTTCACACAAAAAATTAAAATATCAAAAATCTGAATAGAAGTTCTAAAGCCTACCTCCATAGGATCCTTCTAGCCAAATATGGTTGAAATCTGTCAGTAAACTAAAGAAGAGATGCGTTTTGACAGTTTTCAGTAAGATTTTCACAAAATCTAAGTTTTCCCCCCCCAAAATTGAAATAGCAAAATTCTGAATAGATTTTCTAGAGCCGCGGTATGGCACTTCTAGCCAAATGTGGTTGAAATCCGTCAAGAAACTAAGGAGGAGATGCGTTTTGACACTAAGTTTTTTACCACAAAATTTTAAATATAAAAAATCTGAAGAGAAGATCTAGAGCCTACCTTCATATGATTGTTCTAGCCAGATTTGGTTGAAATCTGCCAAGAAACTAAGGAGGAGTAGCGTTTTAAAGCAATTTGACAATTTCAGGCAAATTTTAAATAGAAGCCAAGTTTTTTTACCCCAAAAATTGAAAGATAAAAAATCTAAATAGAAGTTCTAGAGCCTACCTCCGTATGATCGTTCTAGCTAGCTTTGATTGAAATCTGCAAAGAAACTAAGGAGATGATGCATTTTGACACTTTACGGTAAATTTGCAACAAAATCAGTTTTTCACCAAAAAAATTGAAATATAAAAAATTTGAATACATGTTCTAGAGCCTATGTCGGTAAGACCCTTCTAGCCAAATTTGGTTGAAATCTGTCAGGAAACTAAGGAGGAGATGCGTTTTGACACTTTTCGGTAAATTTTTAACAACATCTAAGTTTTTTACCCCAAAATTTGAAATATCAAACACCTGAATAGATGTTCTAGAGCCTACCCCATAGGATCATTCTAGCCAAATTTGGTTGAAATCCGGCAAGCCATTAAGGAGGAGATACATTTTAAAGCAAAAGTTGACGGATGGACGACAGACGGTCGGCACGGCATAAGCTCACTTGGCCTTTCAGGCCAGGTGAGCTAATAAAATTCATCAGCCAAAAACAGCTTCTGCAGTCTTGTGAAATGTCCATTTACAGATCAAGAGAAAAGTATCTTTGAAAATTTACCACTGGAATGACTGGCTCAATAACCAAGCCAGCCATTCCAGTAATACATTTTCAAAAATAGTCTTCTCATATTCTGCAAAGGGACACTTTCTTTGAGAAAATTTAGATTTTCTTGAACAAATTTGAGGGTTCAAGGATTAAAGGTCCAAGAAATATTTATTCACTGATAAATGTGATATCCAATGGAAACCAGTTAAATATATTACTTATAACACAACATAGATACATTGGAGAGAAAGGGCTTTTAAATATAAAATACATAGAATGAATGCTCAGTCAGTGCGTGCTAAATTATTAACGGCGAGAATCTTGTCTCCTGCAATTGGATAATCACTGAGCAAAAACATCAATATTCTACTCTTAGAACTCTGATGTCAAATTTTCAAATTAAATTAAAAGATGAACTCTTGTTCATTTTAAAACAAATTTGGTGGAAGATGGTGCTGTCGTAGACAGCAACATCGTCCACCAAAATTGTTTTAAAATGTACACTAGTTTCTATGCTACTGGCACCATAAAAAGATAGAATGTTGACACCAGAGAGGTAAGGATTAACAATTCATAAGCGTGAAAGGGTTATCCTTTTAACCCTCATATCAGTCAAAATGTCTTCTGCAGTGATCTTGAGAAATGTCACTCAAATAACATGATAATCAGTTAGATCACATGTAGGATGATGTCATAATACATAGTCATGTATTATAACTCTGTCATGAAGCTGTATGAATTATATGTCTTTGATGAATTTACAATGTAATAAATATTAAATATTTTGTCGAATATTTTCAGCCCCCAGTCAAATTAATTTCATAATATTTAATTGCATACCTGTACAGTTATCTTGAAATTTGGATTCTGAGAATTAGTTTCAGATTATATAAAACGATTGCAACAAGTGCAAAGCATGGGCACGGAATCGCTGGACATGGGTGGTTAGCTGGACGTGGGTGGTTAGCTGGACATGGGTGGTTAGCTGGACATGGGTGGTTAGCTGGACATGAGTGGTTAGCTGGAAGTGCATGGTTAGCTGGACATGGGTGGTCAGCTGGAAGTGTGTGGAGCTTATGGGTGGGGCATAGCTAGAAATGGGAGGGCCATAGCGAGAAATGGGAATGTCATAGCTAGAAATGGGAGGGGCATAGCTAGAAATGGGAGGGGCATAGCTAGAAATCGGAGGGGCATAGCGAGAAATGGGAGGGGCATAGCGACAAATGGGAGGGGCATAGCTAGAAATGGGAGGGGAATAGCGAGAAATGGGAGGGGCATAGCTAGAAATTGGAGGGGCATAGCGAGAAATGGGAGGGGCATAGCTAGAAATGGGAGGGACATAGCGAGAAATGGGTGGGGCATAGCGAGAAATGGGAGGGGCATAGCTAGAAATGCGAGGGGCATAGCGAGAAATGGGAGGGGCATAGTGAGAAATGGGTGGGGCATAGAGAGAAATGGGAGGGGCATAGCTAGAAATGGGTGGGGCAGAGATAAATGGGAGGGGCATAGCTAGAAATGCGAGGGGCATAGCTATGAAAGCCAAGCATCTTTAAATAACCATTACATTTTGGCCACAAAAGGAGGTTCCCGCTATAGGTAGGTCAAACCCCATTAACTTTTCTTACCTTCATCGTCGACAAATACGGATTCCTGAGGTTCGTCAGCCTGAAAGTGAAAGTTACTTTATTCTATGAAACAAGGCCGAGTAGCTAGGGAAGAAACATGCAAGTGAATGATAGATAGGCTTGTGCGAGTATTGCGTTGAGTGACCGCGATTGATTATTAAAAAATAATCGTGAATACTCGATTAATCAGCTTGGATACAAATTACCAAGATATAACATCAAAAGAATGTCAATGACGAAGATTGTAATGGTGTTTAGAAAAGTCCATTTGCAGGGTAAGAGAAGACTATTTTTGAAAATGTATCACAGGAATGCCTGGATCGATTCTCGAGCCAGGCATTCCAGTAATACATTTCCAAAAATAGTCTTCTCTTGCCATGCAAATGGACATACATTCACTAAGCAAAATTTCATTTTTCATGGCCGATCGCATTGAAAAGTAATTGAAAGTTAGGTTTTGAAATATTTTATGCAATAAAAAAGTTTTCAGGATTATTCGATTATTTAATTTTCAATCATATAAATTCACGATTTAAAACATAATCGCAATTTTCGATTTAATCACGTAATCGCGCAAGCCTAGCACATTGTCAATCGAATGGTATCAAGACTAAGCATGTGACTTTAGCCTCTTTTGCCCTGCATTATGTAGGCTATCATGACCACATCATAACATCTCGCAAAAGCTGGGTTGACGACTGAGACCATGATGTCATGATCATGGTTAAACCTTTGGAAAATGATTTTCTACCAAAAGCTGTTGCACAAAGTAATCTGCTATGTGGCCTACATACATATCATTGCTATAAAATATGACAGGAATTGGTTAGTGCAATAATGAAGACAACTCGTCTGGTGTGGAGGTGTCATACAGGAACCAAAATTAGGGCCGCATAGATAGATAGATGAAGTGAATACATTTTGTCTAATAACTATTAATATTGTTCGTGTTTTCTCTTTTCACAGGCTCCCATGTCGTGCGCCTTACAGCAGATGAGGAGACATGGCGTGTAATGATACAACCATACTTCTCAACTTTTATATAATATATAGTGACAATAGTCGATACACGCACATCTACAAGAAGATCAGTGCATGTTTAATTTTCAATTGATCCTTTGCTTTAATGATGAGAGAATATACCTCGTGAGATGTTTATGTTAATTAATCTTGTAACCATAAAATCATTGGTCAAGATTTGTCCAAAATATTGTCCTTAGTAATTGTCCATTTGCATGCCAAGAGAAGACTATTTTGGAAAATTTACCAATGGAATGACTGGCTTGGTTATTGAGCCAGTCATTCCAGTGGTAAATTTTCAAAAATATTCTTCTATTGGCCTGTAACTGGACATTCCGCAAGACCACTGCAGAAGCCGGTTTTGGCCTGCTTGACCATTAAAGGTCAAGATTTGTCTGGAAAATTAGTCTTTGTTTAGTGAATGAATAGAAAAATGTAAATAGAATGCCATTGAGCCACCAACTTCACACTATTGAACCACTACAAGGCAGGCTAATAGGGTAGGTGTACCTTCTGAGACTGACCAGTCACCACCTCATCGTTATCACAGTATCTTTTAAAGTTGTTGAGCCAGTCATTACAATAGTAAAATTCCAAAAAATAGTCATCTCTTGTCCTGAAAATTATATTTTTTTAGACAACTGTAAAGGTGGCTTTTGCCAGGCTAGGTCATTACAGGAAATAGTAAGGGAACTAGCCAATGCTCTTGAATGATAGATTTATTATATAACCAACCTATAGTTACCTGTAAAAAACCAGAAATAAATCGGGATAATTTGAAAAAAGCAGCTAAATACCATTTATGTCACTCTGGCGGGAACCAATTAGTGACGCAGTTGGTGCTGTGCATTCTGGTGTACACTGAGCGAATAAATAATACTCGCTACAGCCAGTTAATTAAACTCAGTTATATTTGAGTTAAGCTGATTAGCCACTACTTCCTGCAGGTAAAATACTGTCTAATCTTAAGACAATTTGACTGAAAGCAGTTGTTTCCAGAGACAGGATCTACATCCAGTTACATAAATTTCAAAATATTCAGTAGGCATCATGTCACCTTGGAAAGCAGCAGTCTATTTTGAAATTGTTTTGACAGAAAACTCGCTACTTCCACCAGAAACAGTAACTTTCAAATACAAGAGGTTAATGAGGTGTAGTCTTTTAACCAATTTCCTAAACTATTCAGAAAATCGAAAATGAGCACAGAAAAAATTTACCAATCAAAATTCTATATGCAAGTTCTAAAGCCTACCGCCCTAGGCTCCTTCCATGCAGTCGGGTTGAAATCGCCCAAGTAGTTAATGAGCAGACAATTTTCAGCCATTTTTTGAATAATTCAAGATGGCCACCGAACAAATTGACCAATCAAAATTCTGTATACAAGCTCTGAAGCATACCACTTTAGGATCCTTAAAGCCGAGTTTGCTTGAGCGGTTAATAAGAAGTAGACCTTTAACTGAATTTTCTGAAAATCCAAGATGTCCACCAGAAAAAAGGAACAATCAAAATTCTGTATACTAGGCTTGCACGATATTGTCCTAGGAGGTATCGCGATATATCATGGTGAGAAAATTGATATATCGTATAGCTTATTTTATGGCATATGAATTCACGGGGTGAATATGACATCTAATTGGTAAATTTCAACAAAAATATTAAATGCAGTCACCAAGATGCTTAAAGAACGATCGTTAATAACACGAAAATAGGAAATTTCCTGGTGTAAATCTTTGACGCCTTACACCTTGGCTTAATGTATACCTTGTCCATCATTGTGGGAGTGAAATTATTACATTGGACAACCCAAATATTGCGTACTCTGTTATAATCATCGTTTATTAGATCAAAATTAATTTTAAAATTTGACATTTCATGCCGTCTTTGTGAAAATTTACAAATCACGTGATATTAGATCCATAGATATCTAATGTTTAGATCTGATCTGCATTTACCGAGTGCCTGTTTACTAATAATAGTTAGCCTTCAGAAGCGTCTCTGATAGTTCACCTTTCAGGCTAAAGCATGTATACTGTCTCATTTAGCTATCACATTTGTGAATGCACCACCTCTCGCCTCCAAAAGCAGGAGTGAGAGCAAAATCACGTGATTTATATATTTTAATAATAATAGTTAGCCTTCACAAACATCTCGGATAGTTTACCTCCCAGTCAAACTAATTTCAAAATATTCAACATCATATTCTTTGCCTATTTCTGACATCAGTGACATAAGAGTTAACATTCCAGAATCTTGACTGGCAACGCCTGTGCTTCACGCAGATTTTTATTGTGAATGAACCTTGTACTGCTCAGTTACATTAAACAATAAACAATAAGAATCATGCGCTTGTAGGTAATGTGACATTCTGTCCCTAGTTAAGCCCCGCCCTCCTGGTGTCCTGGTGACTTGTCAGCTTATGTGATTCAGTAGTAAACCAGACGCTGGTTTATCAGCTTTTACACATCAAGCAGCCGCATAAGCATCAATGATAAATGATGACATATGCATGTGTCATTTATATAATACCCGTATCTCACTACTCTTTACCTATATTCTCCTCATTGTATATTTCAGGCTCAAGGTCAACTTATATCATTGGGTTTCCTCTTGAGTGCTAGTTAACTAGTGCTGATTGTGGAACAGAAATTTGTTGTACATTGGGGTGTGCGTGTGCTTCAAATCGATTCCAGCCAGGGTTGGTAAGTTTTGGACACTAGTGGTTTAAACCATGGTTTAAACCATGGTTTAAACCATGGTTTAAACCAGGTTTAAACCAGGTTTAAACCGTCCGCTCAAAATCGGTTTTGGACACCTGAAGTGTCCAAAACCTAAAATCCTGGTCAAAAATATTTCTCCATAAGCTTAAATTATATTTTAAGTTGATTAAAACCTGTTACTACCAGTCAAATTAGGTTCAAAAATATTCAGCAGGGTGTTTTCCTTATAATTGAGACTAGACTGTGATTCAGGGATTAAAACCTGGAAGACATACAACTGAATCTACTGATAGTGCATGTATTTGTCTAAACATTAAGTGCCTGTCTACCTGCTTTAAAATTGCCAACACATATATACACTGATCATAAGATCACAGCTCATACATGTAAGTGACAGTAAGTCTGTTAAGATGTTTTTACTACTATTAGCCGACTTAGCCCTGCTAGTTAAGTTTTTTCATTGCTTCTTGATAGCTATCATGGCTATGTTTATACTACAATATTCCTCTGATACATGTTTACACAACTAGCGTACAGTGACTAACCTCTAGTCAGACAATTAATACAATTATCAGCTTATTTCATCACTATATAATTCTACTCCACTTTCTATTAGAAATCAGTTATCAAGTAAATCTTCTTAATTAAGTTCATCTGTTTAGTTCCTGTCTGGATGTTCTCTCAGTATAATATTAACTTTTGATGTTATTTGAAATATTTGATCAAAGATGGATTTTACGGGCGGTAGGCCTAAGGATACAATTTGGAAGCATTTCTTAGAAGTTCAGAGTAATGGAAAATCATTTGCTACGTGTAGAGAATGTGATTACAAACTTGTGAATAAAGTAGCAAGAATGAAAGCCCACTATCAGAAGCATGAGACACCGACTCCAGAACCCATCATCAGTGAAGAGGTAACTTCTATATCACTTAACATATATACAAGATTTGTTTGAAAACAATTTGACTGAAAGTAATTGCTATCTTAGAGCATGTAACTGCAGTAAAATCCTTTAATAAGATAGCAACTACTTTCAGTCAGATTGTATAATAGGAAAACTGTTGAATATTTAGACAATAACTTGACTAGAAGCTGTTGTTGCCTCAGGCAGCAACAGCTTCCAGGCAAATTACTGTCTAAATATTCAACAGAAAATCTGTTAACTTGTAAGGAATTTGCAATTTCTGGTCATTCATTATTATTGAAAGAGTTAACTACAGGCTGTAATTATTCAACTATGATGTCTATGCCTTTGAGTGTGGAAGATGGCTGAAGGTATTAACAATAGGCTCTGTGTGGGGAATCAGATCTAAGTTCAGATAACCTGCATGACCAGCAGTCACTTCAGTAGATGTTATGTTTTAACACCTACAAGTGAATGAGCCTTTAATTGCTAATTTAAGACTAGTAAGTAAGCATGAATAAGCATAGTACAAATATGCTGAAATAAGTTTAGGACTGGTTTAAACCATTTAAGACAGGTTTTGGACAAAGTCTGTTCAAAATTAGTTTTGGACAGTCCAAAACCCAACCCTGATTCCAGCATGCATGGAAGTGGGTGGAGTTTAGCTAGAAATGGCTCCCTCTATTGTCAGCATATAATATTTAGTGTTGATATATTAGATCCATCATTGACAAATCAGATCCATGATTGACAGATCAGATCATTGATTGAAAGATCCATGATTGGCAAATCCATGATTGACAGATTCTGATCCATGATTGACATATTCAGATCCATGATTGATAGATCTGATCCATGATTGACAGATCCGATCCATGATTGACCGATCAGAACTTTGACAGATCAGATCCATGATTTTTTGACAGATCAAATCCATGATTGACAGATTAGATCCATACTTTATTGACAGATCAGACCCATATGATTTATTGACAGATCAGATCCATGATTGACAGATCAGATCCATGATTGAGATCCACAATTGACAGATTCATGATTGACAGATCAGATCCATGATTGACAGATCAGATCCATGATTGACAGATCAGATTCACGGCTGACAGATCAGATCTGTGATGACAGATCAGATCAGTAATTGACAGATCAGATCCATGATTGACAGATCAGATCTATGACTGAGATCCATGATTGAGAGATCAGATCCATGATTGAGAGATCAGATCCATGAGTGACAGATCAGGTCCATGATTGACAGATCCATGATTGTCAAATCCACGATTGACAGATCAAATCCTGGATCGACAGATCAGATCTATGGTTGACAGAACCATGATTGACAGATCAGATCTATGATTGACAGAACCATGATCGACAAATCAGATCTATGATTGACAGAACCATGATTGACAGATCAGATCTATGACTGACAGATCAGATCTATGATTGACAGATCGATGACTGACAGATCCATTATTGACAGATCAGATCCATGATTGACGCATCCATGATTGACAGATCATATCCATGATTGACAGATCCATCATTAACAGATCAGATCCCTGATTGACAGATCAGGTCTATGACTGACAGATCCATGAATGACAGATCGATTGACAGATTGTATGTACAATTTACAGGTGCACCTACCAGTAGGAGAATCTCTGCACCAGGAGCAACCCGTAGCTGCGACAATGTACTTGCATCACCAATAAGCTTAACCGTGTCGATGAAAAGGTTCTGATCAAATGGCGGAACAGAGAATACCTTCATCAACTGAAAGAAAATGAAAATCTGGAATATACATTAGTCAACCGTCGTAAGTCAATTAATCGTTAAACTGTTCAAAAATATTTTCTGTTGTCTTGAGAATGTAGGTCCATTTGGAGGCTAAGAGAAGCCTATTTTTGAAGAAGCAAGCACACCACATTTCCTAACATAGAGGCAGAGTCATATACTAAGATGCTTTTGCGAGCATTTAATCCCGGGATAATCAGGGATATTTAATATGAATACAAACTACAGGTACTCATTTGTAACTCACAATATTGCAGCTTCTTCAAGCGTCAAATATATGTCCGGTTAGAAGAGTGGGCGTGCATCCCTACATGGCAATCGGTCACACCAGGCACACACACACATATGCAGTGTTTTAAGTGTTTCCATTTCCTCTATCCATTGCTGAATAAGTTCCCATTGAATCATTACAAATACAATATCGGTCTTTGATTTTCACTCAACCAGTTGACAGGAAAAAAATAGATTGAGCGGTCTATGACGTGTCATCACAAATCCCCATGTACACTGCTTTGACCTTTTTACCCCGTGGGGAAGTAGCCAAATATAAATGATCGCTTGCACTTTTCATTTATATGGGTAACTCACATACCAAATTTGGTTGAATTCCGTTCAACTATTTCGGGGGAGTTGCGTTACAATCGATTCCCGCACAGTCAGATAGACATCCGGCAGGATGGCATTATCCTCACTTTTCTTCGAAAAATGTGTGGATAATAATCATGAAGATGAATGGGTAACTTTAGGAAGTCTATGAACATTGAAAAGACTAGCATATCTGCGAGAAGTGAATCTGATCATAAAATGCCTGACTTATACCTCGGTAGTCAACACACATGTTAGCTCACAAGATGGAAACGTTCTCAGTAGGTTTGCGCGATTACGTGATTCAAGCGAGAATTGTGATTATGTTTCAATGTGATCGGTCATGAAAAATGACATTTTGCTTAACGAATGTATGTCCATTTGCAGGGCAAGAGAAGACTATTTTTGAAAATGTATTACTGGAATTCAAAAATAGTCTTCTCTTGCCCTGTAAATGGACTTTTCTAAACACCAACGCAATTTTCATCAATGATTTCTTGGTAATTTGTATCCAAGCTGATTAATCGAATAATCACGATTATTTTTTAATAATCGATCGCGACCACTCAATGCAATAATCGCACAAGCCTAGTTCTAAGACATGTGTTTTTATAATCTCCTGAGAGCGGAGGTCTCTAACAATGAGTTACTCCACAAATTATGCCGAACACCAGATGGAAAATGGCAGCACCAATGAATCAGGAGGAAACATAGAAAACAAAAGAAATGAAAGAAAGCAATGTGACATGAGCAAAGCAACGACACCAACATCTTCCACCAAATTTGTTTAAAAATAAACAGCAGTTCATCTTTCAATTTAATTTGAAAATTTAAAATTTTGACATCACAGCGGTGACAGGGAGATCATTAAACTGTAACCTTTAAATTTTTTTTTTTTAATTTCAAATTTATCATTAAAATGTTCATTTGCAGACCAAGGGAGAGAACTATTTTTGAAAATTTACAACTGGAATGATGGGCTCGATTATCAATTCCACTAGTAAATTTTTTAAAATAGGCTTTTGTTGGTCTGTAAATGAACATATCTCAAGACAACTAGAAGCCCTTTTTGGTCGGCTTGCTGGAGGGTTCAAGGGTTAAACCGTAACGATCAGAAACAGCAAATTCTTTTTGACGTAACGAATATAGGAAGTATTTTGAAACTAATTTAGCTGGGAGCTGTTGCTGCAATCAAATTATAACTCAACAGCTTGCCTGAATAGCAGTACTGAAATAGTGATAAAGGTTTAACAAGAAGATATCCACTCTACCTGAATCTTGAGATCTCGTAAGGTCATCGATGATATCACAGTAATCTCTTTTTCGCCGCGAATCTTGCGCCGCCTATTACTACGCCGCTGATTGAGCGATGTATCAGAAGGTGTAGATGGCAATTTATTCGGCACCTCTTCGGGATCACTAGATACAATCTTCCGCTTTGTACCACTGCCATTCTGAAAAGATGCCACAAAACTGATATAAACCCGGTCACCAATGAATTCCCTATATCTAATTTTCAAGGCAACCCATACAGGAAAACTGTTGAATATTTTGAAATTAAGGCAGCAAAGACTTCCAGTCAAATTAATTTCAAAATATTCAACAGAATAAGTTTTATAACGTAAAAAATTTACTTTTTCAATGAATTTTTCAGTAAAAGGGTTAAGAAAATCAATTCCAAACATAAGGATCATAAACTAAATTATTCGAAGCACCTGACTACAACCCAGAAACGAAACATACAATTCGTTAACAGCCGTGTAGAGGCCTTAAGGGCCAAGGTCCCTATCCTGCCCAGCCTCCCCGTGTCTGAATTTCAGGTGGTTGAGGACAACATCCACTGGACTGAGTGCACTGCAAATAGGATGTATAATAGTTGGTTATCGCACCTTAATTAAACTAACTACGGGTCAGGGTACTAACCACCCAGAAATTGGCCTGGGTGGTAATATCATTAACCTAACTGGTTCTACATTGTCTGAAGCAGAAAGATCTTTGCTAAATCTTGGTCTAACATATGTACCAACACCACGGCCCAAAGTCGACATAGATGCCCTTTTAGATAATGGCTTATGGGAAATTGAAGAATTTTCTCACCGTGTAAAATTAGCAGACTTTTTTCGAAATTCCAAGAAAAACAACTTTCTACCTTTTGTTGAAAAAACTGGCTGGGCACCTAACTCGAAGTTGGTTGACCCTGCGATCCCTGATAGTATAAAAGCTATCAAGGAGCGTGTTGAAAATTTAGAATTTCCTAAAAATCATCAAAATTTGTCATATCAAGAACGTTTAGCCTTAACAGGTTTGCGTAAAAACAATGACATCGTTATAAAGCCTGCTGACAAGGGATCTGCTACTGTAATAATGCGTAAGGATAATTATATTCGTGAAGCGCATCGGCAACTCGGTAATCTGAAACACTACCGCAAATTAGACGACCCACTCTGGCAAAATAATTGTGATAAATTTAATTGAATCCTTCAAGAAATGGCTGACAACAAGGCCATAACGAAAAAGCAGTTTAAATACCTTACTGCTAAACGAGATTCAAATCCACGTACGTTTTACCGTTTGCCAAAAATTCATAAACCTATTGAGTCATGGTCCGACCCTATGATACCACCGGGTCGACCTATTATCTCTGATTGCGGCTCTGAATCTTATCGAATTAGTGAAATTATTGATTACCACCTACAACCAATTGCGAATAGACATTTCAGCTTTTTGAACAACACTGAGGATTTCCTATCCGAGGTTTCCAAAATTTCTGTTCCTCCAAATTCACTCTTGATAACCCTCGACATCAATGCTATGTACACAAACATTGACATCGAAAGGGGTTTGACTTCTGTTCGCAGAGCATTTGATAAATATCCTGATAACAATAGGCCCAATAGCGAAATATTAGATCTCCTGGAACTGAGTTTAAAGGGCAATGATTTCGAATTCGCTGGCGAAATCTACCAACAAATCTGTGGATGCGCTATGGGTAAATGTTTTAGTCCTAGTTTTGCCAACATCTATGTAGCTGAGTGGAAAGAAGATGTCCTAAGCAGCCCTTATTTTACCGCCGGTACCTCGATGATATTTTTATGATCTGGAATCATTCGAGGGAAGAGTTTGATGAATTTTTCACTATTTTGAACAATCACGATCCTAACATCAAACTTAAAGCCAACATCGACCAGTCGTCCGTAGACTTTTTAGACGTTACTCTCTACAAAGGTGTAAATTATAACACGAGTGGGTTTCTTGATTACAAAGTATTCTTTAAGCCCACAGACTCCCATCAACTACTGCATAAGAAATCTTTCCATCCACCTCATACTTTGGGTACATAAGGTATTGTCAAATCACAGATTATCCGATTTCACCGAAATTCTAGTGATAGAAAGAATTTTGAATCTGCGTGTTCCACCTTATTTAAAGCCCTCAAACCGAGGGGATATTCAACACGATTTTTGCGCAAAATAAAATCCGAAACTTTGCATGATTTGGAAACTATTACTGATAAGGCTGCCGATCAAAAGCCTACCGAAATTCGTCACAATCGTCCGATTATAGGCGTAGGACAATCTCAGAAATGTGGAAAGAGGAGGTGTAAATTAGACCTCTATCTACCTAATCAGAAAACATTTGTCAGTTATCAGAACAAAAGCAAATTCCAACTTCAGTCTAATTTAGATTGCGATTCTAAAAATATTATCTATTTAATATCTTGCAAATTATGCCAAAAGCAGTATGTCGGTGAAACAAAATGCCCTTTAAGATGGCGAGCAACTAGACACCTTTGCGATATTAGACACGACGAGGACACCAACGTAGCTCAACATTTCAATCTTCCTGGTCATTCTGTCGATAGACACTTTGAAATTATGCCTATTGAGCAACTGCCTCTTTCTGCTACGGCCGAAGAAACTGATAAACAAAGAAAACTTCGAGAATCATTTTGGATTAAGCAACTGAAAACAAAATGGCCGAGTGGCATAAACGTGGACCCTGGTCTTGCTGATCAACGTGAAATAATTCCATTCAGTTTAACATACAATCGTAAAAATGTTGAAATTTCTGAAATTTTGAAAGGTGAATATCATAAATTGCAGGATAAAATGAAAAAACCTCTCAATTTGCGTCCAGTGATAGCCTTTAAGAAAAACTCCAATCTACGTGACATCTTGGTTAAATCGAAATTAACTCTTCAAAAACCTTCAGAATGAATGATATATATTATTCATATTTTATAGGCCATACCGCCTCTATCAAACAAACATAACAAATCTCAGACAATAGAATAAATAAAAAATATCTCCCAACCTTGGGAGATCGTGAGCCAGTGTGTTTAATCATATAACCACCACCCACCAGCACCACCCACCACCACCCACCACCACCACCCACCACCACCACCCCCACCACCAACCCCACCACCACCACACCACCCCCACCACCACCACCCCCACCCACCCCCACCACCACCCACCACCCACCCCCACCACCACCACCACCACCCATGAGGATGCAGCTAAATGTAAATGGCCTCATGCACTCCCCATTCATATGGGTAATTCACATACAAAATTTGGTTGTATTCTGTCCAACGGATTCGGAGGAGTTGCATAACAATCGATTTCCGCACAAACAGACAGACACACACACATGGGTAGGATGGTATAATCCCCACTTTTCTTCGAAAAACATGAGTGTTATTAAAGCTTGTCATGCCGTGCAGTTGTCATGTGCAATATCCAGCAGCGTTAGTATGCATACTCTGCAACATGGCATGTCAGAATGAACACTTATTCATGATCTTACCACCGTGGGTGAAGTACATGTGTACACAGGGTCAGGATAGTCGGGTGGTGGCTCCGGAGACTCTTCACCAAAATCCTTAATAACAGCACCTTTCTTGCCGTGGTCTTTCACAATCTTACGCACATAAATCACAGCTTTTTCGTACTGATACCGATCAAGATCTTCTTGCTGCAATCGCGACTCGTAACACTCTCGGCAAAGCTCTGAATCAAAAGATAGATAGGATTTGCACGAAACTAAGCATTTAAGCTAGTGACCATACACTGGTCCATGCACACACGTATGCCCATATGCACTTACTCACTAACCCACCAAACACATGCACGCACGCATGCACGCACGCACACATGCTCTGTCTCTCACATTTCTCTTACCCCTTCCTCCTTCAGTCGCTCGCCCACCAACCAACCCAACCACGTACCAACCGACCCACTCACTCACTCACTCACTCACTCGGTAGCCAAACACAGCCTCCTTTGACATGTTTGCAGTGGTCTTGAGGAATTTTCATTTGCAAAGCAAAGAGAACGCTGCTTGAAGATTTACAACTGGAGTGACAAACTCTATAATCGAGCCAGTCATTCAAGGTGTAAATTTTCAAAAAAAGGCATCTCTAATCATGCAAATCAATATTCACTAAGCAAACATGATTTGGATTTCCATGACCAATCTTGACCATACGATACCTTAAGAGACATCCTACATAGACCACACATGAGAAATAGCATCATATTCTGCAAAGGCTAGTATAAGACTGATGCAATGGATGATCCCACTTTTAGCTATATCCCGTCCATTTCTAGCTAAACTCAGCCTATGATTTGCCCGTCTTGCGATCGACTAAATGCTGAATTACCAGAATCCCAATAACGACAATGCAGTTAAGCTGTTGAATATTTTGAAACTAATTTGACTGGGTGCCGTTGCTGCCTATTGCAGAATGTTCATTAAATAGCAAAGCCATACAATCAGTACAACTGATAGACTATTAAATTCTCATAATGAAGCAAATACATCATTCAATACATGTTTTTATTGTGCCATCAACCTTCATATCACTTAATTGATTATGCCATCATATACTTGACTGACAGATCGGATTCATCCATTCTGGAAACAGCTTATTTCCAAAATTAAACACATGTATTACGCGCGATTGTAATTCTGTAACATTTAGCCTTTTAACAGTCAAGCTGACCAAAGGCGGCTTCTGCTTTGCTCCTCAGAAATGTCCAGTCACAGGTGACTTCACAGATTAATCCTTTAATTGTCAAGCTGGACAAAACCGGCCTCTGCAATGGTCTTGAGGAAGGTCCGTTTGCAGGCCAAGAGGTGATTTTTGGAAATTTATCACTGGAATGACTGGCTTGGTTATCGAGCCAGTCATTCCAGTAATAAATTTCCAAAAATAGTCTTCCCATAACCTGTAAATGGACATTCAATAAACAAATTTATCATATAAATAAGCCTTCTAGCCCGTTCCATAATTTTCAATATGAGCACACGTGCCATATTCAACGGAGTATTTTCATTGGCTGTTGGGTGCGCAACCCATTTAAATCGACAAATTAAAACATCGATTGATGTAAGCGTGATGCGTAGGGATTACTACGTGGTACTGTTTTACTACAATTTGTTTACTACGATTTGTCATTCATGAAACGTCATCGCAAAATGTCATTGTTTGACAGTTTATCAGTCGGCAGCGAAGTAACGATTGATGTCCGTGGCTCTGCGATGGTCTTAGAAGAAAAGTGTAGTTTACGGCTGACATCGCCAGATTTTGTGTTTGTCACTATATTTTGCTGCGCATTCAGTATCTTTTATCAAGTAGTGGTGGGTCACAGCGGCGGTATCAAGTTCACGACAATCAACAATGAGAAATCAGATAAAAGTTACATCAGCAAAAATTGGCAAATATTTCAAAATTACAGTTTATATGATAAATAAAATCTCAAACTCGGTCACTTTTCATATCACTATTATGAATCTCGATGAAAATTATCAATTTTGCACTCGTTAAAGCCCATGCAAATTGATAATTTTCAACTCGGTCCATATTAGTGATATGAAAAGTGACCTCGTTCCAGATTATATATATTTTGATTTTCTTGACCAAGTTTGCCAATTAAAGGGTTAAGAAAAAACTTTATTAAAATTTGCCCCTGGAATATTTGGATCTATAAGCAAATCAATTATTCCAGCTTTCAATTTTCAAAAAGATTCATCTTTCAGCAAAACAAAAATTTGAATTTTCTTGATTAATCATACCCAGCAAACAACTAATTTAACAATTAATTGTGATCCGTGCCGATGACACATACCTGGTACTGTTATAACATGAGGACTTGAACCATCACCGATCTGCTCACTAACAATCCGAATTTCAACATCGATACTGAAGAACTTCTTCACAGACTCCCACTCTGAGGGCCACAGGTATTCAATTCCGATGCTAAGTACATATAAAGCACAATGTCATAAGTACATATAAAACACAATGTCATAAGAACATATAAAACACAATGTCATAAGAACATATAATAGAAATATAAAGCAATGAAATGTTTACTTAATAATTTAATCATCAATAATAGTCAAAATTGGTAAATCTGAAAAAATAGATAAAGAGTCCACACTAGATAAAGCCTGGTATAAGCCACACTATATCTTACCCAATGCACCATAATACTATAACTATATAGCTCTTTAGCGGTCAGGATTTATCAAGCAGTCTTGGAATGGAGGGATCTGATCTGTCACTCAAGCCTGTCAACTATCTGATGTCATAACCAATGGATCTTTCCATTTTTAGCTATGCCCCGCCCATCACTAGCTAACCTCCACCCACACCTCGCTCGTGTTGGGATCGATCGATCTCTGAACACCCTGACTATCATTTTCCAAAAAACTACACAGGTAAGCTGTTGAATATTTTGAAACTAATTTGACTGGGTGATGTTGCTGCCTAAGGCAGCAACAGCGCCCAGTCAAATTAGTTTCAAAATATTCAACAGCATGTTTATTAAATAGCAAAGAATTACAAAGACATACAATTCATACAACGTGTCGGCCCATTTGAGATTTGATGACGGTCTATATGGAACCCTTTGTAAAGTAATGATTGTGACGTCATCATACACGGGCTGAGCTGATTATGACGTCATATGAGGTCCGATGATGGATGGATACTCTGTAAAGGTGAATTACATCACTAATTAGCTGATGTCACAATCACACATGCCAGATCGCGTTGTCACTGTCTTTGATGAATTTAGAATTTAATAAACACCCTGTTGAATATTTTGAAACAAATTTGGCTGGGAGCTCTTGCTACCATAGACAATAACAGTCCCCAGTTAAATTAGCTACAAAATATTCAACAGCTTTAGATTCTGGAAATTCAGGTCTCAAAGTTCAAACAAGAAACTGTGCTCAACATCCTCGGACAACGCAATCTTCCCAGGAGCTTACCATAGCTACGTGGAATGTACGTGGTCTGAGTGCAACATCAAAGAGGCAAAGCTTAGGTGAAGATTGTGAACACTATAACATCGATATTGCATGCATTCAAGAGACTAAAGTTGCTAAACACTCAGAGCAGCAACTACAGACACGCCATAAGCTAGTGCTCATGGAGCAAAAATATGCCACATACCGGGGCTTAGGCTTCATAATCGGACCAAGGGTCTTGGATCATGTCATTAGTTTTGGATACGTCAGTGATCGCGTTGCATTCATTGACCTGGCTATACCTACGCGAAAACACACCACCAAGTGTTGAATTGTCAATGCATATGGCCCAACTACTGAAAAAGCCAAAGAGAATCCAGCAATATTAGATTCCTTCTATGAAAAACTGAGCTCCGCCATTACAATCGCAGCTAGATGGCAACCGTTTGTGTGTTGAGATTTCAACTCCAAGCTGGGAAAACTCGGAATGGCGGACAAAAGTTCAGGACTTGGCTTATGCATGGGATCCTATGGAGAGGGCACACGCAACAGCAATGGAGATGCACTGGTGGCATTCCTTAGTTCCAATGGCCTATTTGTTACAAATACAGCTTTCAAACACCCATGCCATCACCGCACAACATGGACTGGACACATTACTGATTGAAAAGCCCCAGATGGTTCTAAGTCTACAACAGCTGTCTTCAACCAAATAGACTTCATACTATGCAAGACAGAAGCAAAACCCTTACTCCAGAACGCTCATTCGTATGGAGGCACAGACCTCAATTCTGACCATAAGCTAGTCATTACACGCCCTCAGATGAACGATCTCTACCTAATATATAAACACCATATCAGGCAAGAGGGTAGAGTCACCTACACCCTACCCAAGCTCATCAGCGACACTGACACTCAAATGTCATACAAAAAAGCCCTCAGGGAGCAGATAGCTAACATCGATGTAAGCTCCGATCCATACAAAGTCCTAACCAAAATACTGAAATCTATGGAATCATCCGCTCCCGGCACCATAGGTGTCTTAAAAACAACCAAACTAGGTATACTGATGACACTCTAGTAGTAAAACTGTCAGCAGAGTAAACGAAATCTAGGATTTCTTTTTTCACGAGAGAGTTGATACTTACCTCCCTAATACTTTTGATATTGCTAAATATTGGCTTTCACTCAATAAACACTCAGATTAAAACAGTTAGGTGCCCCTACTGGGCAGGGAGTCAGAGCGTAGTCTGGCGGATGCCAGCCCCACCACCGCGCATGCGCAGACTAGCACTTCCTCTGACTAGATTATTGGCTGACACACATGCAACTATTAAGAGCCTGAAGACCGAGCCTCTGTGGGGTGGAGAGGCCGGGTCCGTATCTAGGGAGGTAAGTATCAACTCTCTCGTGAAAAAAGAAATCCTAGATTTCGTTTATTTCACTTCAAGAGTATACTTACCTCCCTAATACTTTTGATATTGCCAGAATTCGAAAGTGAATCTGGCGGGAGGGAGGCGAGGTCAAAAGACCAGCTCATCCCTATACGCTTTTCTGCGTTTAAGGCACTTAAACTTCTGAAACTGTAAGAAAAAACAGTCAGGATTTGACTAACCATCGGATAACACCACCGATGTATGAGAGATGACCGAATGTCATATGCGCTCCCCCCCCTCCTTCCTGGGAGGAAGAGTCGACTGACCTCAATGTCCTATACGCTCTCTACGTACAAGTGCCATGTACTACAGGACAGAGACGAAAAAACTCCATTTTCGTAACTCTCAACAATGAACCACACAAATACACAAACCATCACCATATTAATAACGGGTAATCGTGACAATACAATCAACAACGGACAACACATGAACAAGACTGACCTTGTTGAAAACGGCTGCTGACATCATCTTCCCATTGGCAAAGACTGATGCAGGCCCAAAAAAGTGGGTGTTTCCATAAATTAATTGTGAAATATATAAGTAATGAGGAAAAACCTCCTCAAAAAATATAAACCGAGTTATTTTTTCAAAACCGACAAGGCGAGAGGATTAGAGGTGTCACGGAGATAATGGTCTGTAAAACTTGACTCACAGTGCCACTGAGCCACCGACATAATATCATCCACAGGGACCCCATTAAATAGGGCCGTGGATGTCACTACGCCGCGGACACTGTGAGCCTTGGCCACGTCAACCTGCTTCCCGGTGGCGGATTTATGGCAAAACTGAATGCATTCCACAATCCACCTGGAAATGGTGTCCTTAGAAGCCCTGCCATGGGGTTCAATATATGACAACCATAACGCTGACTGGTCGGTGCGCCACTCCGCCGTACGTTGTTTGTACCGGCGCAGCGCCCGGACGGGACACCATGCTTTAGAATTAGGATCATATCTAGTTAAAGCAGGCAAAATAATAGGTTGACCTGGATATTTCAACGACTGATTTTTAGCCAAGAAATTAATCCTAGGTAGCAGCTTAAGGCCTTCCCCTGAAACCACAAAACGGTCATCCTCGGCTGATAAGGCATGAATTTCACTCCTACGCCTAGCCGAGGCCGCAGCAATTAAAAACACAGTCTTCAGTGTTAATAGTTTCATAGAAATGGAACTAAGTGGTTCAAAAGGCTTATCACCTAGTACTTGAAGCACTAGCGATAAACTCCAAGACGGAATCACAGGTGGATTCCTTGGTCTTAGATTGCCCATGCCTTTAATTAATACATTTAATGTATTTACTTCATCACTTCCCCTCTTAGCCAAGCAAGGAATAACAGACATTAATGCTGACTTATAACCAGCAATAGAGTTAGGCTTGAGGCTATAGGCATCATAGAGGTGACAGAGGAAATCAGCTACTACTTGAATAGATGAATCCATTGGATCAATACATCTTTTTGAGCACCATTCTGCAAATCTGTTGATTTTATAATTATATGCTCTGGAGGTTGACCCCCTCCTGGCTTTGGCCATAAACATGGCTGCTTGCTCAGAAAAGCCCTCCTTAATTCTAGATTCCTTGACAACATCCACGCAGTCAATCTGAACATTGACGGATTGTTGTGAAGGGCCTTGCCCTGGAAGATATCGTCCATCAGAGGCAGAGGAACCGGATTGCAGACCAGAAGGTCCAGCAGATCCGTATACCATGATCGGCTTGGCCAATCCGGGGCGATCAGAAGCACTTGGCATTCCTCTTGTCTGATTTTCTGAAGAATTTTTGGAATCAGGATTGCTGGAGGGAATGCGTATGCATACATTCTCCCCCAGCTGATAGCTAACGCATCTGTTGCGAAAGCGCTTGGATCCGGAATCGGAGAGACGTACGTCGTCATCTTCGCATTCTTCTTCGTTGCGAACAAATCGATGTTGGGTTTCCCCCAATGGTCGAACAGACGATCCGCCACACATTGATTTAGTTGCCATTCCGTGGGTAAAACACTCATCCTTCGGCTCAATGAGTCTGCTAGCAGGTTTAACCTTCCCGGAATATGAACTGCTTTCAAGGTAATCTGGTGATCCAGACACCAACAAAGCATTTTCCATGTCATCATACAGAGACTGGGCGACTTCGTTCCGCCCTGGCGGTTTATGTAAGTCACAACTGTTGAGTTGTCTGAACGAATAAGAACAATCTTGCCCTGAACTTTCTGTAAAAAATGTTCCAGGGCCAGGACTACTGCTCTTAGCTCCAGTAGATTTATATGTTCCTTTGACTGTTCCAGATTCCAAAGCCCTGATATCGTGTACTCTTCCAGGCAAGCTCCCCAGCCCTCCATCGATGCATCTGTATACACAGTCACCTGAGGGTGGGGAGGGGTTAGCAAAACCCCCGGCAAGAGATTCTCTGTATTCAACCACCATTGCAGGTGGTGAATGAGAGGCGCCAACACTGACACATTCGAGTCCAGCGAACCTGTACTCTGGGTCCATTGTGTCATGAGAAATAACTGGATCGGCCGCCTGCGTAAGGCGGCCTGAGGAATGACTGGTTCCAATGAAACCATCAACCCCAGCATTCTCAAGTAAACCCGTGCCAGGACATGACGACTGTCGCACACTGACTGAATTAACGAGATGAGTTTCTGAACTCTCTCCTGAGTAGGATACACACATCCTGTCTCTAGATCGAAGAACATCCCCAGGTAAACAAACTTCTGGGATGGAGTCAGCTCTGATTTTGGGAAATTGATCATCCAGCCTAAGTCTGTGAGAGTTTTCAAAACAATCTCCAGATTGGCCGACAAACTTTCCCGGGTGTGCGCTTTCAACAGCCAGTCGTCTATGTACGTGTGGACTGCTATGCTTCTCCTGCGGAGGTATGCTGTGATCGCAAGAACCACACGGGTGAAAACCCGAGGAGCCGTGGAAATTCCGAAGGGTAACACCCTGAATTCCCACTGTCTGCCCTGGAATGCAAATCTCAGGAAGCGACAGAAACTCCCGTGGATGGGGATGTGGAAATAAGCGTCCTTCAAATCTATCGACGCCGTCCACATCCCCCTCTCCAACCCCGCCAACACCGAGCGCACCGTTTCCATCTTGAAACTGGGCGTCTCGATGAACTTGTTCAATGGCTTGAGGTTGAGAATCGGTCTCCACCCTCCGGTGCGTTTTGTTACTAAGAACAGGGTTGAATAGAAGCCCGGACACCTTTGTGCCGGCTGAATAGCTCCTTTTTGTACGAGGGAATTTATCTCCTCCTCGATACACAACCTTTGCTCTGGCTCTCTCGGAATGGGAGTCCAGACTGGCACCAGAGACAGTCGCGACGGCGGGCCTGACATCCACTCTGGATGATACCCGACGGAAAGCCATCGCAAGACTAAACGGTCCTGAGTCAACCGTTCCCACTCTTGCATGTGGTCGGCTAGCCGGCCTCCCACCGGTCCACCTAGGGACCGCGGTGGACACAAGGCATGCAAGAGCGGCACTGTCTCCGTTGCCATACACACCGGAGTGGTTCTTACCGCGGTAAGCGTCCTGTCAGGACCGATAACCACGCCCAGATCCTCGCGCGCCCCGCCCCGCCCCGCGCGCACCTCGGTGCGCGGGCGGCTGCCTGGCTGACGGCGCCTGAGGAACCTGCGCCCCCCTCGCTGCTGGCCGAATCGCACGCGGCCGAGGCCGACGCTGCGACGGTGGCTGGCCTCTGACTTGGCCAGCACCACCTCGAGCCTGCAGGGGACGATACGCAGGGGCCGCGGCGCGAACGTTAGCACGACGCAGCACTTCAAACTGCTCGCGCAGCGCCCTCTGGTTATTCACCAGGGTGACCATCTCCTGGAGGTGGCGACATCCCTCACCTCCAAAAAGACCAGGACCCTTCATAGGCGTACGGAGTAGCCTATTGTACAGGTCCTGAGACGGGCACAGATTGTCCAGGGCAAACGTGCATCTTGCCCGGACACTCCTGGTCACCGCCCGAGTCATACAGTCCAGCGCCAGGTTAATACCATCCTGGATGGCTCGCTGGACCGTGACCGGGCTTGGCTGGCGCGATGCGGATGCCGTTACTACCCCCTGTAACAGCTGGGAGACGTGGGACAGAGCGGCAATCGAAGCCCTCCCACTCTCCTCCGCATCACGCAACGCGGTATTCGCCGAACGCAACGCGTTCGAGCACAAGACCCCCGTGTCAGAACGGGAGCCTGGCCGCGCATCCTCACCCAAAGCCGCGCGGTCATCCACGCTGGGCTTGGGTACCACACCGTACCGCTGGTAATCCAGGGGCACGATGCGACAACGCCTGGCCACCTCGCGAGGGGCCTTCGCGAGACGTCCACTCGAGTTAATGGACGTCTCCGCCGCCTTGAACATGTCAACGACATGCTCCGCCAGCGGCAGAGAAGGCATAGCGTTAGCAGTCGGTTTCCCAGCTAACCACGGCGTGTGAACACGCTGGCTAGTCGACTGCTCCACGGGCAGATCAGGCCTAACGCTCACCAACCACTGGCAAGCGTCATACCAATCCTCTTCCGTGGCTAACTGCGAGCGCTCTACAAGACGGGGGCCTTCGTCTTCCTCCTGAGCGCAAGCAGTAGAGCTTGACGGCGGGTACGCTGATACACCTGGCAAGCCAGGGAAAACATGCGGGCCTGACAGCCCCGGCATGAGAATATCACTGGTTTGACCAGGAGCAGGCACCGTGGCAGAGCGCGGGGTATATATAGCCCCACCACGGGCCCGGCCAGCACCAGCAACACCCTCGGCAAGCCGAGGTATGCGGTACCGCTGGCCATCAGCAGCGCCCTGGGCCACCACCTGAGCCGCGGACTCTACTCCAGGGTGAGTAAAACCGTGGAATAAGCCGCCTGTATTCCCCGCGAGGGGTGCACAAACGTCTTCATCCATGTCCACGTCGTCAGACGGCGACCCTAGCAGGTAATCCTCATCACCCTGGTCAGAAAGATTAGACCCCGGGTCAGCAAAGAGAGCTAACCCGGGCTGACCAGGAACGGTGCCATAGGAGGTACTGGCCACCGCGGCGTGCGGATACCCCTGGACTGATAAGCAGCCCGCGGGTTCCAGCGACAACCGTCCACGGTCCCCTATCGGCGCGGCAATAAGCCTGCTGCCAGGGTCGTGGAACGCCCCCTCTAATGGGGCCACCTCTGGATCGTCGAACAACGGAAGCGGTCTAAGGAAAACCGATCCAGAGGCGGGGATTACCTGCTCCGAAGCCGATGATGAGGACAGTAAAGGATTTGGTCCAGGAAGCATGCCACGAAGCAACCCTGGAACCAAATCCTTTATTGTCCTCTTCATCTCTCCCAACATCTCGGTCCGGAAGGCCTCCATATCCACCGCGGACGAGACCTTCCCCTTACCCTTCCTACTTACAACCTCTCGTTTCCGCTTCTTCTTCTTCTCCTCCTCACCACCTTGTCCGTCGCCTGTAAGCAGCACAAGAATTCGGACATTAACTCGCCCCCCCAGTGCTTACATATGTCACAATTAACCAAGGGACCACAAGGGCTACAATGATAGCACAGATGAGGCCAGAACTTTTCATGAAGAAAACGTCCACAGGACGCGCAACCCGGTCCCTGAAACAGGGCAAAGGACAAGGAGTATGAGCAACTAGTTAAGCTTAGAAACTCAATCCAACTCAAAGAGAAGGAAAAACGATCATAAAGATCAATATACATCAGAAACCAGCATAGCGCTTGAATTGCTGATAAATACATAGCCAGGCTGATTATGACGTCATTAATCCTGTGACAGGAAAAAATCGATCCCAACAAAACATCCAAGTGCAAGGACGAATTGTATGCTGAATGGATGTCGACTACACAACCATCAGATACATATAGATAACTCTTTTCTGGCAAAAATGTTAATTATCTCCCTTTGTTTGTTTACAATAATTAACATCACCACATTATCAATAACTAGATACCTGACGCTTTGTATAGACAAACCATCCAACGTGACGAACCGGAGAACTCCACCATCTGCACGCCTCTTAACTCTCTCCACCTCATGGGGAAGGAATTGGATCAAGAGGGCAAAGTGAGAAGACCTTTATACTAGGCCTCCAACTCACTGGACATAATTTTTCCTTTGGTTAGATAACCTAACAGTGTTAGTAGGAAATGGAACCATGGTGGAGAGAAAACTAACTCTCTGCTGCTGTGATGTCACCACCTAGCGTCATACAGACCTGTGGACATAAACAGAAAGAGAAATTAGCCCTAGGTAGCACCGAGTTGACATAAACCAACTAACCAAGGCGCTTATCACGGTAAACGCGAGTCCCGGAAACACAATACACCGGGAAGAAAACTCGCTAATTTTACTAGAAGTCACCTGATTTAAAGGTCCTAAGTCCTCCTGTGGCGAAGTGTACCCTCCTGCCATCCAAATCAGATATTATCACTCCAAAATATACACCAATTAACAGTTTAAGAGCAAGAAAAGCTTATGATTCAAAAAGACATGTGTGTTCTCTTTGCCAATAATCTAGCAAAGAGGAAGTGCTAGTCTGCGCATGCGCGGTGGTGGGGCTGGCATCCGCCAGACTACGCTCTGACTCCCTGCCCAGTAGGGGCACCTAACTGTTTTAATCTGAGTGTTTATTGAGTGAAAGCCAATATTTAGCAATATCAAAAGTATTAGGGAGGTAAGTATACTCTTGAAGTGAAACACAAAGCATTACGGCTGCGCATCTATCAAAGTGGCCAAAGTGAAGACCGCACCAAACTACGCCGGGAGCGCAATATTATTCTGTGCCACATTAGCGAACGCTTAAAAGATCTCGCTATTTAACAGGCAGACTCCCTAGCAGATGAAATCACTGCCACGGATGACTGTCACAAAATGTTTCAGGCAGCCCGAGCTCTGAGAGTTACTGACTACACACCACCACTCACTGCACACAACTCTGAAGGACACTTTATCGGGACTGACCAGGGAAAAGGCAAGGCAATCCGAGAATGGTTCAAGGAACAGTTCACTGACAACGATGATGAGCCCTTGCACCCAATCTCAGGAGACCCCAGGCCATTACTAACACCAATTAAAACACCACAAGTTGAGAAGGTACTTAAAGCCCTGAAAAATGGACGTGCATCTGGACATGATGGCATGAGCAATGAACTATTCAAATATGCACGTGACATTATCTCAAAACCGATCACGCACCTAATCAATTCAGCTTTTATGCACCACCTTCCCATCGACGCTGTAGGCCAAGGCACCTTTATCGCACTACCCAAGCCCAAGAAGCTACCTGGGTTCACAGCAATCTGCGGCCCATTGTGCTCCTCAACAGCATACGGAAAATCCTATCTAATGTTACTCTATGCCGCATCCGAGACAAGATCGATTACTTCACTGGATCATGTCAGTGGCTTCAAACGTGGATGCAGCTGTGCAGACATTGTATGGGCTCAACGCATGCTTGTGTTGGTAGTCATGTCCAAACACTGGGATTTCCACAAAATGGGCATTGACATGGCACAAGCCTTCGACACAAGTAAACGCTCAAAGATCCTAGATGTACTATGCCAGGCCAGTTGCAATGAAGATGAGCTACGACTAGTGAGACTAATGCTTGCAGACACCAAGCTGAGCGTACGAGTCAAATCAGTGAAGTCTGTAGAGTTTGAGACCTCAATCAGCTCGCCACAGACAGATGGTCTATCTCCGGTGCTTTTCACCTTCTACCTTGCTGCCGCATTGAAATCTGTGCGGGAAAGTTACACATGACTAAACGCCCCAGTGTCAATACTGGACATGCCGCTAGAGATGGAATATGCCGACGATGTGGACTTCATAGATGAGGAAAAGAAACCCCTTGACGAACTTCTCCCAATAGCTGCAAGCAAACTAGAAATTGAGAATCTCTTTATGAATGAATCCAAAACAGAGTTCACCCACATATACCTATCGACAAAGCATCAAACTATAGAAAATAACAACCCACTTCGTGGCGGCGAACCATGGAGGAAAAGTACAATCCTGGGCTCACTGCTTTGCAGTATTGCTGACATTTCTGCATGCTGCGTCATGGGGAACATAGCTTTCCAGTCCTTCTGGAAGCTATGGATTCGTAGATCAAAGATGCCCTTGATAAAGAGGCTACGTTTATACAATGCAAGCTGCGTATCCTTGATGCTGTATAACTGTAACAGCTGGGCAGCTCCAAAGGCAGCTTTAGACAAACTCGATGCCTGCCACCACAAACACCTACGCACCATCACTGGACACCGATGGCCAGACAGCATAGTTTCCAACAATGCACTATACAAGATGTGTAATACGTCGCTGTTGTCTGTAAAAGTCGCCCAGCAAAGATGGTCCATGTTTGGCCATGTGCTAAGGATGCCAGAAGAGACACCAGCAGAGCCTTGGAATTCGCCATACTCGGAGCCAGCAAATACAAAGCCAGGAGAGGACGTCATTGCATAAATCTGCTAAGCATGCCACGAGGTGACCTCAAGAAAGCAGGATTAGGTACACTCAAATAAAGAATGGACCTGAGGAAGCTAAGGATTTCGGCTGAGGACAGGACACAGTGGGCAAAAGCGAAGGACTGATTGCAGCTGTAGGATGTTTCTACTAGTACAGCCGCAGAACACAGTAAACATACATACAAAGTTGTGTATGAACTATGTACATGTATCATTAGGTCAGTACTTACATATCTGCTGTGCTTTCTGGTGTTAGACCATCCTGAACTTTGTATAACAAGGCACTGTGATGACATAATAATGTTGTGTTGTACAGACAACTCACCGGATCAAATCTTGATGGATCTCTGTGAAAGTATAAATCATATGATATAATGAGGACTGGATAGAACGGACACTGCTGAGCTTTTCAAGGGATCTACAAATCTTACATGTAGCTCAAATGTTGCATATGATTAATAGATATTGTCATAGCAATTCCATATCATTCACTCACAAATATGGCTTTAAACTTATATTTCACAATAATTTACATTTTAATATCGGGCATGTTGGAAGAATCTTCATTCATGAGTGTCACCATTTTGTCTCCTTAAGGGACCTCTTGTGATATCACATAGGTGCAGATATAACACCATCTTTATTATGTAAAAACTCTCTTCTAAGACAGCAACAGCTTCCACTCAGATTAGCTTCAAAATATTCAACAGCTCCCTGGTTTTGTCTCATTAACAATGCTCCCTGTTATGATTGAGTGTATGTATAGGTAGGCAGTCTGATTGGTTGAAAATTACATCATGTCAGCTTTCATAGAATGGCAAAATGTACAGAAATTTAGCTACTGAGAACTGTATATCTTTCTTCAGTAGCAATAACTGTAGCATGATTGAATCTATAAATACCTTGCATAGTTTTAACACTTGCTATCCCCCGCATAACGAATACAAAATGGGATGATGTTTTTCCTTTAATACGTGGTCACAAAAGACAGGTGGCCGCTTAATGGTCAAGCCGGCCAAAATTAGATTCCAGTGCTTTTGAGTTCAAGAGTATTTCTTTTTAAATTACTACTGGAATGACTGGCTCCGAGCCAGTTATTTAAGTGGTAAATTTTCAAAAACGTTCTCTTGATCTACAAATGGACATTAAAAAGTTTAACATTTTGTTTTTTTAATTTTGCTATTAAACGGTTACAATAGAAACAATTATTGGCGATGGTATATAGCCTTTGGGATCAAACGATAGAAGCTAATTAAAGTCCCCATAAACTAAGTAAAGAAACTAAACATCTGTATTTTAAGTACAATTGGCACTATTTGTTACTACATTGTCACTTTAAATAACTCAGTGTTAAATGATATTTAGATTTAGTTATTCATCACCATATTAGTTGAACCATTGAACTCACCATGCTGAGCTTAATTTCTGGGCTGGCTGGAAATCCAGCAAATAAAAGCATAGGGTCCCCTAGTGATGCAATCATTCACCAACTAAATTTCAATCTGCATAAATGTGCCGACGGTCAATCTGTTAGGTTAGGCAGAGTTTCTCTAATTCAAAACTAATCTACAGTAGGTCTATAGTTGTTATATTTAATGATTTTCACCAAGCGTAATGCAGGGAATACATCAAAGCGAAGCGGCATGACCGCGACAAGACTTGTTCGCATCGGTGACAGGTTGCTTCAGTGTGTGCGTGAACACGACAGTGACATGACATGAAAGCAACAGATTTGCCAAACGACAGTTATCGCCAGGTTTTAAAAGATGCTTTAAAATCTTTCCAGTCGCTACCAATTCATCACAGATTACATACAAGTGACCAATGACGACGCTTATTTCAATCATATGACTGTTGGGAAAAGTAGAAAACGTTGGTGTTGTATAACATGTCGTATCAAGTCACTTCAATATATTTCTCATAACACAACATCAACACGAGGCAACTAGATATCGATAGAGCACGATAACAATAGTGTCAGTGTCCTGTCATGTTGCTCTTCTGATGAGTTCCTAGCTTTAGGAATTTTAATAAAACTTTAATAATTTAAAATCAACAATACTCTTTAAATTTCAAATAATGTAATAAATAGATCACCTTTATATCACACACAAGTCTATTTCACTTCAAGAGTATACTTACCTTCCTAACACTCCTTGATATTCCCAAATAATGACTTTCACTCAATAAACACTCAGATTTAAAAAGTTAGGTGGCCCTACAGGGCAGGTAGTCAGATGACAGTCCGGCGGATGCCAGCCCCAACCTCGCGCATGCGCAGATTAACGCTTCCTCTTTTCCAATTTATTGGCAAGGAGATACACATGCTAGTTAAATTTCTTGCTAAGTTTTCTGCTTGTTGTGTCTTTACAAACTCAATTCCACGTGATAACGATGTCTTCTCAAGCTAAATCGCCGGAGGAAGGACCGGGACCGAGTTATCAGTTGAATTCTAATACATATTTGTCTAATTTAGCATTTTAATCCTGTGTGTAATGTGTTTCCGGGATTCGCGATTAGACGTGATATTCGCCATTAAAATTGATTTATTTACATCTGGCGCTATGAAATTCTAATCTCTCTTTGTGTGTGTCCACAGGTATCTCTCTATGATTGAAAAGGACAGCACATCTTCAGAGGGTTTGTTTTTCTCTCCACCACGGTTCCATTTCCCGCTAACATGTTAGGAACAAAACTATGCCCAGTGACTTGGAGGTCTCGTAAGAAGATCTTCTCGTTACCCTCTTGGTCCATTTCCCTTCCCCTTATGGTGGAGAGATTTAAGAGGTCATAGAGAATGGTGGAGCATCCAGTTCATGAGATCGGGTAGTATGTCTATGCTAAAGAAGCAGGTGTTCTAGTTTTATTAGGCAATTCAAACTATTTAGAAATATTTCTGAAATCTGCTGCCAGTTTTTATCACTGTTTATCTGATGTTTACATAGCTTGTATCACTATCCTTTCCAGCTTTATGCTCTGGATTTTGAATACAATTCATCCTTACACCTGGAGATTGTTTTCCAGTCGGATTGCCTTCCTATTTTTGAAGATATGACGTCATAATCAGCCTTGCACTTTTTATAAACAAAATGTTTTATCCAACGCTGGTTTATCTAAAGAAATTTTGGTCCTATCCTGTTTATTTTGGTTTGAGTTTAATTCATTAACTAAGATACTCATTGTCTTTGTTTTGTGGCCTTTCAGAAACCTGGTTGTCCCAACCGTGGTCACTTCATTAAGCCTAGATTCGCCCCCTCATTCATGCTTTACTTGCAGTTGTTGTGGGCCACTGTTAAACTGTGATGTATGTAAACAGTGGGGGGGGGGGGCAATCTAATGTCTGACTTTTTGTCACTTCAGGCCAAGGAGAAGGTGTCAGAGGATGAGAAGCGCTCAAAGAAGGCGCGGGAGAGCAACTCCTTCATTGTCTCCTTCTGCTCCAGAGCAAAAAATCCCCACCTCTGAATCGGTTTTCTTCAGGAATTTATCAGTTTTTGCCCATGATTCAGAGGTGGTCCCTTTTGAAGAGACAGAAGCTCACTATGAGAACACTGGCAGCAGGTTTGCCATGCCGGTCGTTCGTGGGCAGGGCTCGCTGGACCCTGGTTCCCGCTTATCGGGTCCTTAGGCGTGTCCGCGCCCTACAGGTACTGTATCCTCTTACGGTACCTTTCCTGGCCAGTCCGGGTTAGCATGTCTCGCTGACCCGGAGTCTAATCTTTCTGGCCAGGAAGAAGAGGATTATTCGCTGGGTTCGCCTTGTGGTGCCTTGGACATGGAAACAGACGAACGTGCACCCCTCACGTCAACACGGGTGACTTTCCATGGGTCTACTCACGCAGGAGTAGCATTCACAGTGCAGAAGGTAGCCCGGGTTGGGGCCGGTGGCCAGCATTACTGCATACCTCGGCTTGCCAATGGTATAGCTGGTTCTGGCCAGGGCAGTGGTGTGCCGAGTATTTATACCCCACGCAATGCCACAGCGCCTGTGCCTGGTCAAGCTAGTTTTGGCATGCCTGTTCTGTCTGGTCCGCATGCTTTCACTGGCTTGCCAGCAGTATCGGTTCATCCAGCCATGCAATCACCTGTGAATGTTCTAGAGGATGATGAAGGCCCGCGCCTAGTCGAGCATTCACAGGTAGCCACAGAGGAAGACTGGTCTGATGCTTGTTATTGGTTAATCAACGTCAGGCCAGATCTTGCTGTGGAACAGCCGGCTAGCCAGTGGGACCAGCACCCATGGCTAGCAGGTAAGCCGGTTGCTACCGCGATGCCATCTCTTCCGCAAGCAGAGCATATCGTGGATATGTTCTCAGCGTCAGAGACATCCATTAAGGCGAATGGACGTCTCGCGAAAGTCCCTCGCGAGGTGGCATAGCGATGCCGCATCGTACCTGGTGAATACCAGAAGTACGGTGTAGTGCCTAAGCCCAGTGCAGATGATTGCACTGCGCTAGGCAAAGACACACGGCCAGGCTCCCGGTCTGACACGGGAGCACTGTACACAAGCGCAGCGCACTCTGCTAACACCGAGTTGCGCGATGCGGAGGAGAGTTTGAGGGCGTCCATCATGGCGCTCTCGCATGTCTCCCAGCTGTTACAGTGGGTAGTAACAGCATCCGCATCACGCCAAACAAGTCCGGTAACAGTCCAGAGGGCCGTCCAGGATGGTATTAACCTGGCTCTGGATTGTTTAACCAGGTCAGTTACCAGGCATGACCAGGCATGGCGCACATTTGCACTTGACAATCTGTGCCCGTCCAAGGACCTGCTTCTGCGTATGCCTATGACAGGTCCAGATCTCTTTGGGGGTGAGGGATGTAAGCACCTCCAAGAGACGGTCACCCTGGTGAATAACCAGAGGGATCTACGCGAGCAATTTGAAGTGCTCCGACGAATGGAACGTGTTTGTGCTCCGCCCCCTGCGTACTGTCCTCAGCAGGCACATGGAGGCGGTGGCCAAGTCAGAGACCAGCCACAAGCGCAGCGCCGGCCTCGGCTGCGCACACTCTGGCCAGGAGCGAGGGGGGGTGGGCAGGCTCCTTCAGCACAGCCAGCCAGGCAGCCGCCTGCGCACCGAGGTGCGGGCCGTGGCGCGCGAGGATCTAGTCATGGTAACCATGCCTGATGGGCCGGTTGGCACAGTAAGGACCATTCCAGTGCTTCTGGATCCAGAGACAGTGCCACTCTTGCATTGCTCATAACCACCTCTCTCACTAGGCGGACCAGTGGGGGGGGCATCTGGCCCATCACTGGCAAGAGTGGGAGCGGTTGACTCAGGACCGCTTAGTCTTATGATGGCTTTCAGTCGGGTGTCATCCCGACTGGATAGTATGTCCGCCATCGCAGCTGTCTCTGGTTCCGATCTGGACTCAAAATTCAAGAGATCCTGATTAAGGGTTGTGTACAGAGAAGATAAATTCGCTCATACAAAAAGGAGCAATTCAACTGGCACAAAATTGTCCGGGCTTCTATTCAACCGTGTTCCTACCATGTAGTGACAAAAAACACTGGCGGGTGGAGACCAATTCTCTACCTCAAGCTACTGAACAAGTTCATAGACACGTCGCGTTTCGAAATGGAAACAGTGAAATCTGTGTTGGCAGGGTTGGAGAAAGGAATGTGGACGGCATCAATACATTTGAAAGATGCATATTTCCACATTCCAATGGTGAGGAGTTTTCGCCTGTACCTGAGGTTTGTATTCCAGGGCCGTCAGTGGGAATTCAGGGTTTTACCCTTCGGCATTTCAACAGCTCTTCGGGTCTTCACCAGGGTGGTCCTTGTGATAACAGCATACTTCCGCAGAAGCATAGCAGTCCATACGTACATAGACGACTGGCTGTTAAAAGCACACAATAAAGAAAGTCTATCAGCAAATCTGAAGATAGTTCTAAAAACTAGGCTGGATAATCAACTTTCAAAAATCAGAGCTGACTCCATCCCAGAAGTTTGTTTACCTGGGAATGTTCTTCGATCTGAGATAGGATATGTTTATCCTACTCAGGAGAGGGTACAAGTACTTATCTCATTAATGCAGTCAGTGTGTAGCAGTCATCATGTCTTGGCACGGGTTTACTTGAGAATGCTGGGGTTGATGGTTTCATTGGAACCAGTTATTCCACAGGCAGCCTTACGCAGGCGGCCTATCCAGCTGTTTCTCATGACACAGTGGACCCGGAGTACAGGATCATTGGACTCAAATGTGCCGGTATTGGAGCCTCTTATTCACCACCTTCAATGGAGGATGGTAACAGAGAATCTCCTGGCGAGGGTGTTGCTCACCCCTCCCAACCCTCAGATAGGCTTGCACGATTTCGTGATTTAATCGAAAATCAAGATTTTTTTCAAAATCGCGATTTTCTACGATGTACATGTAATTGAAAAAAAATCGAAAAATTGTGAAAAAAATTGAACAGACTAAGATTTTAAAACTCATCATTCAGCAGTAAAAGAATACAGTTATAATCCATTCACGCATGTATCCATTGTATTTTTTCTTGATCGCTTCACGCATGTGTTCACTAAGTCCTAATCAAAACACAAAGCTCTATGGTAAACCAGCTAACAATAGCGAGGTAACACATTTGTCATTGAGAAAACCAGCTAGTTACTCCATCGAATCACTATATAATTTTCTTTCTTTCTCTGCAGACCCTAAGTCTGTCGTGAAATACCAAGTATATACTTAGTTGCAGTGTTAGGCAATAATCACTGAACATAATTCTTTTTAATTCTTTTAGCAATATCAGGCTGTGTACTAATTTTTCCTTTTTGATTTGGTTGTCATGCCTAATTAAAGAAAATAACGCAACATCCTTCCAGATTGTTGTATTTTGAACTGTGCGCTCTGTTGATTACTCTTAAATGTAAATCGTACATTCTGAAAGCAACTATAAACTGCACTATAAGACGAGTTTACGCTGTCACTCTCGCTGCTTCTCAAGGCTACCGTCCTATGTATATGGATTGCGCAGTATCTCCCCGGATACTAATATTAGCATCTTCGGGCTACTCGGGTAATGACCTAAACTCGTCCTACAAAGGGAGGTTATAAGCGGAAGCGGGATTTATATTTTTATTCGACATTTTATGTTAAATTTTGATGAAATAAACGATGTTTATTAAACTACACGCTATATTTAGGTGGTCCCAATTAATAATGATGATGGATATAAGGTATACATTAAGCCAGGGCTTCAGAAACAGCTGGACATCATGCCACTTTGCAGAAAAAATGCATGATGTAATACCGAGGCTTCTAATAGGAAAAGGGCTACAAATTTACTAAATCGAAAGCTCCTTGTAGGGGGGGGGGGGGGGGGGGGCGGGGCGACTTCTATTACATATATTTCACGAAAAAATTGAAAAAAATGATACAAAAAATAACACGAAAATAGAACACACTTCATGCTAGAAAATCTTACCATCTTAAGCATATGCTTAATGTATACCTTATATCCATCATCGCGAGAGTGAAATTATTAATTTGCACCACCTAAATATTGCAGATACTTTAATAAACATTGTTTATTTCATCACCAAATTTTGACATAAAATGTCGTCGAGATAAAATATAAATCCCGGGATTTATGAGCTACCGCTTATTGTCTCCCTTTGTATGATGAGTTTAGGTCATTACTCGAGTAGCGCGATGATGTTAATATTAGTACCCGGGTAGAGACTTTCTCAATCCACATATATAGGAAGGGAGCTTCAAGTAGCTATGAGAGTGATGACATAAACTCGTCCTATTGCGGAAGCTGATTAATACTCGGTAGAATCGTCTGCATTTTACGGACCTAATATACTGGACTCGTGAACTCGGAATCTACTATATCATTTCGTGATGGTAACCAAGTATTACACATTCAATCCGATCCGCATATTTGGTACCCATTAAAATAATTTTTTCCTATTGATAGTTGTATCATACAAGGAAGTGACGTAATTTTGATGGTATTTCCGCGAAGTTATTGCAAAATTTCGTTTCAAATCTCGTTTTATTTAACATTTATACATTATTTAACTCACAAGTTTTTTTATTTACACAAACTGCTGAAATTTGGATACATTTGCTGGGTTTTTTATTCACAATGATTTAACAAAATATATACATTGATGTCCGACTGGACATCACATTTACTGGTCATCGAAGACAGTTCTCGGACATGTCCGGACAATATGGACATTTTTGAAGCCCTGCATTAAGCATAGACATAGGATGGTAAGAATTTGTCGCATGAAATTGTGTTCTATTTTCGTGCTATTTTTGTATCATTTTCAACTTTTTCTAGAAATTCCAAGTCCGTTTTGGTGACTTGTCATGTTACCCCGGTGTATACTTTTGCGAATTTGGACCTACAATTTAATCGAAAATCATGATTTTTTTTATAAACTCAATCGCGATGTTTCAAAGCAAATATCGCGCAACCCTACCCTCAGATAAGGATGTATACAGATGCATCAATGGAGGGATGGGGAGCTTGCCTGGAAGTAGCCATAATATCAGGACTTTGGAATCTGGATCAGTCACAAGAACATATCAATCTACTGGAATTACGAGCAGTAGTACTGGGCCTGGAACATTTCTTAATGAAAGTTCAGGCAACATTGTCCTGGTTCGATCAGACAATTCAACAATAGTGACTTACATGAACTGCCAAATGTCTCTGTATGACATGGAAATTGCTTTGCTGGTGCCTGGATCACAGGATCACCTTGAAAGCAGTTCATATTCCGGGAAGGTTAAATCTGCTATCAGACTCATTGAGCCAAAGAATGAGTGTTTTACCTACGGAATGGCAACTAAATCAATGTGTGGCGGATCATCTGTTCAACCACTAGGGGAAACCCAACATAGATTTATTCGCAACGAAGACGAATGCGAAGATGACGACATATGTCTCTCCGATTCCAGATCTGAGCGCTATCGTAACAGATGCGTTAGCTATCAGCTGGGTGGGAATGTATGCATACGCATTCCCTCCAGCAATCCTGATTCCAAAGATTCTTCAGAAAATCAGACAGGAGGAGTGCCAAGTGCTTCTGATCACCCCAAATTGGCCAAGCAAATCATTGTATACGGATCTGCTGGACCTTCTGGTCTGCAACCCGGTTCCTCTGATGGACAATATTATCTTCCAGGGCAAGGTCCTTCACGAGAATCTGTCAATGTTCAGATTGACTGCGTGGATGTTGTCAAGGAATCTAGAATTAAGGAGGGCTTTTCTGAGCAAGCAGTCATTTTTATGGCAAAAGCCAGAAGGGGAGAGGGGGGGGTTCAACCTCCTAAGCATATAATTATAAAATCAACAGATTTGCAGAATGGTGCTCAAAAAGATGTATTAATCCAATGGATTCATCCATTCAGGTAGTAGCCGATTTCCTCTGTCACCTGTATGATGCCTATAGCCTCAAACCTAACTCTACTGCTGGCTACAAGTCAGCTTTAATGACAGTTATCCCTTGCTTGGCTAATAGGGGAAGTGATGAAGTAAGTACATTAAATACTTTAATTAAAGGCATGGGCAATCTAAGACCAAGGAATCCCCCAGTGATTCCATCTTGGAGTTTATCTCTAGTGCTTCCGGTACTAGCTGATAAGCCATTTTTGAACCACTAAGTTCCATTTTTATGAAAATGTTGACACTTAAAACTGTATTTTTAATTGCTGCGGCCTTGGCTAGGTGGAGAAGCGAAATTCATGCCTTATCAGCCCAGGCAGACCGTTATGTGGTTACAGGGGAAGGCCGTAGGCTTCTACCTAGGATAAATTTCATGGCTAAAAATATATCCACCCATATTTTTACCAGCTTTGACTAGATATAATCCTAATTCAAAAGCATGGTTTCCAGTCCGCGCATTAAACAGGTACAAACACCGTACACAGGAATGACGGACGGATCCTACAGCGTTATGGTTGTCGTATATTGAACCTCGTGGTAGGGCTTCCAAGGACACCATTTCCAGGTGGATTGTAGAATGTATTCAATTTTGTCATAAATCCACCACAGGTAAACAAGTTGACTTTGCCAAGGCTCACAGTGTTCGCGGCTTAGTGGCTTCCACTGCCATGTTTAATGGGGTCCCTGTGGATGACATTATGTCGATAGCCCAGTGGCACTGTGAGTTGAGTTTTACTGACCATTACCTCTATCGATTTTGAAAAAATAATTTAGGTGTACAATTTTTGATGAGGCTTTCTCATTTTTTATATACATCACAATTTATCAATGGAAACAACCACTTGTCAGAACGGCATCAGTCTTCACTAATAGGGAGATGATGACAGCAACAAGAAATTCGCACGGTCAGTCTTGTTCATGTGTTGTTCATTGTTGATTGTTTTTGTCACGTAACCCTTCATTCTAATATGGCGATGGTACGTGTTTTATGTGGTTCATTCTTGAGTATACAAAAATAAAGCCTTTTCATCTTATGTCCTATAGTACATGGCACTTGTACGTTGAGAGCGTATGGACATTGAGGTCATTCTGTCTCCCTCCCTAGAAAAGGGGGGGGGGGGCGCACCATATGACTTATGGTCTTCTCAAAGCCATCGGTTGTGTTATCCAATGTTCAAATTATTCCCTGGTTGTTTTCACACAATTTCAGAAGTTTAGTGCCTTAAACGCAGAAAAGCGCACAGGGAAGAGCTGGTCTTTTGACCTCGTCTCCCTCCTGCCAAATTCACTGATGAATTCTGGCAATATCAAAGAGTGTTAGGGAGGTAAGTACACTCTTGAGGTGAAATAAACGAAATCATGGATTTCTTTTTTCACGAGAGTTGATACTTACCTCCCTAACACGGACCCGGCCTCTCCGCCCCACAGAGGCTCGGTCTTGAGGCTTTCTTAAGTTGCATGTGTGTCAGCCAATAAATTAGTCTGAGGAAGTGCTAGTCTGCGCATGCGCGAGGTTGGGGCTGGCATCCGCTGGACTGTCATCTGACTACCTGCCCAGTAGGGCCACATAACCTTTTTAATCTGAGTGTTTATTGAGTGAGTCGATATTTGGGAATATCACAGTGTGTTAGGGAGGTAAGTATCAACTCTCTCGTGAAAAAAGAAATCTGTGATTTCTTTTATTTTATGGTATATGTCAAAATCACCTGAGCTTATCTTGACATTTGAGTAAGCGATACTAAGTGGAATTCTGATTATATGGCTACGTGCACTCGGCAACAACAGCACAATCAGAGCCATGATAGTAGCGCCACTAGACATGACATTTTTAGTACCCTTCAACTTTAATGATCAAGATGCACAAAAAACTTTCTAAATTTTTGCTCGGTGAATGAGCATTTGCAGGTGAAGAGACCACTTTTGTAAAATTTACCTCTGGAATGACTGGCTCATTTATCACGCTTAAAATATTGCCTAAATTAGCTCCGATTTGGATTCAAAGAAAGTGTCACTCCCTAATCCATTGCACACATACCTGATAAAACATCTCCATTGTTCTAGGAAATCTGATTGGACGACATTCACCTGGCCTGTCTTTGCGTTTATACTGGATGGACGGTTCTTCCCATGAAACACATCTAATAAAGCGGATTTCTGTTCAGCGGCTAATAATTTATTCCTTTGCTTGCGTTCTGCTTCCTCCATGTCTTCATTCTGAAATTTAAGTTTCCATATCGAGATTTGCAAAAAATTATTTTGCTTTTTTGCGAGACTAGAAGGCTATTGGTTTTTATAATTTACTTGTGATGCCATCTGACTGCCTGTCCACAGCAGCTCTTCGGAGCGCTAGGTCACAGGGTCACATATTGTTTATCATTACTTGGGAATGCAAGAAGGGAGAATCAACAAATCTCGCACATTAATATTGTTGTGGGCTAAAGTACTTTGAGTTTGAGGTGAAAATTTCAAGGCAAAATGGAGCATAAAGGCGTGAGTCAGATCATCATCCCAGTCCAGTCTAGTTTAGCAATCAATTTATTGGTTCAGGTATTGAGCGCACCATTCTAGTGGTAATTGGATAGATCTCATTTGTCACTCAGGTATATGATGTCATACCCAATTACATCACATGTAGGCTGGCGTCACAATCCACATACGTAATTAGAATGCATTAGAGATGCTGACTCACGCCTTCACTCCATCTTGAGAATGCACTTATGGACATCCATGATGTACATATGTGTTCCTTTGACCTCAAACCCAAAGCAACCATAAACTGCCATAATACAAAGGTGTGAGCTAAATCTGGTGATTCTACCTTCTTGCGTTCCAGAGTTATGGCCAAAATGTGTCCATTCAGGTCTGCACTTACACCGACCTAGATATTTGATGCTTCATCCAGAAACTTCTAAAACTTTTAGCCACCTAGACTGAATGGATGTGTCAAAATTGGTGATTCTACCTACTTGCGTTTCCGAAATTATGGCTTAAAATGTAAATTTCTGGATGCACTAAGTGATGCTGTAACATAGATGTTTGAACTTTTCACGTGAAACTAAGTGTGGTTTCTAGCCACCCACAACATGAATGTATGTTACCAATTTGGTGATTCTACCTTCTAGCTAGTATCGCCAATGTATCGACGAAAATGTACATTGCGGTATGCAGTAAGTGACACTGTGACCTCAATATTTGACCTTTTGACCCCAAACTAAAAATTTTTCGAGCCACTCATAATATGAATATGTATGTGTCATTTTGTGTGTCTACATGTATCTCATAGGAATCCGGAGATATGCCTCGGACAAACAGACAGATGGTCAGGGACGGAACAGAACGGGACGGGACGAGACAAACAGACTGCACAAACTGCAATACTCACACACCTTCAGTGGCATGAGTAATGAATGACATACAAATGTATCTATGACCGTCACAAATGTTGAATAGTCAGTCAAGTGTACAAATTGTATGTATTTAAAAGTTAAAAAGCATTCTGTTGAATATTTTATATATTATATGTACAGGTTATCTTGAAATTGTGATTCTGGAAATTTAGGATTCAAAGTAGAGAAATTGATCCCCACACACATGAAGAATGGGTGGAGACTTGTGATTAGTTATAAATGGACGGGGCATAGCTAGAAATGGGCAGAGGTTAGCTAGAAATAAGAAAATTTACCAAATTTCTTTTTCATGAGTGAGATGACATACTTACCTCCCTAACACTCTCGATATACTCGTATATCGGCTCTAAATCCAATAATATTCAGAATTATAAAAAGTTAGGTGCCCCTAATGGGCAGGTGGATGTACACAGTCATGCACATGACAGACCCCACCCACTGCGCATGCACATACTGGTACTTCCGTTACTAAATATTGGCTGACATAGAAGCAACTATTCAAATAACCAAAGGACCAGGCCTCCGTGGGGTGGAGAGGCCAGGATCCTGTTAGGGAGGTAAGTATGTCATCTCACTCGTGAAAAAGAAATTTGGTAAATTTTCTTATTTCACATCATGAGAACATACTTACCTCCCTAACTCTTGATAAAAGCCAGAATTTGAAAGTCAATTTCGCGGGAGGGAGGCAAGGTCCTGAAAACCATCACACCTTCGAAGAGACTAGCTCTTTGAATTTTCAAGAGATTTAAAACATCTGAAATTGTATCTGAAACACAACCAGGAATAGAATTTTGCAACGGATAATCGACCGATGAAGAGAGATTGATCAAGAAGCAAATGCACCCCCCCACCCCTCTTTCTGAGGAAGGCTAGGAAAAAATGCTGCTCTAAATGACTAGCACGTTCTCTAATACTTGATGAAAAGTATTACTAGACATTGGAAAAGGAAGAATTGCTTCATTTTCAAAAAACTCTCGGAAAAAACCACAATTAAGAGACATTAACCATCACCATATTAAAAATAATAATTATGACACCATCACCAAGACAAAAAAACAATGGTCACATATACTGACCACCAGATGAAGAGAATTGTACCAGCTAATAGTAGGGATACCCTACCAACAAATGTGATATTTGTAAATAGCAGAGGAGGAAAACTAATTACAAATATATACCTCTACATTATTTATTTTCTGAGGTCTGAGACGGCGAGCAGGTTAGAAGTGTCACGAAGGTAATGGTCGGTAAAACTTGATTCACAGTGCCACTGGGCTACTGACATAATGTCTTCAATAGAAACACCATTAAATAATGCTGTGGAAGTTACCACACCACGGACACTATGAGCCTTGGCTCTATCTACTTGAATTCCAGTGGCTGTCTTATGACAGAATTGAAAACATTCTAATATCCATCTGAAAAATAGTGTCTCTTGACGCCCTACCATGGCGAAACCAAACCGGAGTTCTTCTCTTGTACTTATTTAAAGCACGGACAGGACACCATGCTTTAGCACCAGGATCATATCTGGTTAAGGCAGGTAAAATAATAGGTTGACCTGGATATTTTAAAGATTGATTCTCAGCCAAGAAATTCAATCTTGGTAGAAGCTTAAGGCCGTCACCTGTAACTATATAATGGTCAGGTTCAGCAGACAAGGCATAAATTTCACTCCTGCATCTGGCTGATGCTGCCACAACTAAAAATACAGTTTTAAGTGTCAATAATTTTACAGATATAGCACTAAGTGGCTCAAAAGGTTTATCACTCAAAACTTGCAGAACCAGAGACTCCATGACGGTGTCAGTGAAGGATTTCTTGGTCTGAGATTGCCCATACCTTTAATAAGAATATTTAAAACACTTACTTCATCACTTCCCCTCTTTGCCAAGCAAGGGATAACAGTCATTAATGCTGATTCGTATCCAGCAATAGAATTAGGCTTAAGACTATAGGTGCAACGGCGGACCTCTTATCCATTCTGGACTGTATCCGCGCGAAAGCCATTGCAAGACTAAGCGGTCCTGAATTAACCGCTCCCACTTCTGAATGTGGCAAGTCAAACGACCTCCCACTGGTGCACCTAGGGTTCTAGGTCTCTGAACCCGGCCGGCCTGCTGGCCTCTGACAATGCCAGCACCGCCATGAGCGTACTGCTGTCGAACAGCCGAGGGCTGAACACGCACGTGTTCTCTGTGCAGCACTTCAAACTGTGCGCGCAGCGCCCTCTGGTTGTCCAGGGCTCGCCATCGGCGCTTGCAACAAGCGCGACTTGAGCTCTTGAGACGGGCACAAATTGTCCAAAGCAAAAGTGCGCCTCGTACTCAGTGACTTCGTGACTGACCTAGTCAGACAGTCCAACGCCAGGTTGATCCCATCCTGGATGGCTCGTTGGACTGTCACGGGGCTAGGTTGTTGCTGCACTGAGGCTGCTACTACCCCAGATAGCAGCTGAGAGACATGAGACAGCGCACTAATCGCTGCTCTTGAGCCCTCCTCGGTGTCGCGCAAGGCGGCATTAGTTGAGCGCATAGCGCCCGAGCATAATGCTCCCGTGTCAGCACGGGAACCCGGCCGCGTATCTTCTCCCAGAGCAGCGCGGTCGTCCGTGCTCGGTCTGGGCACTAGGCCATATTGAGCATACTGACTAGCAGTAACCCGACATCGCCTAGCAACGTCACGGGGGGCCTTCGTGAGGCGACCTTTCGGTCTAATCGACTCCTCTGCCGCAGAGAACATATCTAAGATATGTTCAGCATACGGCAGAGAGTCGTGTTGGCCAACGGCTTTGCCTGTAACCATGCGCGAGGGTTACTGGCGGCCGTTTCGTCCACGGAGAGCTCTAGTCTGACAGCGAGAAGCCACGCGCACGCTTCAGACCTGTCTTCATCCGTGGCTACCTGCGAATTGCCGACGAGAAGCGGGCCCTCGTCATCTTCAATGGCATTCGCAGGTACGGCCGAGGTGGAGGCTATAGATTAACCCGGCTGCCCAGGGAATGCATACGGGCCCATGAGGGCTGGCATAACATTCTCCATTAACTGACCGGGCACCAAGTCCGCGCTTGTGTGAGGGGTAACATGCACACAAGCACGGCCCGGATTGTTCGTATGAGATTCCACGCTTAAGTGTGGAATCTTATACGGGCGGCGTCCGCTCCAAACCGGCCCACAGGCTGAATCATGAAGCCTGCTCCCGAGGGAACAGTGCCATAGGTGCAAGCGGCCGCGCTCCCCATGAGAGGAGTGTAGATGCTCGCATCCATGTCTTCATGCTCATCCTGTGAACCGAGCAGGTAGTCTTCATCATCTACCTGGTCAGGAAAGTTAGACTCTGGGTTAGCAAGAAAAACTAACCCAGACTGACCAGGAGAATGCCCGAAAGCAGATGACGAGGGTACCCCGCGAGTGATCATGGTCAGGCCCGCTGGTCAGGTCCCACAAGATGCTGCTCGCGCCGCTGGATCACCAGTCGATGTGAACATCAAGCCTGGGTCCAAGACGGCTGCCCCTGGATCACTAACCACTTTGTCCGAGCTAGTAGGGCATGATCCAGGGATGGGGACTACCTGCACTGAGGTCGATGCGCAGGAAGTTGAAACACCTGTGCCAGGCAACATGCCGCGAAGCATGTCAGGCATCAGATCTTTCAAAGTCCTGCGCATCTCACTCACTAACTCAACCTTGAAGGCCTTGAGCTCACCCTTCTCAGAGGCCTTCTTCTTACGCTCCTTCTTTGCCTTCTTGCCCTCCTCAGCCATCAGCTTAGCCTGAAAAGCAAAGAATTCAGAGGTTAGATTCCCCCCTCCCACTCTTTACAAATGACATTTGTTAGACAGCCTACACATCGAACAAATATGGCAAGGGTGGGGGAAGAATCCAGCCTTCATAGGCTTGAACCAAGATGGACAAGACTTCTGAAAAAGGGAAGGCATACGAAGACAATGAGTATTATAGTTTGCAAACCCTTGTTAATTGACTATTAGTACAAAACAAGAACAAACTCGAGAGAAGACATCTACTTTTATTACAGACAACCCTGACGGGACAGCTGACCTCTCTAGTTAATAATAACCAATCACAACCAGGATCCCAAATTAAGAAAGAGAGAGAAAGATTAATGACTATCTAGATATCTCTCCACCTTCATAATAAAGGGTGATAAACACATCAGACTTCTCTAAACTAAGATTATGACAACAAGAAAAAACAAAAAACTCTGGTTGATTATGACATCAAACCTCAATGCAACAGCTTCTTCAAGGAGAGGGGACGTCAGAAATGAATGCAAGAAATATCTAGAGACTAAAGTCATTCATTACTCCCGAATAATAATATCAAATTATATATATTCGAGAACCCATGCACACACAAGAGAGAATACAGTGCAATAACAAAAGGCAGCAGAAAATTGTGATTATTTTCAAATAATTATGTGCCATATCCTTAGCCTGAGCACAAGAAAAACCATCCTCTTGTGCAGGAGAATATGTCCATCCATCTGCCGAGACTCTTCTTTCAGAAGAACTGATGCGGGGGATGGGACAAAAGGAAGGAGATATTTCCTTTATTAATTTAATATATCTCCAACCCTTAGACATATCACAATGATAAGTCAAAAAAGAGACGTGAACAACCTTCGAGAAAAGAACAGGACCCCTTACTCATCCATAAGTTGAACCTGTGAACACAAAGCACAAGGGATTAATAGCCCTAGGCGCTGATAGAAATTTAACAAGGATTCCCAGCGCCTGAATCGCGGTAACGCCAAAACGGCCGCGACGAAAACCGCTAACATATAAAAGTTACAAGTCTAAATTAATAAATGGAACAATATCACCTTAACAGATGATGAGGAAGTCTCCTCTGCAGACTTGGAATCAGCCATTAATCCAAAAGGTGATAACAATTATTGAAAATTCTCAAAAAGAGACTGGGAAAGTTTTCAACATGTGGTTGGTCAGCCATGTGTTTGGCATGCACAGTGGGTGGGGTCTGTCATGTGCATGACTGTGTACATCCACCTACCCATTAGGGGCACCTAACTTTTTATAATTCTGAATATTATTGGATTTAGAGCCGATATACTAGTATATCGAGAGTGTTAGGGAGATAAGTATGTTCTCATGATGTGAAATGGATGGGCCATAGCTAGAAATGGGCAGAGATTAGCTAGAAATGGATGGGCCATAGCTAGAAATGGGCAGAGATTAGCTAGAAATGGATGGAGGCATAGCTTTAAATGGGCAAAGATTAGCTAGAAATGGACGGGCCATAGCTAGAAATGGGGAGATTAACTAGAAATGGATGGGGCATATCTAGAAATGGGCAGAGATTAGCTAGAAATGGATGGGGCATATTTAGAAATGCGCAGATTAGCTAGAAATGGATGGGGCATATTTAGAAATGGGCAGGTTAGCTAGAAATGGATGGGACATAGCTAGAAATGGATGGGGCATAGCTAGAACTGGGCAGAGATTAGTTAGAAATGGACGGGCCATAGCTAGAAATGAACGGAGACTAGCTAGAAATGGATGGGGCATAGATAGAAATGGACGGGACATAGTTAGAAATGGATGGGGCATAGCTAGAAATTGATGGGACATAGCTAAGATTGATCCATCTATTGCAACTAGAGACCTGCGGCAGCATGTCAAGTATTCTGGGAATTTTGGGGGGAACCTAAACGGTTAACTAATTCTCAAAACAGACACTGCTTGGATCGCTATCATCCATTTCTTGCAAGGGTCAACTTCTCAAAGACAGCAATGGCATCTAGTCAGATTTATCTCAAAATATTCAACAGTTTTATTGCATGTTTGCCTTGAAAATGAGATATAGTGAATTCATGGATAAAATGGTGAAAGCAACTTAATCATCGGTTAAAGATATTTTCAAATCTGGGTGAGGGTGTGACTGAAGGATGTGAATAACTATAACAGTATAATGAGTGAAAGATAATGTACCTACCAAGCACTGCATACAGATATCAGCTGACTCAGCAAACTCAGGGCAATTAGGGAAGTAATACTTGAATCTCAGCCAGACATCTTCAGTGACTAGGCGCCGACAGTTCTCATCAGGGCTCAGGGTATCTAACCAAAATATATCACACATAGATCAGTAATCAGACTGACAGGCACATACATACGTACATGCATATTACAGCACACCACATGTGTTTGGCTTGCACAATTTTTCGATTTAATCGTGAAGTTCGATGTATTTTAAAAATCACGATTTTTACGATGTAATTGAGGGAAAATCAGAAAATCGTCAAAAATTTCATGTTTGTTTAAAATCTGAAGTGTGTATTTTCAAAGATAGTCTTCTCTTGGCCTACAAATAGACATTTCCCATGAGAAAACTGAAACTTTCTTAACCAAATTTGACCAAACAGTTTAAACAGTTAACTAGGAACTCTGCAATCTAACAAAAAATACTCTAAACCTACCATGTTCTGCGCACAGTAAATCCTCATTAAATCCTGGCTTTGTTTCCGTGTTCGCTTTACTACTCTCTGAATCACCATTTTCATTCAGCGTACAATCTTCATTCACCGGCTCTGTTGTTGTTGCATTTGTTGCCACTATTGGTGATGTTGTTGTTATTGTTGTTATTGGTGGTGGGAGTGTTGTTGCTGCCATTATTGGTGATGTTGTTGGTGATATTTCCATATCTGTCTCCGAGATATATTTGCTATACTCTCCCTGAAAATCACCTCCTGCTGTAAGTCTTTGTTCAGGCGAATCGTTCATTTCTGAAACCGATATAAATCCATTTAGTGGGGAATGCCAACAATGTTGACACTTTGACAGTCAAATGTCACAAAAAATGGTTTTACCACTGCTCTTAAGAAATGTCAATTTAACAGAGTAAGAGATTACATCTGATAATTTAATACTAGATTGACTGGCTCAGAACACAAGCCAGTCATTCCTGTGGTAAAATTTCAAAAACATTCTCACTGCCTAAGAATGAATGTTACCTGCTCTAATTTCAATATTCCAGACAAATTTTGAGATTTACCGTGTTAATCAGTGTTTAAGTTTCTACAGTTTTGCATAGTTGTACAGACACACACTGGATGCAATTATCTCCACATCAACAAATTTATTAACGTTTGCAGGAAAATAAAATCTTTTTTGTGAAGGTTAGGTCATCCAACCTGGCCACTGAAGCACTTGGGCAATCAAGTTCCCTCGGACAAATTTGGTTCAGCTGTTGGTCTAGATGATGTTTCATGGGTTTTGAATCAATTACCCAAGTGGTTTCAGAGATTTTTAAAGACATTTCTAAAAATAGGACAGAAATCCAAGATGCGCTAAGGATGCTTTTAAACAAATATAATTGAAATCGGCATATGCTCACTTGTCCAGGTAATGGCCCTTCTGGCGAAATGAGCTGAAAATAGCATTGATCCTCAAAGTTGTGTTGTGAGAAAAGACTTAGTTTTTAAAACTTTATTTGTCAAACTTTGTCAAACATGTAGTGATGCGTGTTGCGTGGAACATCAGTTAAAGATCAAGATTTGTTAAGACATCTTAGATTCGTGCTTAATGAATGTCTATTTACAGACCAAGATAACAGCTATTTTTTAAGATTTACCACTGGAATTACTGTCATACTTATCGAGCCAGTCATTCCACTGGTAAATTTTCAAAAGTAGCCTTCTCTTGGCCATTCATTAACCCTTACCACTCAGATGTCAACATTCTATCTGTTAATTGTGCCAGTAGCAAAGAAACTGGTGTACACTTTTAAACAATTTTGGTGGACGATGTTACTGTCTACGACAGCACCATCTTCCACCAGATTTGCTTAAAAATGAACACCAGTTTTTTAATTTGATGTGAGCTTGGCCATTCATTAAGTCCACAGTTGAGGATGGTTTTGGCTGGCTTGACAGTCAAAACAGTTAGTGACATTTTTTGGTTGTGACATCCGTTGAAGCGTGTACTTGAATGACAGATAAGCTCCATCCATGAAATACAGAAAGAAACGTAGAATGTGCAGTCAATGGCACACCATCACAAAACCACATCACCAACTTTGACATTCCCATCACCACCTCACCGGGCGTGGAGCCTAATTTAAACATCGCCTCACAAATTCGCAATTATATCAGCGCGCGTGCGCGATCACAATCATATGGCTAACTACCATGACAAATTTGATTGAATTCCCCAAAACAGCGGACAGAGACGGATGGATGGATAGACAGATGAACGGAGGAAATTGCAATATTCCCTCCATTTTTTTCAAAACACATGGTAATTAAACGAAATCACAGATTTCTTTTTTCACGAGAGAGTTGATACTTACCTCCCTAATACTCTTTGATATTGCCAAATATCGACTTTCACTCAATAAACACTCAGATTAAAAAAGTTAGGTGTCCCTACTGGGCAGGTAGTCAGATGTCAGTCCGGTGGATGCCAGCCCCAAACACGCACATGCGCAGACTAGTACTTGACTCTGACTAAATTTATTGGCTGACACTATGCAACTTTAAGAAAGCCTGAAGACCGAGCCTCTGTGGGGCGGAGCGGCTGGGTCCGTATTAGGGAGTTGAGTATCAACTCTCTCGTGAAAAAAGAAATCAGTGATTTTGTTTATTTCACTTCAAGGGTATACTTACCTCCCTAATACTCTTTGATATTGTCAGAATTCGTCAGAGAATTCGGCGGGAGGGAGGCGAGGTCAAAAGACCAGCTCTTTCCTATGCACTTTTCTGCATCTAAGGTACATAAACTTCTGAAATTGTGTGAAAACACAACCAGGGATAGATTTGAACATCGGCTAACACAACTGATGGCTGAGAGATGATCATATGTCATATGTGCTGCGTTAACACCCCCCCCCCCCCGACTTATAGCCAGCAATAGAGTTAGGCATGAGGCTATAGGCATCATTCAGGTGACAGAGGAAATCGGCTACTACCTGAATAGATGAATCTATTGGATTAATACATCTTTTTGAGCACCATTCTGCAAATCTGTTGATTTTATAATTATATGCTCTGGAGGTTGACCCCCTTGTGGCTTTTGCCATGAACATGGCTGCTTGCTCAGAAAAGCCCTCCTTAATTCTAGATTCTTTGACAACATCCACGCAGTCAATTGGAACATTGACGGATTGTTGTGAAGGGCCTTGCCCTGGAAGATAATATTGTCCATCAGAGGCAGAGGAACTGGATAGCAGACCAGAAGGTCCAGCAGATTCGTATACCATGATCGGCTTGGCCAATTTGGGGCGATCAGAAGCACTTGGCACTCCTCCTGTCTGATTTTCTGAAGAATTTTTGGAATCAGGATTGCTGGAGGGAATGCATATGCATACATTCCCACCCAGCTGATAGCTAACGCATCTGTTACGATAGTGCTCGGATCTGGAATCGGAGAGACATATGTCATCATCTTCGCATTCGTCTTCGTTGCGAATAAAACTATATTGCATTTCCCCCAGTGGTTGAACAGACGATCCACCACACATTGATTTAGTTGCCATTCCATAGGTAAAACACTCATCCTTCGGCCCAATGAGTCTGCTAGCAGATTTAACCTTCCCGGAACATGAACTGCTTTCAAGGTAATCCTGTGATTCAGGCACCAGCAAAGCAGTTTCCATGTCATCATACAGAGACTGGGCGACTTCGTTCAGCCCTGCCGGTTTATGTAAGTCACTACTGTTGAGTTGTCTGATCGAACTAGAACACTCTTGCTCTGAACTTTCTCTAAGAAATGTTCCAGGCCCAGGACTACTGCTCGTAATTCCAGTAGATTTATATGTTCTTTTGACTGTTCCAGATTCCAAAGCCCTGAAATCATGGATTCTTCCAGGCAAGCTCCCCACCCCTCCATCGATGCATCTGTATACATCGTTAACTGAGGGTGAGGAGGGGTTAGCATCACCCCCGCCAGGAGATTCTCTGTCTTCAACCACCATTGCAGGTGGTGAATTAGAGGCTCCAGCACTGACACTTTTGAGTCCAGTGAACCTGTACGCTGGGTCCATTGAGTCATGAGAAATAACTGGATCGGCCGCCTGCGTAAGGCTGCCTGAGGAATGACTGGTTCCAGAGAAACCATCAACCCCAGCATTCTCAGGTAAACTCATGCCAGGACATGACGACTGCTGCACACTGACTGTATTAATGAGATGAGTACTTGTACCCTCTCCTGAGTAGAATAAACATATCCCATCTCCAGATCGAAGAACATTCCAAGGTAAACAAACTTCTTGGATGGAGTCAGCTCTGATTTTTGAAAATTGATTATCCAGCCCAAGTCTGTGAGAGTTTTCAAAACTATCTCCAGATTTGCTGATGAACTTTCCTGATTGTGTGCTTTTAACAGCCAGTCGTCTATGTACGTGTGGACTGCTATGCTTCTCCTGCGTAGGTATGCTGTTATCGCAAGAACCATTATGATGAAGACCCGAGGAGCCATAGAAATTCCGAAGGGTAAAACCCTGAATTCCCACTGTCTGCCCTGGAATGCGAATCTCAGGAACCGACGAAAACTCCTCGCTATTGGAATGTGGAAATAAGCATCCTTCAAATCTATTGAAGCCGTCCACATTCCCTTCTCCAACCCTGCCAACACCGATTTCACTGTCTCCATTTTGAAACTGCGTGTGTCTATGAACTTGTTCAATGGCTTGGGGTTGAGAATTGGTCTCCACCCTCCAGTGCTCTTCATTACTAGGAACACGGTTGAATAGAAGCCTGGCCACTTTTGTGCCGGTTGAATTGCTCCTTTCAGTATGAAGGAATTTATTTCCTCCTCTATACACAACCGTTGATCTGGATCTCTTGGAATTTGTGTCCAGACTGGCACCAGAGACAGTCGCGATGGTGGGCCTGATATCCAGTCGGGATGATATCTGACTGAAAGCCATCGCAAGACTAAACGGTCCTGAGTCAACCGTCCCCCACTCTTGCATATGGTTGGCCAATCGGCCTCCTACAGGTCCACCTAAGGAGAGAGGTGGACATAAGAAGTGCAAGAGTGGGACTGTCTCTTGGTGCAGATGCACTGGAGTGGTTCTTATTGTGGTAACCGACCCTTCAGGTACGATTACCACGACCAGATCCTCGCGCGCCACGGCCCACACCTCGGTGCGCGGGCGGCTGCCTGGCTGGCTGTGCAGGAGCCTGCGCGACCCCCCCCTCGCTGCTGGCCGAAGCGAGCGCGGCCATGGCCGGCGCTGCGCTGGTGGATGGCCTCTGACCTGGCTACCGCCACCTCAAGCCTGCAGGGGATGATACGCAGGGGGAGCTGCGCGAACGCGCTCTCTGCGGAGCACTTCAAATTGCTCGCACAGCGCCCTCTGGTTATTGACCAGGGTAACCGTCTCTTGGAGGTGCTTACATCCCTCACCTCCAGAGACCAGGACCTGTTAGACGCCTACGCAGCAGCCTATTATACATGTCCTGGGATGGGCACAAGTTGTCAAGGGCAAATGTGCGCCTCTCCCGGACATTCGTGGTCACCGACCGGGTTAAACAGTCCAGAGCCAAGTTAATTCCATCTAGGATGGCTCTCTGGACAGTGGCCGGACTAGGCTGGCATGATGCGGATGCTGTTACTACCCGCTGTAACAGCTGGGAGACGTGCGAGAGCGATGAGATAGACGCCCTCAAACTCTCCTCCACATCGCGCAATGCGGTGTTTGCCGAATGCAAAGCACTCGAGCACAGCGCTCCCGTGTCAGACTTGGAGCCTGGCTGCATATCCTCGCCTAGCGCAGCACGATCATCCGCACTTGGCTTAGGCACCACACCGTACAATTGACATTGATCAGGTACGATGCGGCATCGCTTTGCCACCTCGCGACAACAATATGTTCGGCCGGTGGCAGAGATGTCATAGCGGTAACAGTCGGCTTACCTGCCAACCACGGGCGCTGGTCACGCTGGCTGGGCGACTGATCCACAGCAAGACCTGGCCTGACATTGATTAGCCACCGACACTGTCAGACCTGTCTTCCTCTGTGGCTACCTGCGAATGCTCTACAACACGAGGGCCTTCATCATCCTCCTGAGCAATTGCAGGCATGTGTGTGGCTGGAGAAACTGATACTCCTGGCAAGCCAGAGAAAGCATACGGGCCTGAAAGAACAGGCATGCTAAACTGACTGGCTTGACCAGGAGCAGGTGTCGTGGTATTGTGTGGGGAAAATTTTGCCACACCACGGCCCCGGCCAGCACCAGCTACACCATCAGCAAGCCGGGGTATGCGGTAATACGGGCCATCAGATCCAGCCCTGGCTACCTTCTGCGCTGTGAACGCTACTCCTGCATGAGTAGTTCCATGGACAATGTCGCCCGTATTCCCCGCGAGGGGTGCACATACGTCAATGTCCATGGCGCCAGAAGGAGAACCCAGCAGATAATCCTCTTCTTCCTGGCCAGTAACATTAGACTCCGGGTCAGCGAAGAATGCTAAGCCGGACTGGCCAGGAAACGTACCATAGGAGGAAGTGGTACCTATAGGGTGCGGATATTCCTGGCCTGATAAGCAGGCACTAGGCTCCAGCGACACCTGTCCACGAACAACCGGCGCGGCAAGCCTGCTGCCAGTGTCCTCATAGTGGGCTACACCCTCTAATAGGGCCACCTCTGAATCACGGACGAAAACTGGTAGGTCCCTAGGTAGCACCGATTCAGAGGTGGGGATTATCTGCTCCGAAGCAGACGAAGAGGACAACAAAGGATTTGAACCAGGAAGCATGCCACGAAGCAACTCTGGGACCAAATCCTTAATTGTCCTCTTCATCTCTCCCATCATCTCAATATAGACGGCCTCCATATCCATAGAGGACGAGGCCTTCCTCTTACCCTTCTTACAAGAACCCTCCTTCTTCAACTTCCTCTCCTTCTCTAGAGCCTTCTCTTTGGTCTGTAAAGATGGAAATTCAGACATTAGCTCTCCCCCCACCCCTTTTTACAGATCTCACAATTAAGCAATGGCCCACATGAGCTGCACTGGAAACATAGGTGGGGGGGGGGGGGGCGAATTTATCCTTCAGAAAGCTTCCACAAGAAAGACAACCAGGTTTCTGAAACAAGCCAGAAGACGAAGACAATGAGTATTTTTGTTAATTGAATTAGTAACTCAAAAACAAAATAAAAAGGGGGGGGGGGGGGGGCCCATAAAGACCCCAGCTAATAATCAACCAGCGATGGACAAAAACTTTATACATGTTAATAAGGTGCAAGGCTGATTATGATGTCATAACTTCAAAAGTAAGAAGTTAAATCGATCTGAAACAAACATCCAGATGCAAGGACGAATTGTATTCATAACCAGAACATCTTAACTGGAAACGATAGTATATACAGACTAAACGAAATCAAGGATTTCTTTTTTCACGACAGAGTTGATACTTACCTCCCTAATACTTTTGATATTGCTAAATATTGGCTTTCACTCAATAAAACACTCAGATTAAAAACAGTTAGGTGCCCCTACTGGGCAGGTAGTCAGAGGTAGTCCGGCGGATGCCAGCCCCACCACCGCGCATGCGCCGACTACTACTTCCTCTGACTAATTTATTGGCTGACACATGCAACTACCAAGAGCCTGAAGACCGAGCCTCTGTGGGGTGGAGAGGCCGGGTCCGTATCTAGGGAGGTAAGTATCAACTCTCTCGTGAAAAAAGAAATCCTTGATTTCGTTTATTTCACATCAAGAGTATACTTACCTCCCTAATACTTTTGATATTGCCAGAATTCGAAAGTGAATCTGGCGGGAGGGAGGCGAGGTCAAAAGACCAGCTCTTCCCTATATGCTTTCACGCGTTTAAGGCACTTATGACGTCTGAAAATGTGTGAGAACACAGTCAGGATTTGACAAACCATCGGATAACACAACCGATGCATGAGAGATGACCGAATGTCATATGCGCCCCCCCCCCCCCTTCCTGGGAGGAAGACTAGATGACCTCAATGTCCTATACGCTCTCTACGTACTAGTGCCAAGTACTATAGGACAGAGACGAAAAGGCTCCATTTTCGTATACTCTCTATGATGAACCACCTCCCACATAAACCATCACCATATTAATAATAATGGGTAACGTGACAATACAAGTAACAATGAAGAACACATGAACAAGACTGACCTTGTTGAACTTGGAAGCTGTCATCATGATCCCAGTAGAGAAGCCTGATGCAGTCCCGACAAGTGGTTGTTACCATCGCTAAATTGCGAAGTATATAAGCAATGCGGAAGCACTCCTCACAAAATCTAAAAGCGATTAATGTTTCAAAATCGACAAGGGTTAGAGGTGTCACGGAGGTAATGGTCTGTAAAACTTGACTCACAGTGCCACTGAGCCACGGACATAATGTCATCCACAGGGACCCCACTAAACAGGGCAGTGGATGCCACGACACCGCGGACACTGTGAGCCTTGGCCACATCAACCTGTCTCCCGATGGCGGATTTGTGACAAAACTGAATACACTCCACAATCCACCTAGAAATGGTGTCCTTAGACGCCCTGCCATGGGGTTCAATATATGACAACCATAACGCTGATAGGTCGGTACGCCACTCCGAAGTACGCTGTTTGTACCGGAGCAGCGCCCGGACGGGGCACCATGCTTTAGAATTAGGATCATATCTAGTTAAAGATGGCAAAAAAATAGGTTGACCTGGATATTTCAATGACTGATTCTTAGCCAAGAAATTAATCCTAGGTAGAAGCTTAAGGCCTTCCCCTGTAACCACAAAACGGTCATCCTCGGCTGATAAGGTGTGAATCTCACTCCTACGCCTTGCCGAGGCCGCAGCAATTAAAAATACAGTTTTAAGCGTTAACATTTTCATAGAAGTGGAACTAAGTGGTTCAAAAGGCTTATCTCCTAGTACCTGAAGCACCAGAGATAAACTCCAAGACGGAATCAGTGGAGGATTCCTTGGTCTTAGATTGCCCATGCCTTTAATTAATACATTTAATGTACTTACTTCATCACTCCCCCTATTAGCCAAGCAAGGGATAACAGTCATTAATGCTGATTTGTAACCAGCAATAGAGTTAGGCTTGAGGCTATAGGCATCATATAGGTGACAGAGGAAATCAGCCACTACCTGAATAGATGAGTCCATTGGATCAATACATCTTTTTGAGCACCACTCTGCAAATCTGTTGATTTTATAATTATATGCTCTGGAGGTTGACCCCCTCCTGGCTTTGGCCATAAACATGGCCGCTTGCTCAGAAAAGCCCTCCTTAATTCTAGATTCCTTGACAACATCCACGCAGTCAATCTGAACATTGACGGATTGTCGTGAAGGGCCTTGCCCTGGAAGATAAGGTCGTCCATCAGAGGCAGAGGAACCGGATTGCAGACCAGAAGGTCCAGCAGATCCGTATACCACGATCGGCTTGGCCAATCCGGGGCGATCAGAAGCACTTGGCACTCCTGCTGCCTCATTTTCTGAAGCACCTTTGGAATCAGGATTGCTGGAGGGAATGCGTATGCATACATCCCCCCCCCCCCCCCCCCCCCCCCCCCCAGCTGATAGCTAACGCATCTGTTGCGAAAGCGCTTGGGTCTGGAATCGGAGAGACGTACGTCGTCATCTTCGCATTCTTCTTCGTTGCGAACAAATCGATGTTGGGTTTCCCCCAATGGTCGAACAGACGATCCGCCACACATTGATTTAGTTGCCATTCCGTGGGTAAAACACTCATCCTTCGGCTCAATGAGTCTGCTAGCAGATTTAGCCTTCCCGGAATATGAACTGCCTTCAAGGTGATCCCATGATCTAGGCACCAACAAAGCAGTTTCCATGTCATCATACAGAGACTGGGCGACTTCGTTCCGCCCTGGCGGTTTATGTAAGTCACTACTGTTGAGTTGTCTGAACGAATTAGAACAATCTTGCCGTGAACTTTCTGTAAGAAATGTTCCAGGCCCAGGACTACTGCTCTTAGCTCTAGTAGATTGATATGTTCCTTGGACTGATCCAGATCCCAAAGCCCTGATACTGTGGACTCTTCCAGACAAGCTCCCCACCCCTCCATCGATGCATCTGTATACACAGTCACCTGAGGGTGGGGAGGGGTTAGCAAAACCCCCGGCAAGAGATTCTCTGTATTCAACCACCATTGCAGGTGGTGAATCAGAGGCGCCAACACTGACACGTTCGAGTCCAGCGAACCTGAACTCTGGGTCCACTGTGTCATGAGAAACAACTGGATCGGGCGCCTGCGCAAGGCGGCCTGCGGAATGACTGGTTCCAATGAAACCATCAACCCCAGCATTCTCAAGTAAACCCGTGCCAGGACATGACGACTGTCGCACACCGACTGTATTACTGAGATGAGTCTTTGAACCCTCTCCCGAGTGGGATAAACATATCCCCTCTCCAGATCGAAGAACATGCCCAGGTAAACAAACTTCTGGGATGGAGTTAGCTCTGATTTTTTGGAAATTGACTATCCAGCCCAAGTCCGTGAGAGTTTTCAAAACAATCTCCAGATTGGCCGATAACGTTTCCCGGGTGTGTGCTTTCAACAGCCAGTTGTCTATGTACGTGTGGACTGCTATGCTTCTCCTGCGGAGGTATGCAGTGATCGCGAGAACCACACGGGTGAAGACCCGAGGAGACGTGGAAATTCCGAAGGGTAACACCCTGAATTCCCACTGTCTGCCCTGGAATGCAAATCTCAGGAAGCGACGGAAACTCCTCTCTATGGGAATGTGGAAATAAGCATCCTTCAAATCTATTGACACTGTCCACATTCCTCGCTCTAACCCCGCCAACACTGAGCGCACAGTCTCCATCTTGAAACTGGGCGTCTCTATGAACTTGTTCAATGGCTTGAGGTTGAGAATCGCCCTCCACCCTCCGGTGTTTTTCGTTACTAAGAACACGGTTGAATAGAAGCCCGGGCACCTCTGCGCCGGCTGAATGGCTTCCTTTTGTATGAGGGAATTTATTTCCTCCTCTATACACAACCTTTGATCTGGATCCCTCGGAATTGGAGTCCAGATCGGCACAAGAGACAGTCGCGATGGCGGGCCTGTCATCCACTCGGACGATACCCGACTGAAAGCCATCGCAAGACTAAACGGTCCTGAGTCAACCGCTTCCACTCTGGCAAGTGGCCGGCCAAACGGCCGCCCACCGGTCCACCTAGGGAGAGAGGTGGACATAAGGAGTGCGAGAGTGGCACCGTCTTCTCGGCCTGAAACACCGGAGTGGTTCCCACCGCGGTAACCGGCCCATCAGGCCCGATTACCGCGACCAGATCCCCGCGCGCCACGCCCAGCACCGCGCGCACCATGGTGCGCGGGTGGCTGCCTGGCTGGCTGCGCCTGGGGAGCCTGCGCCCCCCTCGCTGCTGGCCGAATCGCACGCGGCCTAGACCGACGCTGCGCTGGTGGCTGGCCTCTGACCTGGCCAGCGCCACCTCGAGCCTGCAGGGGACGATACGCAGGGGGTGCTGCGCGAACGCGCTCCCGCCGGAGCCCCTCAAACTGCTCACGCAGCGCCCTCTGGTTGTTGACCAGAGTCACCGTCTCCTGGAGGTGCCTACATCCCTCACCTCCAAAGAGACCAGGACCTGTCATAGGAGTTCGCAGCAGCCTATTATACAGGTCCTGGGACGGGCACAGATTGTCAAGGGCAAACGTGCGCCTCGCCCGGACACTCCTGGTCACCGCCCGCGTCAAACAGTCCAGAGCCAGGTTGATACCATCCTGGATGGCTCTCTGGACTGTGACCGGGCTTGGCTGGCGTGAAGCGGATGCTGTTACCACCCCCTGTAACAGCTGGGAGACGTGGGACAGAGCAGCAATCGACGCTCTCCCACTCTCCTCCGCATCACGCAGCGCGGTATTAGCCGAACGCAACGCGTTCGAGCACAGGACACCCGTGTCAGAACGGGAGCCTGGCCGCGCATCTTCGCCCAAAGCCGCGCGATCATCTACGCTGGGCCTAGGCACCACACCGTACCGCTGGTAATCCAGGGGCACGATGCGGCAACGCCTAGCCACCTCGCGAGGGGCCTTCGCGAGACGCCCATTCGCCTTAATGGACGTCTCTGCCGCCTCGAACATGTCAACGACATGCTCAGCCAGCGGCAGAGATGGCATAGCGGTGGCAGTCGGCTTACCAGCTAACCACGGCCTATGGTCACGCTGGCTAGCCGACTGCTCCACGGGCAGATCTGGCCGAACACTTACCAGCCACTGGCAAGCGTCCGACCAATCCTCCTCCGTGGCTAACTGCAAGCGCTCTACTAGACGAGGGCCTTCGTCTTCCTCCTGAGCGCACGCAGTTGTACTAGACGGCGGATATGCCGATACCCCTGGCAAGCCAGGGAAAGCATGCGGGGCCCGAAAGAACAGGCATGCTAAACTCCCTGGCTTGACCAGGAGCAGGCGCCGTGGTAGAGCGCGGGGTAGACACCGCCCCACCACGGCCCTGGCCAACACCAGCGATACTCTCGGCAAGCCGAGGTATGCGGTAACCGTGGCCATCAGCAACGCCCAGGGTCACCTTCTGGACCGTGGATTCTACTCCTGCGCGAGTAGAACCATGGAACACGTCGCCTGTATTCCCCGCGAGGGGTGCACAGACGTCGTACTCCATGGCCACGTCCCCAGACGGCGACCATAGCAGGTAATCCTCTTCCTCCTGGCCAGAAAGGTTAGGCTCCGGGTCAGCAAAGAGAGCTAACCCGGACTGGCCAGGGAAGGTGCCATAAGATTTGACACCCGCGGCGCGCGGATACCCAGGGTCTGATGAGCAGACCGCGGGTCCCAGCAACAACCATTGTCCACGGCCCCTCGGCGCGGCACCAAGCCTGCTGCCAGGGTCGTGGACCGCCCCCCCATCAACGGGGCCACCTCTGAATCCCCCTCGAACAACGGAACGGACCTATGGAACTCGGATTCAGAGGCGGGGATCACCTGCTCCGAAGCAGATGCTGAGGACAACAAAGGACCTGGCCCAGGAAGCATGTCCTCTGCATCTCTTCCAACATTTCGGACCGGAAGGCCTCCATATCCACCGCGGATGAGGCCTTCCTCTTACCTTTCTTACCACCCTCCTTCTTCGCCTTCCTCTCCTCTTCCATCACCTTCTCCCTTGCCTGTAACGATAAAAAATCAGCCATTAGCTCACCCCCCCCACTGCTTACAGACATCGCATTTTAGCAACGGTCCACAGGGACTGCAGCTAAAACACAAATGCGGTGCAAAACGGTCCTTTAAAAACCGACCACAGGACGGGCAACCAGGTCTCTGAAACAGGACAAAGGACGAGGACAATGAGCAAGATAGTTACGGTTAGAAAACTCAAAACCAAACTAAAAGAGAGGGACAGGATCATAAAGATCACTAATCAAGAAGAAACCAGCGTTGGACAAAACTTTAAATGTTAATAAAGAGCAAGGCCGATTATGACGTCATCAATCCCTTAACAGAAATTAATCGGTCCGCAACAATCATCCAAGTGCAAGGACGAATTGTATTCATAACCAGAACATCCGCAAAAGGATATTCAGACTACACATCATCAGATACAGAATGATATACAATGGTAAAAAAACAGTCATTATTTTTTCAAATAATTCATATTACCTCATATCATTAATTAGATACCTGACACCATGTATAGACAAACCATCCACCGTGATGCACTGGAGCACTCCACCAAGACTACGCCTCTTCACTCTCTCCACCCTGGGGGAAGGAATTGGATCAAGAGGGCAAAGTGAGAAGACCTTTATCGTAAGCCTCCAACTCACTGAACATAGACTTTTTGGTTAGATAACCTAACAGTATTAGTAGGAAATGGAACCGTGGTGGAGAGAAACAAACCCTCCTGTGCTGAGAAGTCCACCAATACTCCAAACTGATACCTGTGGACATAAACACAAAGAGAATTTAGTCTTATAAAGCACCATGTTGGAAAAACCCAACTCAAACAGGCGCTATCATGGTAAGCGCGAGTCCCGGAAACACATTATACCGGGGAAAAAAACTCGCTAGAATATCATTGAAATCACCTGATAAAGAGCTCCAGTCCCCTCCTCTGGTGAATTCGTTCTCTCTGACATCTTTCCTCAATAGAATTGAACTCAACAGACGTGAAAATAGGCTCAAACGCGTAGAAAACTTGTAGATAACTGCAAGCGCATGTGAACCCTTTGCCAATAAATTAGCAAAGAGGAAGTAGTAGTCGGCGCATGCGCGGTGGTGGGGCTGGCATCCGCCGGACTACCTCTGACTACCTGCCCAGTAGGGGCACCTAACTGTTTTTAATCTGAGTGTTTTATTGAGTGAAAGCCAATATTTAGCAATATCAAAAGTATTAGGGAGGTAAGTATACTCTTGATGTGAAATATACAAACATCAGATAAACAATGATAAAATGGCAGCAGATTTCATATTTTCAAATATAATTGAAGTGCCTCATACCATAACTAGAATATCTGAGTCTTTAGCATAGACAAACCATCCGATCTAATGAACTGGAAGCTCCACCAACACTATGACCTCTTAACTCTCTCCACTTACAAGGGGAAGGAAATGGACCAAGAGGGCAAAGTGAGAAGACCTTCTTCCGAGGCCTCCAACTCACTGGGCATAGATTTTGGTTAGATAACCTAACAATGTTAGAAGGAAATGGAACCTTGGTGGAGAGAAAAACAAACCCTCTGACGATGTGCTGTCCTGTTTAATCATAGATAGATACCTGTGGACATAAACACAAAGAGAGATTAGTATTTCATAGCGCCATTTTGAAATAAACCCGTTTTCTAGGCGCTTATCACGTCTAATCACGAGTCCCGGAAACACATTACATCGGAACTAAAACACTAAATTAGACAAACATTTAATAGAAATCACCTGATAACTTGATCCTGGTCCTTCCTCAGAAGCTTTGGGACGATTAGACATGATTTCTAGATGGATTAAGTATGAAAATGAGCGTAGAGAAAATTTTCTTTGCAGAAAGAAAGCTTAAAGCATATGTCTCTTTGTGCCAATAAATTGGTAAAGAGGAAGCACTAGTCTGCGCATGCGCGAGGCTGGGGCTGGCATCCGCCGGACTGACATCTGACTACCTGCCCAGTAGGGGCACCTTACTTTTTTAATCTGAGTGTTTATTGAGTGAAAGTCGATATTTGCCAATATCAAAGAGTATTAGGGAGGTAAGTATACTCTTGAAGTGAAAAGTAACGTGCACCCAACCTGATGTAGGCTGTTCTAACATGTCCACATCAGCAATAAGCTCTTCTTGACAGCGACTTTGTTCTTCTGCTTCAAGGCGCTCTACGACCAATCTACGCCAACTTCTTAGTGATGACTTACCAACCCAATAGCACTTCTTCCTGCACATGACAAATATAGGAATTATTAGACATGCATGCTTGTTTACTTTCCTTCTATATATAAGACAGATTAACCCTTACACTCCCATGTCAAAGTTTTCAATTTTTTAATTAAATTAAAAGATGAACTGGTGTTCATTTTTCAACAAATTTGGTGGAGGCATAGACAGCAACAGCGTCCACCAAAATTGTTGAAAAATATACACTTTGCATTGCTATTGACATACATGTAGTCATGTCACATTTTATGCATCCTAGAAGGCAACGGCAAAGTCAACATTTATCTGACCAACAGTTTGATTTTAAGCACACGCGCATGCACTCACTCGCTCAATCGCTTGCATGCCCCCTGATTACCAAAGCATTTGAGTTGTAAATTCTGCAAACACGCTGACACTTAAAATGCTATAATTACCTCTGTCCCAGCAAATCCAGAAACACATTGACATTCAAAGTAAAGTTAAATTAGAATTAATGTTTAATGGTCAGCCATTCCAGTGGTAATTTTTCTACAATATTCTCTTGACCTGCAAATAGATATTTCTCAAGAACTGCAGAATCTAATTTTTACCAGATTAACCACTAGAGCTAACCAGAATAGCACCCCCTTAGCCACCCCGTGTTTGAGCCAGCCCTATTGATTACTATCTGGATATTAATTGGGTGGCTCTGTTATTATTTAGCCTGTACAACAGAATCATGACGTTCTAGCATTCACATCCTCATTTGCATGAGAACTGGTAGGATAGGAACCCTTTAATTGTCAAGATGAGTCAAAGAAAATCCAAATGTTTTGCTTATTGAACATCCATTTGCAGACCAAGAGGCTATTTCTGATAATTTACCACTGGACAATGCTCTTTTATTGTGCCAGTCATTCTAGTGATAAATTTTCAAAAATAGTCTTCTCTTGGCCTGCAAATGGGCATTCTTTAAGAGCACTACATAGGTCATTTTCGACTGGCTTAACGATGAAAGGATTAAAGATGAAAGGATTAAACGTTCAACAACACTTATTTCACAATTCATGAATCCAGTTTCTCAGTCAATCATATTCATGATGTCGTAATCAACCATGTGACGTGTGTTCAACTGGCATGTAAGGTCAAATACGACTGGCTAACAATAGTCAGTTTGCTGGTTTACTTAACATGCACAGTTGCTATGTCCAGACGAACGATGAACAGTTAACTATAGTTTGTTGGTACCCGAATCCCCATTGAATTACTATTACAAAAAATTTGGAGCCGGGTACCAGTCTTGAATAACCGTTTCTGTCGTCTGTGTTGATAGCCTACGAAAATGGGTTACTTTTGTTCGCTAAGATGTCAAAAACCGTCTATATGACAAAAGTGGGAAGGAAAAGGGCCTTGGGAACATTGATTTACCGTAGGGCTATCATAATTTCATCAAACTTACATAGGTTAGGGAAATATTTACACTTGTATGCACCTGTGCAAAAGTTAAGCACCACCATATTTTTACGCACATGCGAGGGTATATTCATGTGCTATGAAGAAAGCAATAGCATAAACATTTATGTACCCATCCATCTTAGTGCAAGAGGTAATAATGCAACTAGAGGAATGCTGATTATGATGGTGGGGAAACACTGTATGTTTTTGTTTGAACTTGAAAACGAGGCCTGAATATGGTTACGTTGACACAACTGACAACTATTGCCCTACAGTTGACACACGTGGCTAGATTGTCATTAATGGTGTCTGAAAACGAAGTTTAACATCTGTGCACGAGTTTGAGACTGTCATTATTAATACCGGGTATATCCACCTTGTGCCTGGATGACGGCCTGGACACGTCGTCTCATGCTGGTCACCAACCGACTGATACGCCATTGTGGTATTCGTTGCCATTCAAGATGGAGTGCGTCTGTTAATTCCTGTAGGTTCTGCACAGGAGGATCCCTCCTTCTCACCATGTTTCCCAGAATGTCCCAGATATGCTCAATAGGGTTCATGTCAGGGCTCCTTGCTGGCCATGGTAGGGTTTCGATGGCATTCTGGCGGAGGTATTCATGCACAGCTCTAGCACGATGTGGTCGGGCGTTGTCATCCATGAATATAGGGTGGGTTCCAGGTGCATGATTTACAAAATGAGGGACCACAACTCTATCCAGTATGGAATCTTGATATCTTTGTCCATTTAGTGTTCCAGGTACAGTCAACAGATCCAGCTTACAATCAAATGAGATGCACCCCCATATCATAACGGAACCTCCACCAAATGGAACTTCTTCCTTGATGTTACGTTGGTCGTACGCCGTGCGTCTGGACCTCCATACACAAGTTCGACCATCTGTGGCATGAAGCAGGAACCGACTTTCATCGGACCAGTGTACCCGTCTCCAGGATCTCATGTTCCAGTGTCTTCTTTCGTTGCACCACCTCAGACGCTCCTCTTTGTGGTGTGCAGTGAGGAGAGGACGTCTGACAGGTCTCCTAGCTTTCATGCCAGCAGCATACAGTCTCCTTTTGACGGTAGACATTGACACTCTATTGCGCGTTTCCCATTGCTGGCTGAGCACTCTGCTGTTGGTGAATGGAGATCTCCTAACAAGGCGTACTAGGGCTCGATCATCACGGGCAGTAGTCTTCTTCGGTCTTCCAGATCTAGGCCTGTCCTTCACCTCGTTAGTTTGCCCATGTTTTGCAATCAAACGACTGATTACAGTATGGTTAATGTTCAGCTGTCTGCCAATCTCTCTGCATGACATACCAGTGGTATGCATGCCTATGATTTGCCATTTCACACAATCACTTAACCTTCGTCTTGCCATAGCGGTTCACAATCAAGAGCTAATTCTCTCTGTACAAATAAACCACGGTCATGAACACAAAATTCCTAATCTTGTCGCCTAAATCTGTATGTAATGTTCTACACCTCAAACTGGACTTTTACATAACTGAACACGTGTGCTGTTTCCCGCCACGCACGGACATCAAGCGGCGTGAAGTCATGCATGCATGTGCATTTCGTACTTGGAATTATGTCAGCTAACGCGGGGACAAAAAGTATGGCAGCCTAGTTGTACCATCATGTTTCTACGTTCTATTGTTTTTGCTGGTGCTTAACTTTTGCACTGGTGTATATATGCATTTAACCATGGCAAGCGAAACCTATCTGCCATTTTGGATTTTACGGCAATTTCCTACTAACCATTTGGACACTGTCAAATTAGTTTCGAAATATTCTACATCTTACATATATAGTTTTCTGAAAATTGAGATTCAAAAGAGTGCTTAGGCAGCAACAACCCCGGTCAAATTAGTTAGAAAACATTTAACATCTTACCTGTATAATTTTCTGGACATTGAGATTCATCAGAGTGCTTAGGCAGTAACAGCACCCAGTGAAATTAGTTTCAAATCATTCAACATCTTACCTATATAGTTTTCTGGAAATTGAGATTCGGAGTGCTAAGGCAGCAACAGCGTCCGTGAAATTAGTTTCAAAATATTCAATATCTTACCTGCATAGCTTTCTGGAAATTGAGATTCAGAGTGCTAAGGCAGCAACAGCTCCAGTCAAATTAGTTTCAAAACATTCAACAGCTTACATGTGTAGTTACTTTGGCATTTAAATTCTAAGAATTCAGGTTTAAGTTAGAAATCGATTCCAACACGCGTAAAAAGTGGACAGAGCTTAGGCATAGCTAGAAATAGGTGGTGCATAGCTAGAAATAGGTGGGGCATAGCTAGAAATAGGTGGTGCATAGCTAGAAATAGGTGGTGCATAGCTAGAAATAGGTGGGACATAGCTAGAAATAGGTGGGACATAGCTAGAAATAGGTGGTGCATAGCTAGAAATAGGTGGGGGCATAGCTAGAAATTGGTGGGGCATAGCTAGAAATAGGCGGGGCATAGCTAGAAATAGGTGAGGCATAGCTAGAAATAGGCGGGGCATAGCTAGAAATAGGTGGGGCATAGCTAGAAATAGGTGAGGCTTAGCTAGAAATAGGTGAGGCATAGCTAGAAATAGGTGAGGCATAGCTAGAAATAGGTGAGGCATAGCTAGAAATAGGTGAGGCTTAGCTAGAAATAGGTGAGGCATAGCTAGAAATGGGCAGGGCATAGCTAGAAATAGGTGGTGCATAGCTAGAAATAGGTGGTGCATAGCTAGAAATAGGTGGGGCATAGCTAGAAATAGGTGGGACATAGCTAGAAATAGGTGAGGCATAGCTAGAAATAGGTGAGGCATAGCTAGAAATAGGTGGGGCATAGCTAGAAATGGGCAGGGCATAGCTAGAAATAGGTGAGGTATAGCTAGAAATAGGCGGGGCATAGCTAGAAATAGTCGGGGCATAGCTAGAAATAGGCGGGGCATAGCTAGAAATAGGTGAGGCATAGCTAGAAATAGGTGAGGCATAGCTAGAAATAGGCGGGGCATAGCTAGAAATAGGTGAGGCATAGCTAGAAATAGGTGGGGCATAGCTAGAAATAGGCAGGGCATAACTAGAAATAGGTGAGGCATAGCTAGAAATAGGTGAGGCATAGCTAGAAATAGGCGGGGCATAGCTAGAAATAGGCGAGGTATAGCTAGAAATAGGCGGGGCATAGCTAGAAATAGGTGGGGCATAGCTAGAAATAGGTGGGGCATAGCTAGAAATAGGTGAGGCATAGCTAGAAATAGGTGAGGCATAGCTAGAAATGGGCAGGGCATAGCTAGAAATAGGTGGGGCATAGCTAGAAATAGGTGGGGCATAGCTAGAAATAGGTGGGGCATAGCTAGAAATAGGTGGGGCATAGTTAGAAATAGGTGGGGCATAGCTAGAAATGGCCAGGGCATAGCTAGAAATAGGTGGGGCATAGCTAGAAATGGGTGGGGCATAGCTAGAAATAGGCGGGGCATAGCTAGAAATAGGCGGGGCATAGCTAGAAATAGGCGGGGCATAGCTAGAAATAGGTGAGGCTTAGCTAGAAATAGGTGAGGCATAGCTAGAAATGGGCAGGGAATAGCTAGAAATAGGTGGGGCATAGCTAGAAATGGCAGGGCACAGCTAGAAATAGGTGGGGCATAGCTAGAAATAGGCGGGGCATAGCTAGAAATAGGCGGGGCATAGCTAGAAATAGGTGGGGCATAGCTAGAAATAGGTGGGGCATAGCTAGAAATAGGCGGGGCATAGCTAGAAATAGGCGGGGCATAGCTAGAAACGGGTGGGGCATAGCAAGAAACGGGTGGGGCATAGCTAGAAATGGGCAGGGCATAGCTAGAAATAGGTGGGGCATAGCTAGAAATAGGTGGGGCATAGCTAGAAATAGGTGGGGCATAGCTAGAAATGGGTGGGGCATAGCTAGAAATAGGTGGGGCATAGCTAGAAATTGGCGGGGGACAGCTAGAAATGGGCAGGGCATAGCTAGAAATAGGCGGGGCATAGCTAGAAATGGGCGGGGGACAGCTAGAAATGGGCAGGGCATAGCTAGAAATAGGTGGGGCATAGCTAGAAATAGGTGAGGCATAGCTAGAAATAGGCGGGGCATAGCTAGAAATAGGCGAGGCATAGCTAGAAATAGGCGGGGCATAGCTAGAAATAGGTGGGGCATAGCTAGAAATAGGTGGGGCATAGCTAGAAATAGGTGAGGCATAGCTAGAAATAGGTGAGGCATAGCTAGAAATGGGCAGGGCATAGCTAGAAATAGGTGGGGCATAGCTAGAAATAGGTGGGGCATAGCTAGAAATAGGTGGGGCATAGCTAGAAATAGGTGGGGCATAGTTAGAAATAGGTGGGGCATAGCTAGAAATGGCCAGGGCATAGCTAGAAATAGGTGGGGCATAGCTAGAAATGGGTGGGGCATAGCTAGAAATAGGCGGGGCATAGCTAGAAATAGGCGGGGCATAGCTAGAAATAGGCAGGGCATAGCTAGAAATAGGTGAGGCTTAGCTAGAAATAGGTGAGGCATAGCTAGAAATGGGCAGGGAATAGCTAGAAATAGGTGGGGCATAGCTAGAAATGGGCAGGGCATAGCTAGAAATAGGTGGGGCATAGCTAGAAATAGGCGGGGCATAGCTAGAAATAGGCGGGGCATAGCTAGAAATAGGTGGGGCATAGCTAGAAATAGGTGGGGCATAGCTAGAAATAGGCGGGGCATAGTTAGAAATAGGCGGGGCATAGCTAGAAACGGGTGGGGCATAGCAAGAAACGGGTGGGGCATAGCTAGAAATGGGCAGGGCATAGCTAGAAATAGGTGGGGCATAGCTAGAAATAGGTGGGGCATAGCTAGAAATAGGTGGGGCATAGCTAGAAATGGGTGGGGCATAGCTAGAAATAGGTGGGACATAGCTAGAAATAGGTGGGGCATAGCTAGAAATGGGCAGGGCATAGCTAGAAATAGGTGGGGCATAGCTAGAAATTGGCGGGGGGACAGCTAGAAATGGGCAGGGCATAGCTAGAAATAGGCGGGGCATAGCTAGAAATGGGCGGGGGACAGCTAGAAATGGGCAGGGCATAGCTAGAAATAGGTGGGGCATAGCAAGAAATGGGCAGGGCATAGCTAGAAACGGGTGGGGCATAGTTAGACATGGAGCATTGTCATAAAATCATAATGTGAAAATAATATAAATAATTCTTATAACTTGAGCTCACCCTTCTATGGTCTGTTTTAGCGACTGTTTGATAAATTTCTGGTCCTCTTCCAGATGGACGTTCGTTCTGATAAGATGACATCTCTGCCTGACACAGTCTGTACAGAGCCTGAGGAAAGACCATTACAACTTGATCATACATAAACAAAGAACACACAGAACAAGAAAATCTCTTCACAACTCAAGGATCCATTTCTAGCTATGCCCAGTCCATTTCTAGGTAAACTCTGCTGTTTTGTACACGTTGGGATCGTCAAGTTTTACACATTGAAACTTGAATTCTCAGAATCTCATTTTGAACATGTCCAAGGTAATAATACAGGTAGGCTGTTGAATATTTTGAAATAAATTTGCCTGGGGACTATAGCAGCAACAGTGCACAGTCAAATTAGTTTCAAAATATTCAACAGACTGTTTATTAAAGAGTAAATTCGTACACTTGACGGACAACACAATGTTCATGATGGAGCTAGATACATCATTCATGGCATATTTTGAACGTGACATCAGCCTACATATGACCTAATTGATTACGTCGCAATATACTTGAGTGACAGGTTGGATCTATCTATCTATCTAGGGCTACTGTCCTATAAGGATTTATGCTCGTTTCATTGCAGTACAGTTCATAAATAAGTTAACATTATTCCAAAGCAAAACACATAAACATGTTAGTTAGTAAGAAATGCTCAGCTGAATAATTTGAACATAATTGGATTGGAAGATATTGCTGTCTTAGGAAACAATGTTTTCCAATCCAATATTGTGTTCAAAATATTCAACCGTACAATTTATTTTGTTTCGGAAACATCCTAAGTTATTTCTGTACTGTCCACCAAAACCAAGGTTGGCAATCTGACACTGGGCGGTACTCCACTCGAGTACGAGGACCAGCAGACATACCTGGGAGTCACCTATGACAGAAGATTAACATGGAAGGAGCACATGCAGAACGCAGAGGCAAAGGCCAGAAGGAAGCTAAACATCATGAGGAAGCTGGCAGGAACAAAGTGGGGTGCCAATGAAAGGATCCTCAAGACCATCTACCTAGGTGTCGTACGACCACACCTTGAGTATGGATCCAGCTCATGGATGACAGCAGCTAAATCTCATCAACAGAACCTCGACAGAGTACAAAACCAGGCACTGCGCATCATCACTGGTGGAATGAGATCAACACCAACAGAAAAAATGGAGCAGACAGCAGGCATCCCCCCACTTAGTAAAGGAAGGGAATGCAAAGCACTGATCCAAGCTGCAAAGTTCAAATCGTTCAACAACCACCCGATGAAGATCAGGCAAGCACAGCTGTCATCAGGAAGACTTAAAAGATCAAGTTTTGTGAAAGAGACAAAAGCACTTCAAAGGAAACACCAAGAAATGTTGCCAGCACAAATAGAAGACCCAAACCACACCCTTGATCCTCCACCCTGGGAAAACAAATTAGAGAGCATAGCTATTCGCACAACAGTACCTCATCTCACAACCAAAGATGAACACAGTGATGTGAGCAAGAAGGCCCTGACCCTAGCCATGCTGGAAGAAATGTACCCTCAGGAGACATGGATAAGGATATACACAGATGGATCAGCCAAAGATGCAATTAGGAGCGGAGGTGCCGGACTGCACATACAGTATCCAAACGGACAACATGAGTCAGCTGCAATACCGACAGGCAAACACTGCACAAACTACAGAGCTGAAGTCGAAGCACTGGTATCATGCAGCTAATACCATCAGCAGAACAGCAGACCCTATTGCACAGATTGTCTTTTTATCTGATGCCCGCTCCGTCCTTGAGGCTATCACCAAAGGTAAGCTGCCACAACTTGAAGAAGCACTACAAACCATCAAATGCTTTCGGATAGCATTGCAGTGGATCCCCTCACACTGTGGAGCCCAAGGAAATGAGGAAGCAGACAAGATGGCAAAGGTGGGTGCAGAAGAGAATCAGACAGAAAACATGGTTACGCATACAGAGATGAAGACTATCATCAAGTCACTCTATAGAACACCTCAATCAGAAGATGCCTACCATGAATCTCTCGAGGCCAGAGCAAGTGACCATTTTTTGTCTCAGAACTGGACACAACAGACTAAACCAACACATGTACAGGCGGTTCCACCGTACGACATCGGCCGCTTGTCCTTGTGGAGAAGCAGAACAGACCACAGAGCACATACTTCAATGTTGGAGTACGTATCAGCTGCTGAGAGAAGAGATCTGGCCTTTGTCAACCTCTTTTCTTGAAAAGCTGTATGGGCCTGTGGAAGAACTGCAGAAAACCACAGATTTCATCTTGAGAACGGCTCTCCAAGTGTGCTACCACCAATCAAAAAGAAGAAGAAGAATTTCTGTACTGATCAATGGCAAATCCCGGAAAAAGTATATCCGTTACGCTGTATAGCATATTCCATTGAATATTTTGAAATTAATATGACTGAAAGGCTTTGTCAGCAGTGGCTTTCAGATCACATTAATTTCAAAATATTCAACAACTTTTCAGTTTGTTTGCCATTAGATTTAGGTATGGGGAGCTTATTGGTGAAAAGGATAAGCTGATACAATATAGATCTCAAATTACTTGGGACGCAGATTAAGAGCAATATTTGACAAAACTAATGACTGGACACATGCAGCATTGAGGGGCTCACTGTTGACTTTTAACAATATTCTTCTCTTGGTCAGCAACATTGTCCATCTTAAAGTTTCTTATTAAATATTTGGACCATTAACCATTTAATGGTCAAGCGGGCCAAAAATAGCTTTTACACTGACCGTAAAAAATGTCCAAGTGCTGGCAAAGAATTTTTTTAATTCAGCGCTGGAATGACTGGATCGCTAAACGAGCCAGTCGCCTCGCTAAACGAGCCCGTTATTGCAGTGGTAAATTGTCACAAATACACTTCTTTTGGCCATGGTCATTTGCAGGTTAATTTACCATTGGAATTTACAATGATAGCTTCTGGTTGGCCTGAAAATGGATCATTCTCAAGACCACTGCAGTGGCTATCTTTTTCTGGCTTTTTGGATTAATCAATCAGTGTCCATTTGCAGATCAAGAGAATATTGTTGAAAATTTATCACTGGAATGACTGGCTAAGTTAGCGGTTATAGTCGGCTGCAAATGGACATTCGTCAAGGCCATTATTGAGGCTGTTTTGGCTGGCTTTCTCATTAGTGTGAATAAAGAGTCAAGTTCACACAAGAGGGGTTAGCACTTTAACACTGATATCAGCAAAAAAAACACTTCTGCAGTGGTCTTGAGAAATTACCATTGCAGACCAACAGAAGACTATTGTTGAAAATTTATCACTCGAATGACTGGCTCGAGAACCGAGCCAGTCGTTCCCGTGATAAATTTTCTAAAATACCCTTTTCTTGGTCCGCAATGGACATTTTCTATCAGGAGATTGAAATTGGAGGGTTAAAGGGTCAAAGAATTAACCCTTTAATGGTCATACCGGCCAAAATTGCCCTCTACTATGGTCTTATGGAATGCTCATTTACAGGCCATGAGAATACAATTTTTGATAATTTACCACTGGAATGACTGGCTCGATAACCGAGCCAGTCATTCTAGTGATAAATTTTCAAAAATTGGATTCTTTTGGCCTGTAAATGGACATTCAATTAGGAAATATTTAACTTTTCTTGATCAAATTTGACCATTAAAGTACTTAAGTAATCAATGAAGATAATGAAACAAGAGTTCGTGTTTGTAATTTTTTCACTTTTCACTGTACGGTATATTTACACTCACTGAGTCAATCTGGGACCACCGTCAAATTTGGAATATAACAAATCCGCCTGAAATGTAAGAGAAAGCAACCTGTATTACAACGTATAAGCCACATAATGGTAACCTGTCCCTATAAACACGGTCACTGTAAACAGTACCATCTTCCACCAAAATTGTTGAAAAACGTACGCCAGTGTCTTTGCTATTGACACACTAAAAGATAGAACATTGACATCAGAGTGGTACGGGTTAATAGTTAAATTCAGTTAAGAATAGCAAAATAGTTGCTTACTGAACCATTGAATGTCCACTTGCACGCCAAGAGAAGACTATTTTTGAAACTTTACCACTGGAATGATGGGCTCAGTTATTGAGCTAGTCATTCCAGATGGAAAATTTTAAAAAATAGCCGTCTCTTGGCCTGAAATTTGAGATCGCTGTATAGGCAGGTTTTAGTCGGCTTCATCATCAAAAGGTTATACAAGTCAGTTGGCATATGAAATGACAGTTTGAGGGCGGAGGGGGATGGGCACACGAGGGCGATTAAATCAATGTGTGGGCGTAATAGCCATCCATCTTCAAGAGGCACTATCATGTGACCACACACCCACCTCAGAAAAGCAAGTGGCTGATTTGAATTGGAAAACATTAATGAATTAATGGTCAAAATTTGTCAAGAAAACTTTAATTTGAGTCAGTAATTTAAACATTTTTGGGCAACAAGATTTTCAACATAATACATGTATCATTTGCCATTGCATTGTCAAAGTAACCATACTGTTCAAACTCTATCCATTCAGCATTAAAGAATATATAGACTATGAGCAAATAATCGTCCTTACCGCAGACTTATTTATGCACTTCAGTTTGTTCACGAAATCAGGATTAACACTGAAATATGAAATTATAATAAAACTGAAACATCCTGATAGCCTTAGATAATAAATTGAATTTAAATTAAAGTTGGTTTTATTATTATTACTATGAGGCACAGCAGAATATAAATTTTTCGTGATTCTGAAAGACTGAATACATTTCATGTCACATCACTAAAAGAGGTCAGGGACTGAGCCTAGATATGCTACAGTACAGGACAGAAATAATTTGCAAACAAAGAACATCCATCGATGGATGCACCAAGAAGTTCTACTCCACAGAGAAACTCTTGAAACTATTGCACAGACAAAAATTCAGTGAACCATGAAACATCGATCATGCTGACCTACTTTTCATATGCAACACACATTCAGAGTATAATACATCCAAAGACCAAGTTTAGTTCCCGTATACCAAATTCTTGAAACTACAGCCTGGACAAAAATCTGTAATGTTCAGTGAACCATGAAAAGTAGGTCAAAAGCATGTTCTGTGAACCATCAAAAGTAGGTCATGCTGATCTACTTTTCCTATGCAATACACCTTCAGCGTATAATACACCAAGTTTCGTTCCAATATACCAAAAAATCATGAAACTACAGCTTGGACAATGATTTTCTGTGATATTCAGTGAAATTTGAAAAGTACAAAATGTAGCTTGGCTGACCTACTTTTCATACGTAACACACATTCAGCATATAGTGCATCCATACATCAAGTTTAGTTCTCGTATACCAAAAACAGTATACCACCTTGACGAATCAAATGTCTATTGAAAAACTCTAACATTCTTCTAAATTCTTGAAAAACAGACAAATCACACAGAAATAAACTAATTCCAAACCATGTAAAATTATGGAAAAAAACACCATTTAAATTTTGCTAGAAACTGAATGCAAAGATGATATAGAACAAGGCTGCACAGTTTTGTTGGGACATTGATAAATTAAGACCATTGAGAAATGCTAACATTCTTCTAATTATTGGTCCACAATAATCTACGTCCAAAACCTATAAAAACATTGAAAAATTTTTGAGTCATTTTCATTCCGATGGAGACTGGATGGCATAAAACAAATCTCTAAAGTTTTATTGACATCGTATATGCCCTTGAAGAATTAACTGTCCATTGAGAAACTAACATTTACCTAATTCTTGGTGCAATATAAGCAGCGTCCAAACCGCGTAAAACGGAAGGAATTTGAACATCATTTCAATTATGATGGAACCTAGATGCAATAATGCTATCTAGATCAAACCTGTAAAGTTTTATTACGGTCAGATTAAGCCCTTGATGAATTAAATGTTAATTGAAAAACTTTTACCTAATTTTTGGTGCACGCCAGACGTTGAACATAATTTGGATCGCCACGTCGAGATTCTCCACTTCATTATGGGCTCGACAAAAAATGTCCTCGCTTGGTCTGTAATTGAACAATCCTCAAGACCACTGCAGACATGGCAGAAGCTGCTTTTCATCATGTTAAGTCCTGTTTCAAGACCACTGCAGACATGGCAGAAGCTGTTTTTCATCATGTTAAGTCCTGTTTCAAGACCACTGCCGACACGGCAGAAGCTGTTTTTCATCATGTTAAGTCCTGTTTCAAGACCACTGCAGACATGGCAGAAGCTGCTTTTCATCATGTTAAGTCCTGTTTCAAGACCACTGCAGACACGGCAGAAGCTGTTTTTCATCATGTTAAGTCCTGTTTCAAGACCACTGCAGACATGGCAGAAGCTGCTTTTCATCATGTTAAGTCCTGTTTCAAGACCACTGCAGACATGGCAGAAGCTGCTTTTCATCATGTTAAGTCCTGTTTCAAGACCACTGCAGACATGGCAGAAGCTGCTTTTCATCATGTTAAGTCCTGTTTCAAGACCACTGCAGACATGGCAGAAGCTGCTTTTCATCATGTTACGTCCCCTGTTTCAAGACCACTGCAGACATGGCAGAAGCTGTTTTTCATCATGTTAAGTCCTGTTTCAAGACCACTGCAGACATGGCAGAAGCTGCTTTTCATCATGTTAAGTCCTGTTTCAAGACCACTGCAGACATGGCAGAAGCTGCTTTTCATCATGTTAAGTCCTGTTTCAAGACCACTGCAGACATGGCAGAAGCTGTTTTTCATCATGTTAAGTCCTGTTTCAAGACCACTGCAGACATGGCAGAAGCTGTTTTTCATCATGTTAAGTCCTGTTTCAAGACCACTGCAGAGATGGCAGAAGCTGCTTTTCATCATGTTAAGTCCTGTTTCAAGAGCACTGCAGACATGGCAGAAGCTGTTTTTCATCATGTTATGTCCTGTTTCAAGACCACTGCAGACACGGCAGAAGATGTTTTTCATCATGTTAAGTCCTGTTTCAAGACCACTGCAGACATGGCAGAAGCTGCTTTTCATCATGTTAAGTCCTGTTTCAAGACCACTGCAGACATGGCAGAAGCTGCTTTTCATCATGTTACGTCCTGTTTCAAGACCACTGCAGACATGGCAGAAGCTGCTTTTCATCATGTTACGTCCTGTTTCAAGACCACTGCAGACATGGCAGAAGCTGCTTTTCATCATGTTAAGTCCTGTTTCAAGACCACTGCAGACATGGCAGAAGCTGCTTTTCATCAAGTTAAGTCCCCTGTTTCAAGACCACTGCAGACATGGCAGAAGCTGTTTTTCATCATGTTAAGTCCTGTTTCAAGACCACTGCAGACATGGCAGAAGCTGTTTTTCATCATGTTACGTCCTGTTTCAAGACCACTGCAGACATGGCAGAAGCTGTTTTTCATCATGTTACGTCCTGTTTCAAGACCACTGCAGACATGGCAGAAGCTGTTTTTCATCATGTTAAGTCCTGTTTCAAGACCACTGCAGACATGGCAGCTGTTTTTCATCATGTTAAGTCCTGTTTCAAGACCACTGCAGACATGGCAGAAGCTGCTTTTCATCATGTTAAGTCCTGTTTCAAGACCACTGCAGACATGGCAGAAGCTGCTTTTCATCATGTTAAGTCCTGTTTCAAGACCACTGCAGACATGGCAGAAGCTGTTTTTCATCATGTTAAGTCCTGTTACAAGACCACTGCAGACATGGCAGAAGCTGCTTTTCATCATGTTAAGTCCTGTTTCAAGACCACTACAGACATGGCAGAAGCTGTTTTTCATCATGTTAAGTCCTGTTTCAAGACCACTGCAGACATGGCAGAAGCTGTTTTTCATCATGTTAAGTCCTGTTTCAAGACCACTGCAGACATGGCAGAAGCTGCTTTTCATCATGTTAAGTCCTGTTTCAAGACCACTGCAGACATGGCAGAAGCTGCTTTTCATCATGTTAAGTCCTGTTTCAAGACCACTGCAGACATGGCAGAAGCTGCTTTTCATCATGTTAAGTCCTGTTTCAAGACCACTGCAGACATGGCAGAAGCTGCTTTTCATCATGTTAAGTCCTGTTTCAAGACCACTGCAGACATGGCAGAAGCTGCTTTTCATCATGTTAAGTCCTGTTTCAAGACCACTGCAGACATGGCAGAAGCTGCTTTTCATCATGTTAAGTCCTGTTTCAAGACCACTGCAGACATGGCAGAAGCTGCTTTTCATCATGTTAAGTCCTGTTTCAAGACCACTGCAGACATGGCAGAAGCTGCTTTTCATCATGTTAAGTCCTGTTTCAAGACCACTGCAGACATGGCAGAAGCTGTTTTTCATCATGTTAAGTCCTGTTTCAAGACCACTGCAGACATGGCAGAAGCTGCTTTTCATCATGTTACGTCCTGTTTCAAGACCACTGCAGACATGGCAGAAGCTGTTTTTCATCATGTTACGTCCTGTTTCAAGACCACTGCAGACATGGCAGAAGCTGCTTTTCATCATGTTAAGTCCTGTTTCAAGACCACTGCAGACATGGCAGAAGCTGCTTTTCATCATGTTAAGTCCTGTTTCAAGACCACTGCAGACATGGCAGAAGCTGTTTTTCATCATGTTAAGTCCTGTTTCAAGACCACTGCAGACATGGCAGAAGCTGTTTTTCATCATGTTAAGTCCTGTTTCAAGACCACTGCAGACATGGCAGAAGCTGTTTTTCATCATGTTAAGTCCTGTTTCAAGACCACTGCAGACATGGCAGAAGCTGCTTTTCATCATGTTAAGTCCTGTTTTAATCGCTTTTGCAAATCACATATTCCAAGGGTTATATCTCTGGACATTGGATATTTTGAAAATAATTTGACTAACATTTGTTGGTGGTGATGCCACCAATTCACCACCAACAACTTTCAGTCAAATTCTTTTCACAATATTCAATAAGTCAAGTTTTTTCATTGGAATTATTGTCTGGTGGCTCATAGTAGCGAGACTCTTAATTTGCCAGCATGCAGCCTTAAAACATACCATTTATGGTGGCACTGATACTTCTCATGTTTGATGACTGTTGCCTTTCTAGGATTATTCAGCCATGATTTGATCCACTCTACGCTAAGCCATTCAAAATTCTCCGGCCCTGTGAAACAACATCACTAAATGCATAAATGTATAGGTATCCCTCGCTGACATACATCTGATACACGTCGAGGCAGAAATCGCAGAACTAGCCTGTAATTTATTATATTATTCATGATGGATTTCTAATAAATTCTACATGCAATGTATTGTGATGCCTACATTTATGGTTAAAACTTCAATAACGGTGACTTTAAATTATTTACGGTGGATTTCATGAATTCAAGTTGTTTTTCTTTGTAATATAAAATAATTTTCCCATCTACATACTGTATTACTAATACAATTTCTGTCATTTTATGCTAACTTTGTAATTGAAACGAAGACCTATATTCATTTTCTGTGGACACGCTATTTTCAATGCCTGGCTAACAGCCTGTCTATTCGTACAGGCAAAATTTATATGTGTACTGTAGTCATGTATGCACCAATCTTACCTGTTTCTGGCTGAATAGCCATTGTCTGGTAGGTATGCTTGACCTCCTCTTGATTGTTTTTACCTGTCGATACATTGTTCTCCTGCAAGACAAAAAGCATGGCATATCACCAGCTGTGGGATGTTTAGTCCTTGATTTCAAGTTCATGTCTCATGATAACATGCTTCAATAAGGTTCTTCTGCCAAAGCATATTCACAAACAAGGTTGTATCTTTTATTCAGTCCCTTCACACCACGTTACACTCGTGGCCCACAGGTAAATAGTCCACCTCGTACAGCAAGGACCTCTGGTTTGAATCCTTGCTCAGCATCATGTAGTATCCAAGAAGAACCAAACTGGTTGTGGAGTGGAGGCATCTCATGACGCATAAATAATTCATTTGTTAGATTTGTAATTGTTATTATTTAACAAATATATTTAAGGCTTAGAATACAAACTGTAAACAAAGCCAAGTTAAAGGTCAAGTTTGACTGACTAACCATAGTTAACTATAGTTAGCTAAATACCAGTCGAAATTGAAATAGATAAGTAGCTAGTTAACTATAGTTGACTAGCCACCCAAACTCGGTCGCAAATGGCTAAGATGAAATTAATGCAACATTCTAAATGGTTTGCCACGAATAAATGTATATACATATATATACAAGAGCTCTGGAAACTACACTATAATACACCGATTCAATAAACAGTAATGGAGTTACCAATTTCAAGACGGCCACCCTTGGCTGGCGGCTATCTTTGGATTTCCAATCATCCTCGATTTCAATAGGTTTCTTCTCCAGACCTAGTCTAACTATCACATAAAGTTTCAAAGCAATTTGATAAACGGCAACAAAGCTATCATTAGGAAAGCAATTTTCAAGCTGGCCGCCGGTGGCTGATGGCCATCTTGGATTTTGGTTCATCGGCGATTTCTATAGCTTTCTTCTCCAGACCTAGTCCACCCACCCTATGAAGTTTCAAAATAATCTGATAAACGGTAACGCAGATATTATCCGGAAACTAATTTTCAAGATGGCCACCGGTGGCCATCTTGGATTTCAGATCATCATCATTTTCGATACGTTTCTTCCTCAGACATAGTCCAACCACCCTTTGAAGTTTCAAAGCAATTTGATAAACTATTCTCATCCGGAAACCACTCTGCTGCCAGTCCGTCCAGCTGCTTACCCGCCAGTCTGGATGGCGACATGGCAGAATACAATGCCAATTTTTTGGTATGGTATAGAGTAAATATTTCCCTAAGTAACATAGATTTTATGATATTATACTTCTCTATTGCATGTCAATGTTACGAAGGCTTTTCCCATCACACTTTATCTCATATGGACGCTTATTTGCTTATTGACGGCTTAACGGACAAAAATAACCCAGTTTTTAGGTCATCAAAACAGCCGACGGAGTTATTCGAGACTGGTACCTGGCTCCTAACCTTCTGCAGGACATGTAATAATCTATTGGGAAATTGTGTACATATATGCATGTACCAACTAACTATAGTTAACTATCCAGCATTCGTCTGAGCAAATGTACATGTCCAGCAAACATGCATAATGATTAATTTCAGCCAGTCAAACTTGATCTGAGCAACATAAATGGTGAATACAGAAATATATTTCTGCTAACCCTGGGGAAAGCATAACTGCTTTAACAAGCGGCCCAAGGGGCCTGTATCGCTCACCTGGACCATAGGCATTTCAACTACAATGGTTATTAACAATAAGCAGAAAACGAGTTGAGAAGACTTGTAACAAGAAAACAGAGGCCATGTTTCTTTATGTATCAATTTCTATTGAACAAATTTTTATGGCCCTTAGTAATTAATATCATATCTCCCAAATTTTGGCCCAATCCGTTCATCGGCGCTGGACACAAAGTTGCTTTCATGAAAACCAGGCCATTCAAGATGGCCACCCAACCATTTGGTCAATCAAGTTCCCTTAAACAAATTTGGTTTAGCTCTTGCCCTAGATCATATTTCATGAGGTTTGCATCAATCCCCCAAGTGGTTTCGGAGATTTTTTGACATTTCTAAAAAAAACGGCCAAAATCAAAGATGGCCACCGGTTCTATTGGCTTCATTTGAACAAACTTAAATCTCCATGCCCTAAGGATGCTTCCTGCCAAATATAATTGAAATCGGTCCAGTAGTTCTCGAGAATAAGACATTTAAATTTCCCATTGCTTTAGTACAGGGGCTTTTGGTGGGAAGACGATCCAAGATTACTGCCAAAACGTTTATCCTAGTTTCGAAAATTGCAAATTTGAGTTCAGAATACCCAAAAACACATAAAACCAATTTCAGTCTCGAAATCCATCAAATAAGAAAAATTCAATATGGCTGCCAAACAAGCTATATTTTTATTGGCCCACAGTGGCCATGTTTTTTTACGTATCACGTTCCCTTAAACAAACCTTAATTGCCCTTAGTCCCTAATCATATCTGCCAAATCTTGGCCCGATCCCTTCAGCGGTTCTAGAGTAGAAGTAATTTTCACTACACCTAGATCATATTTCATGAGGTTTGCACCAATCTCCAAAACGGTTTTGGAAAAGATTTTTAAAGACGTTTCTAAACATTGGCCAAAATCCAAGATGGCCACCGTCCCAATTCGACGATCGACTTCGTTTGAAGAAACTTGAATCTCTATGCCCTAAGGATGCTTCCTGCCAAATATAATTGAGATCGGGCAAGTAGTTCTCGAGAAAACATTTTAAATTTCCTATTGCTTTAGTATGGGAATTTTTAGCGGGAAAATTATCCAAGATGGACGCCAAACCGTTTATCCGACAGTTTCAAAAATTGCAAATTTGAGATCAGAACACCCAAAAAAACCGTATAAAACCTATTTCAGCCTCAAAATCGATCAAATAAAAAAATCCAATATGGCCGCCAAACACGCTATATTTTGATTGGTCCACGGCGGCCATGTTTTTTTATGGATCACCTTCCCTTGAACAAACTTTAATGACCCTTAGTCCCTAATCATATCTGCCAAATTTCGGCCTGATCCCTTCAGTGGTTCTGGAGAAGTCATTTTCACTAAAACTAGGTCAACCAAGATGGCCACCGAACCATTTGATCAATCAAGTTCCCTTGAAAAACTTGGTTCTGCTCCGGCCCTAGATCATATTTCATGAGATTTGCATCAATCCCCCAAGCAATTTCGGAGAAGATTTTTAGACGTTTCTAAAAATCGGCCAAAATCAAAGATGGCCGTCGGCCAAAATTGGCCGATCGACTTCATTTGAACAAATTTGAATCTCAATGCCCTAAGGATGCTTCCTGCGAAAGATAATTGAAATCAGCCCAGTGGTTCTTGAGAAGTTGTTTAAAGCAAAAGTTGACGGATGAACAGTCGCCACGGCATAAGCTCACTTGGCCTTTCAGGCCAGGTGAACTAAAAACTACCAACATTTAACCACCACCTTCTGTATCCAGAAATTAGACTGAGAATTTGTGTTAAACGCAGGATTTAATCATTGAAAAACAGTTTTGTACCAAAGTCCCAGTGACCTTGACCGTAATTCTTTAATGGTTAAACCGGCCATAACTGACCTTCTGCAGTGGTCTTCAGAAATATCCATCTGCTGACTAGACTATTTTTGAAAATTTACCAACGGTAAGAGTGGCTCCATAATTTTCAAAAATAGTCTTCTCTTGGTCCAGCAAATGGACATTTCATGAGAAAATTTGAATTTTCTTGATCAGATTTAATCATTAAACGGTTAATGTGATCCTGTAAGTTCCCAACAACATAGCCAGCCATGTACCAAGCTTAGTGCCAATCCTGATAAACAGGCTGAGAAGTGGCTAACTAGAAAAGCATCCATCCCTCTATTGCATAAATATAAGTTAATTGACTTATACATGACTTACTCGCATGCTTATCATGTCCTTGACCCAGTCCTCAAACTTTTCATTGTCACTGAGAACGTAATTCTGCACATGTGCGGGTAAGAGACGTTCAAAGCCAGGACCCTCTGCAGGACATTCACCTGAAAAGACACACAGTGAAGTAATCAGGGTGGGAAATTAAGGTGTCAATAGTCATCAGAGCTTGAAATTAACCTGGATGAACCACTAGCCAGCAGGGCTTGATATTAGCCTGCATGAACCACTAGCCAGCATAGCTTGATATTACCCTGAATGAATAACAAGCCAGCAAAACTTGATATTAATCTGGATGAACCATGAGCCAGCAGAGCTTGAAATTAACCTGAATGAACCACTAGCCAGCAGAGCTTGAAATTAACCTGGATGAACCACTAGCCAGCAGAGCTTGTAACTAACCTGGATGAACCACTAGCCAGCAGAGCTTGTAACTAACCTGGATGAACCACTAGCCAGCAGAGCTTGTAACTAACCTGGATGAACCACTAGCCAGCAGAGCTGGATATGAATCTGAATGAGCCACTAGCCAGCAGAGCTTGATATTAACCTGGATGAACCACTAGCAAGCAGAGCTTGTAATTATCCTGAATGAACCACTAGTCAGCAGAGCTTGTAATTATCCTGAATGAACCACTAGTCAGCAGAGCTTGTAATTATCCTGAATGAACCACTAGCCAGCAGAGCTTGTAATTATCCTGAATGAACCACTAGTCAGCAGAGCTTGTAATTAACCTGGATGAACCACTAGTCAGCAGAGCTTGAAATTAACCTGGATGAACCACTAGCCAGCAGAGCTTGATATTAACCTGAATGAACCACTAGCCAGCAGAGCTTGTAATTATCCTGAATGAACCACTAGTCAGCAGAGCTTGAAATTAACCTGGATGAACCACTAGTCAGCAGAGCTTGTAATTAACCTGGATGAACCACTAGTCAGCAGAGCTTGAAATTAACCTGGATGAACCACTAGCCAGCAGAGCTTGATATTAACCTGAATGAACCACTAGCCAGCAGAGCTTGTAATTATCCTGAATGAACCACTAGTCAGCAGAGCTTGAAATCAACCTGGATGAACCACTAGTCAGCAGAGCTTGTAATTAACCTGCATGAACCACTAGCCAGCCGAGCTTGTAACTAACCTGGATGAACCACTAGCCGGCAGAGCTTGTAATTAACCTGCATGAACCACTAGTCAGCAGAGCTTGTAATTAACCTGAATGAACCACTAGTCAGCAGAGCTTGTAATTAACCTGCATGAACCACTAGTCAGCAGAGCTTGTAATTAACCTGGATGAACCACTAGTCAGCAGAGCTTGTAATTAACCTGGATGAACCACTAGCCAGCAGAGCTTGTAATTAACCTGGATGAACCACTAGCCAGCAGAGCTTGTAATTAACCTGGATGAACCACTAGTCAGCAGAGCTTGTAATTAACCTGGATGAACCACTAGCCAGCAGAGCTTGTAATTAACCTGGATGAACCACTAGCCAGCAGAGCTTGTAATTAACCTGGATGAACCACTAGCCAGCAGAGCTACAGTAAATCTCATAAATAGGCTAACATGACTCCAAAATAAAAACAGAAACATGTTAGTTGAATGTGATGTAATAAATGCTCTGTTGAATAATTTGAACATATGTGCCTTAGGCAATGATGTCTTCCAATCCAATTATATTCAAAATATTCAATAACATATTATATTCTTTTGTTTTGGAAACATTTATAGTTATTTCTGAGCTGTACTGCAGTGACAAGTAAACATTTACTAGTTAACGCCGCCTCTGCAGTGGTCTTGAAAAATGTGCTACATTTTCTAACATAGTCTTCTATTGGTCTTAAACCAGACATACGATAAACAAACATTTTTCTAGATCAATTTTACACATTATAAAGGGTTAGACAAACCACCATCTGTTTGGCTCCAAATGCTATACCATATGCAATCAAAGATCAGATCACATGGATATAATAATTCGATATTTATAAAGAGGTCACTTAAACAGGTTAAGACTGTGGGTCCGTAAGCTGGTCACTTAAGACAGGCTTTACTCTGGCTCCATATGGTGGTCACTTAAGACAGGCTTTACTCTGGCTCCATATGGTGGTCACTTAAGACAGCCTTTACTCTGGCCCCATAACGTGGTCACTTAAGAGTGGCATTTCTGTGGTTCTATAAGATGGTCAGTTATGGCAGATTTTATTGTGGCTCCACAAAGTGGTCAATTACGACACATCTTACTGTGGCTCCATTAGGTGGTTAAATAAGACAGGTTTTACTGTGGCTTCATAAGGTGGTCACTTAAGACACAACAGGTCTTACTGTGGCTCAAAAATGTGATCACTTAAGACATATCTTAAGGCAGGTTTTACTGTGCTAACGCATACGTACCTTGTTCGTTCTCTTCCTGTGTACTCCTCCTCTTGTACACCAACATGTACGCTGATTTGGAAGCATGCTGTCCCTTGGCAGTCTTAGCTCTCTTCGGTGGCTGTGTTTCACTGTTTTCTGAAATCAAGCAATAAATAACATATTAATGATTTATAATCAAACCATGCCAAATTTTAAAATGCATAAAATATCATCATTTGAAAGTTGAAACACATCCTTTGTAAGTTATTTTCAGTAAAATTTTAAAATTTAAATGCTCAAAAGATTTACATGTGTTTAATACCAATTAGCAAAAAGATGTAAGTAAGCACCCAAATCTTTAAATCTAAAGGTGGCCAAAATGACTTCTGCAATGGTCTTGAGAAATGTTCATTTGCAAGACAAGAGAAAACATTTTTATGGGGCCTCTACCGCCCACTTTGCAATGCCCATTTGAAGCAGGAAAATGATAAATATGAATAATGAAAATCAAAGCTCCAACTCTGAAAATTTTGACAGGAAATATAATCACGCCTGTAGGTTAGAAATTAAGGAATATTGTGGCCAAAATGCAGATATGGGGCAGGAACAAAAGATTTATGATTGCCAGTGACCAGGGAGATCAATTAGATTGAAAATATTTTTATTCCTATTCAGTCAACCACAAAACATTTATTTTGCAATTTTTTCTACAAAAATCTATCAAATCCAGTACAGCTCAGAAATAACTTAACATGTTTCCAAAACAAAATAAAACACTTGAATATTTTGAACATAATTGGATCGATTGTGTTCCAATCCAATTATAATCAAAATAATCAAGAGAACATTTCTTACAAACTAACATGGTTCTGGTTTTGCTTTGGAAGCATTCTAAGTTATTCCTGAGCTGTACACTAACACAGGGTTTGGACATCTTTCTATGTTTAAAATTCAATGACTTTTCCATGACTTTTCAGGAACAAAATTAACAAATTTCTTGTTAATATCTAGGAGATTTGTGTTTATGACATAGCGATATAAATTATGATGCGACTTATTCTACAAAATGTCTGAATATAGTGTCTTGCAACAAAAAAGTCAAGGCCTTGTTTTGATAAGTTGCTACCAGAATTTGTAATGCATATAGGTGATAGCGGGCAATTATGCCAACAGATTTCTTTTATTTTGAATGATTACCATTTTCCATGACTTTTCCCCATGACATGATAAAAAATATAGATTTTCCATGACTCTCTAGGCCTGAAATTTAAATTTTCAAATTCCATGACCAGTACAAACCCCGCTAACATGGCTAACTATAACTCAATTTTGATTGATGACCATGTGTTGCACACATCGAGGTCCCGTGGACAGGCTTGAATGGTCCTTAGTCTCTAAACCAGGAATCTGATCTGTCACTCAAGTATATGACATCATAATCAATTACATCACATGACATGCATGAAAGCTGATGTCACAATGAAAATGCATATGATGGATTTACTATTTAATAATAACTCTGTTGAATATTTTGAAACTAATTTGACTGGGTGCTGTTGCCGGCAGCAACAGCACCCAGTCAAATTAGTTTCAAGATATTCAACAGCTTACCTGTATGGTTTTCTGGAAATTGATCTATAGTCAGGGAGTGAAGTGTGGGTGAAGCTTAGCTAAAGATGGGTGAAGCTTAGCTAAAGATGGGTGGGCCAGAGCTAAAGATGGGTGGGCCATAGCTAAAGATGGGTGGGCCATAGCTAAAGATGGGTGAAGCTTAGCTAAAGATGGGTGGGCCAGAGCTAAAGATGGGTGAAGCTTAGCTAAAGATGGGTGGGCCATAGCTAAAGATGGGTGAAGCTTAGCTAAAGATGGGTGAAGCTTAGCTAAAGATGGGTGGGCCATAGCTAAAGATGGGTGGGCCATAGCTAAAGATGGGTAGGCCATAGCTAAAGATGGGTGGGCCAGAGCCAAAACTGTGGTTTTTCCATACATAGATATTGACTGTGGTAAGTCACATGCTCTCTACCTTGCCATGTTTCCTCTTCATTGGACAGCTTTAACGCTTTACCAGCAATCTTCTGCACAGTTTCATCATTGAATTTATACCATGTTTCATGGCCGCGGATGTGAGCCGTATAATGTCCACTGTATGCACTAAGACCTTGGTGAATGAGGACAGCATTCAAGTCGTATAACTCAGTGTTGTCTGAAATATCACGATAAAAAGACAAATATTAAGATATTGCAACTATATACAGTCATAAGTTTTATCTCATAGAATGCTCCTTTCATTGCTCTACAATTCATATTTCCATACAGTACCAAGGATCACAGATTCATCAGTCACTGGAATGGCTGGCTCGATTATGGAGCTAGTCATTTCAGTGTTAAATTTTCAAACGCAATCTTCCCGTGGCTGGCAAATTTCTTAAGACTGGTTTAATGCAGTCGTTTGAAGAAGGTTGTACCACCTCCAAACCTCAGTTTTCAAGGGAAGAGTATATAAAAGGAAGGCCAGAACAGGACTTTAGCATCAAGAATAAACCAACACTAAAGTTGGCGTCGGGACAAACAAAGCACACCCAAGCTTTCAAGAAGGGAATTTAGAAATCATATTAACTTTTTCAATGTTAAAATCCTTGAAAAACAACATTCTTTACGATGTATAGCGATATTGTGCTGAATATGTTAAAATCCTTGAAAAACAACATTCTTTACGATGTATAGCGATATTGTGCTGAATATGTTAAAATCCTTGAAAAACAACATTCTTTACGATGTATAGCGATATTGTGCTGAATATGTTAAAATCCTTGAAAAACAACATTCTTTACGATGTATAGCGATATTGTGCTGAATATGTTAAAATCCTTGAAAAACAACATTCTTTATGATGTATAGCGATATTGTGCTGAATATGTTAAAATCCTTGAAAAACAACATTCTTTACGATGTATAGCGATATTGTGCTGAATATGTTAAAATCCTTGAAAAACAACATTCTTTACGATGTATAGCGATATTGTGCTGAATATGTTAAAATCCTTGAAAAACAACATTCTTTACGATGTATAGCGATATTGTGCTGAATATGTTAAAATCCTTGAAAAACAACATTCTTTACGATGTATAGCGATATTGTGCTGAATATGTTAAAATCCTTGAAAAACAACATTCTTTACGATGTATAGCGATATTGTGCTGAATATGTTGAAATTAATATGACTGGAAGACATTTCCGCCTAAGGGCTCAACAGCTTTCCTGTTTGTTTACCCCAAGACTGAGCTACGAGGAATTTATAGGTGAAAGGGTTAGACAGTAATCACAGCTAGCAATGTTTCACTGGTTTGTTAATGAATTTCAATGCCATGTTAAACACCGGTCAGTTTTACCTGGCTTGTCTATGAATTTCAATGCCATGTTAAACACTGGTTTAGTTTGACCTGGTTTGTCTATGAATTTCAATGCCATGTTAAACACTGGTTTAGTTTGACCTGGTTTGTTAATGAATTTCAATGGCATGTTAAACACTGGTCAGTTTTACCTGGTTTGTCTATGAATTTACTCATGTCTAATGTCTCTGGAAACTGGATGCATGAATTAACTTTCGTCTTTCTACCAGTTTTTCTGAAATATAAACATGTACATGTATGTTGAAATGTTAACTCATATATGCATTTATAAATCAGACAAGTTATCTCCCTTGTAAAACACAGGCAGAAGAGGGTCTCGATTCAGTGGTCTGTTTTGAAAATGTACATGGCTGGTCATCTTCTAATAGCTATAGCTACATCAGTTTAAGAGGTATCATGACATGTGAGGTGTCAAATGAAAGAAGAAATGATTAAAACTACGTAAGAATATTTATTATATGTGAAGGCAAACTTGTCTAATTCTTTTGAGTGTTATAGATAACAGGGTGAAATATAGAGGTAACCGGTTCCGCTTCAAACTGGTTTTTACGAATCTTTTTTAGCATGTTGCTGCTCACTGGTGTCATATATTCAGGATATGATATATGCATTTCATAGTACATTATCTGAGATGTAATAGCAGCACAAAAGTCCATCAGTTAGACCTTATAACTGTTCCTCGTAATCATTTAAACAAGAGCAGGTAATACTGTAACCTTGGCTTCCGGTTAAGGGAGTAGTTTCATAAATGTGATAAAATTTCACACCAAGTTGAGAAAGTATATAGAAATTATACATTTTTAGGATGCTCATAAAGTGCAGTTTAAGAAAATATAAAGATGTAATGTTGGACTCTTTGTATCTTGAGACACATCATTAACCAGGTGAGAACAAAATGTAACTCCCGAAATTTATCTTCAAAAATCATGTAACACCTTTTTGCAAATTATTATAGCAGCTAAATACAATATAATTTTAGTTTTGAAAAGGTATTTTTTAAATGCTCATGAATTAACCTTTAGGACCTTAATTTATGTCCAAGTCTTCAAGAAACACATGTAGGTTCATGCATGCTGCACTTTAGTGAGAACAAAATGTAACACATGTTTTTCAGAGACATTTTACACATTTCACCCTGTTATCTATAACAATTAGACAAATTTGCCTCCACATACAATAAGTATAGTTTTAATCAGTCTTTCATTTGACACGTCACATGTCATGATACCTATTAAACTAATGTAGTTATAGCTATTAGAAGATGATCACCCATGTACGTTTTCGAAAATAGACCACTTTGTAAATCGAGACCTGTATGCCTGTTTAATAGTTCACTAAATTATTGAAATAAACGAAATCACAGATTTCTTTTTTCACGACAGTTGATACTTACCTCCCCAACACTCTTTAATATTCCCAAATATCGACTTTCACTCAATAAACACTCAGATTAAAAAAGTTAGGTGGCCCTACTGGCCAGGTAGTCAGATGACAGTCCGGCGCATGCCAGCCCCAACCTCGTGCATGCGCAGACTAGCACTTCCTCTGACTAATTTATTGGCTGACACACATGCAACTTAAGAAAGCCTGAAGACAGAGCCTCTGTGGGAGGAGAGGCTGGGTCCATGTTAGGGAGGTAATCATCAACTCTCTCGTGAAAAAAGAAATCTGTGATTTCATTTATTTCACTTCAAGAGTACTTACCTCCCTTCCGGCGGGAGGGAGACCAGCTCTTCCCTATGCGCTTTTCTGCGTTTAAGGCACTAAACTTCTGAACTTATGTAAAAAGACAACCAGGGAATGAGTTGAACATCGGATAACACAACCGATGGCTTTGAAAAGACCATATGTCATGCACTTGCCCCCAACCCATTTTCTTGGGAGGGAGACAGAATGACCTCAATGTCCCATATGCTCTCAACGTACAAGTGCCATGTACTATAGGACATCAGACGAAAAGGCTCCATTTTCGTATACTCTCAAGAATGAACGACATAAAAACACAAACCAGCACCATATTAGAACGAAGGGTTTACGTGACAAATACAATCAACAACGAACAACACATGAACAAGTCTGACCTCGTGAATTTCTTGTTGCTGTCATCATCTCCCCATTAGTGAAGACTGATGAAGATCTGACAAGTGGTTGTTTCCATTGATAAATTGTGATGTATATAAAAAATGAGACCTCATCAAAAATTGTACACCTAAATTATTTTTTCAAAATCGGTAAGGCAAGAGGATTTGAGGTGTCACGGAGGTAATGGTCGGTAAAACTCAACTCACAGTGCCACTGGGCTACCGACATAATGTCGTCCACAGGGACCCCATTAAACAGGGCAGTGGAAGCCACTATGCCCCAAACACTGTGAGCCTTGGCAAAGTCAACTTGTTTACCTGTGGCGGATTTATGACAAAACTGAATACATTCAATACACATGGAAACGGTGTCTTTGGAAGCGCTACCATGAGGTTCAATATACGACAACCATAACGCTGTAGGATCCGTCCGCCATTCCTGTGTGCGTTGTTTGTACCTGTTTAATTCGCGGACTGGACACCATGCTTTTGAATTAGGATCATATCTAGTCAAAGCTGGTAAAAATATGGGTTGACCTGGATATTTCAGACTGATTTTTAGCCATGAAATTTATCCTAGGTAGAAGCCCAAGGCATTTCCCTGTAACCACATAACGGTCTGCCTCGGCTGATAAGGCATGAATTTCGCTTCTCCGCCAAGCCGAGGCCGCATCAATTAAAAATACAGTTTTCAGTGTCAACATTTTCAAAGAAATGGAACTTAGTTGTTCAAATGCCTTATCTGCTAAAACCTGAAGCACTAGTGATAAACTCCAAGACGGAATCACAGGGGGATTCCTTGTTCTTAGATTGTCCATGCCCTTAATTAAAGTATTTAATGTACTTACTTCATCACTTCCCCTGTTAGCCAAGCAAGGGATAACTGTCATTAAAGCTGACTTATAACCAGCAATAGAGTTAGGCTTGAGGCAATAGGCATCATACAGGTGACAGAGGAAATCGGCTACTACCTGAATAGATGAATGGATTAATACATCTTTTTGAGCACCATTCTGCAAATCTGTTGATTTTAAAATTATATGCTCTGGAGGTTGACCCCCTTCTGGCTTTTGCCATAAACATGGCTGCTTGCTCAGAAAAGCCCTCCTTAATTCTAGATTCCTTGACAACATCCACGCAGTCAATCTGAACATTGACGGATTGTTGTGAAGGGCCTTGCCCTGGAAGATAATGTCGTCCATCAGAGGCAGAGGAACCGGATTGCAGACCAGAAGGTCCAGCAGATCCGTATACCATGATCGGCTTGGCCAATCCGGGGCGATCAGAAGCACTTGGCATTCCTCTTGTCTGATTTTCTGAAGAATTTTTGGAATCAGGATTGCTGGAGGGAATGCGTATGCATACATTCTCCCCCAGCTGATAGCTAACGCATCTGTTGCGAAAGCGCTTGGATCCGGAATCGGAGAGACGTACGTCGTCATCTTCGCATTCTTCTTCGTTGCGAACAAATCGATGTTGGGTTTCCCCCAATGGTCGAACAGACGATCCGCCACACATTGATTTAGTTGCCATTCCGTGGGTAAAACACTCATCCTTCGGCTCAATGAGTCTGCTAGCAGATTTAACCTTCCCGGAATATGGACTGCTTTCAAGGTAATCTGGTGATCCAGGCACCAACAAAGCAGTCTCCATGTCATCATACAGAGACTGGGCGACTTCGTTCCGCCCTGGCGGTTTATGTAAGTCACAACTGTTGAGTTGTCTGAACGAATAAGAACAATCTTGCCCTGAACTTTCTGTAAGAAATGTTCCAGGCCCAGGACTACTGCTCTTAGCTCCAGTAGATTTATATGTTCCTTTGACTGTTCCAGATTCCAAAGCCCTGATATCGTGGATTCTTCCAGGCAAGCCCCCCAGCCCTCCATCGATGCATCTGTATACACAGTCACCTGAGGGTGGGGAGGGGTTAGCATAACCCCCACCAAGAGATTCTCTGTGTCCAACCACCATTGCAGGTGATGAATCAGAGGCGCCAACACTGACACGTTCGAGTCCAGCGAACCTGTACTCTGGGTCCATTGTGTCATGAGAAATAACTGGATCGGCCGTCTGCGCAAGGCGGCCTGAGGAATGACTGGTTCCAATGAAACCATCAACCCCAGCATTCTCAAGTAAACCCGTGCCAGGACATGACGACTGTCGCACACTGACTGAATTAATGAGATGAGTTTCTGAACTCTCTCCTGAGTAGGAAAAACATATCCTGTCTCTAGATCGAAGAACATCCCCAGGTAAACAAACTTCTGGGATGGAGTCAGCTCTGATTTTGGGAAATTGATCATCCAGCCCAAGTCTGTGAGAGTCTTCAAAACAACCTCCAGACTGGCCGATAAACTTTCCTGGGTGCGCGCTTTCAACAGCCAGTCGTCTATGTACGTGTGGACTGCTATGCTTCTCCTGCGGAGGTATGCGGTGATCGCAAGAACCACACGGGTGAAAACCCGAGGAGCCGTGGAAATTCCGAATGGTAACACCCGGAATTCCCACTGTCTGCCATGGAATGCAAATCTCAGGAAGCGACGGAAACTCCTGTGTATGGGTATGTGGAAATAAGCGTCCTTCAAATCTATCGACGCTGTCCACATTCCCCTCTCTAACCCCGCCAACACCGAGCGCACAGTCTCCATCTTGAAACTGGGCGTCTCTATGAACTTGTTCAATGGCTTGAGGTTGAGAATTGGTCTCCACCCTCCGGTGTTTTTTGTTACTAAGAACAGGGTTGAATAGAAGCCCGGACACCTTTGTGCCGGCTGAATAGCTCCTTTTTGTATGAGAGAATTTATTTCCTCCTCGGTACACAACCTTTGCTCTGGATCTCTCGGATTTGGAGTCCAGATCGGCACTAGAGACAGTCGCGATGGCGGGCCTGTCATCCAATCGGGATGATACCCGACTGAAAGCCATCGCAAGACTAAACGGTCCTGAGATAACCGTTCCCACTCTTGCATGTGGTCGGCTAGCCGGCCTCCCACCGGTCCACCTAGGGATAGAGGTGGACATAAGGAGTGCAAGAGCGGCACTGTCTCCTTTGCCAGAAACACCGGAGCGGTTCTCACCGCGGTAACCGTCCCATCAGGAACGATTACCATGCCCAGATCCTCGCGCGCCACGACCAGCACCGCGCGCACCTCGGTGCGCGGGCGGCTGCCTGGCTGACCGCGCCTGAGGAGCCTGCGCCCCCCTCGCTGCTGGCCGAATCGCACGCGGCCGAGGCCGACGCTGCGATGGTGGTTGGCCTCTGACCTGGCCACCACCACCTCGAGCCTGCAGGGGACGATACGCAGGGGGTGCGGCGCGAACGTTAGCACGACGAAGCACCTAAAACTGCTCGCGCAGCGCCCTCTGGTTATTTACCAGAGTAACCGTCTCCTGGAGGTGCCTACATCCCTCACCTCCAAAGAGACCAGGACCTGTCATAGGCGTACGCAGTAGCCTATTGTACAGGTCCTGGGACGGGCACAGATTGTCCAAGGCAAATGTGCGCCTTGCCCGGACACTCCTGGTCACCGCCCGCGTCATACAGTCCAGAGCCAGGTTGATACCATCCTGGATGGCTCGCTGGACTGTGACCGGACTTGGCTGGCGCGATGCGGATGCTGTTACTACCCCTTGTAACAGCTGGGAGACGTGGGACAGAGCGGCAATCGAAGCCCTCCCACTCTCCTCCGCATCACGCAACGGGGTATTTGCTGAACGCAACGCGTTCGAACACAAGACTCCCGTGTCAGAACGGGAGCCTGGCCGCGCATCCTCACCCAAAGCCGCGCGGTCATCCACGCTCGGCTTAGGTACCAGACCGTACCGCTGGTAATCCAGGGGCACGATGCGGCAATGCCTGGCCACCTCGCGCGGGGCCTTCGCGAGACGTCCACTCGACTTAATGGACGTCTCCGCCGCCTCGAACATGTCAACGACATGCTCTGCCAGCGGCAGAGAAGGCATAGCGTTAGCAGTAGGCTTACCAGCTAACCACGGCCTGTGATCATGCTGGCTAGCCGACTGCTCCACGGGCAGATCTGGTCTAACACTCACCAACCACTGGCAAGCGTCAGACCAATCCTCCTCCGTGGCTAGCTGCGAGCGCTCTACAAGACGGGGGGGCCTTCGTCTTCCTCCTGAGCGCAAGCAACAGAGCTTGACGGCGGATACGCTGATATCCCTGGCAAGCCAGGGAGAGCATGCGGGCCTGACAACACTGGCATGCTAATCTCACTGGCTTGACCAGGAGCAGGCGCCGTGGTAGAGCGTGGGGCACATACCGCCCCCACCACGGCCCCGGCCAGCACCAGCGACACTCTCGGCAAGCCAAGGTATGCGGTAACACTGGCCCTCAGCGCCCAGGGCCACAGTCTGAACCGTGGATTCTACCCCTGCGTGAGTAGAACCGTGGAATAAGTCGCCTGTATTCCCCGCGAGGGGTGCACAGACGTCATAATCCATGGCCACGTCCTCAGACGGCGACCCCAACAGGTAATCCTCATCCTCCTGGCCAGACAGATTAGACTCCGGGTCAGCAAAGAGAGCTAACCCGGACTGGCCAGGGAAGGTGCCATAGGAGGTACTGGCACCCGCGGCGTGCGGATACCTCTGGACTGATAAGCAGCCCGCGGGTTCCAGCGACAACCGTCCACAGTCCCTATTCGGCGCGGCACTAAGCCTGCTGCCAGGGTCGTGGAACGCCCCCTCTAATGGGACCACCTCTGAATCTTCGAACAACGGAAGCGTACTAAGGAAAGGTGATTCAGAGGTGGGGATTACCTGCTCCGAAGCAGATGATGAGGACAGCAAAGGATTTGGTCCAGGAAGCATGCCACGAAGCAACTCGGGAACCAAATCCTTTATTGTCCTCATCTCTCCCAACATCTCGGTCCGGAAGGCCTCCATGTCCACCACGGACGAGGCCTTCCTCTTACCCTTTTTACTCACACCCTCTCTTTTCTGCTTCTTCTTCTCCTCCTCCACCACCTTGTCCTTCGCCTGCAAGCACAAGAATTCGGACATTAGCTCGCCCCCCCCCCCAGTGCTTACATATCTCGCAATTAAGCAAGGGACCACAGGGGCTACACTGATAACAGAGATGAGGCACAAACTTGTCCTTCAAAAACCGTCCACAGGACGCACAACCAGGTCTCTGAAACAGGGCAAAGGACGAGGAGTATGAGCAATCTAGTTAAGCTCAGAAACTCACCAACTCAAGAGAAGGAAATGATCATAAAGATCAATATTCATCAGAAAACCAGCTTCAGACAACTTTAATTGTTAATAAAGAGCAAGGCTGATTATGACATCATTAATCCTATGACAGGAAAAAATCGATCCCCAACAAACATCCAAGTGCAAGGACGAATTGTATCTCTAACCAGAACATGTGCAGAATGGACATTTCGACTACACAACCATCAGATATATACTGATAACAATGGCAAATACTGTTAATTATCTCCCTTTCCTCTCTAAATAATTAACATCACCTCATATCAATAATTCGATACCTGACACTTTGTATAGACAAACCATCCAACGTGATGAACTGGAGCACTCCACCAACTGAACGCCTCTTAACTCTCTCCACCTCTAGGGGAAGGAATTGGATCAAGAGGGCAAAGTGAGAAGACCTTTATACTAGGCCTCCAACTCACTGGACATAAAATTTTTGGTTAGATAACCTAACAGTATTAGTAGGAAATGGAACCATGGTGGAGAGAAACAAACCCTCTGCTGATGTGATGTCCATTACATATCGTCACACAGACCTGCGGACATAAACACAAAGAGAGATTAGTATTATATAGCACCTAGTTGAAATAAACCAACTAAACAAGGCGCTTATCACGGTAACCGCGAGTCCCGGAAATACATTACACCGGGGACAAAACTCGCTAATTTTACTAGAAGTCACCTGATTTAAAGGTCCTGGGCCCTCCTCTGGCGAAGTCATCCTTCCTGCCATCTTTATCAGGGATAAACACTTCCAAATTTACACAAAAATACTAAGAATTGAGTCAAGAAAAGCTCTAGCACAAAAACATGTGTAGACTCACTGCCAATAAATTAGCAAAGAGCAAGTGCTAGTCTGCGCATGCGCGGTGGTGGGGCTGGCATCCGCCAGACTACGCTCTGACTCCCTGCCCAGTAGGGGCACCTAACTGTTTTAATCTGAGTGTTTATTGAGTGAAAGCCGATATTTAGCAATATCAAAAGTATTAGGGAGGTAAGTATACTCTTGATGTGAAAAGCGTCAGACCAGTCTGTGTCTACCTGTGAATGCTCGACCAGGAGTGGGCCTTCGTCGTCCTCTAGAACATTCACAGATGATTACGTAGCTAGAGGAACCGATACTCCTGGCAAACCAGTGAAAGCATGCGGTCCTGATAGAACAGGCATGCCAAAACTAGCTTGACCAGGCGCAGGCGCCATGGCATTACATGGGGTGTAATTACTCGATACCCCACAGCCCTGGCCAGAACCAGCTATACCATCGGCAAGCCGAGGTATGCAGTAATGCTCGCAATCCACCCCAACCTGGGCTAGCTTCTGCGCCGTGAATGTTACTCCTGCATGAGCAGACCCATGGAAAATGTCACCCGTGTTCCCTGCGAGGGGTGCACATTCATCAGTTTCCATGTCCACGACGCCAGAAGGCGAGCCCAGCAAATAATCCGGTTCCTCCTGCCCAGAAATATTAGACTCCGGGTCACCGAGAAATGCTAACCCAGACTGGCCAGGAAAAGTACCGTAAGAGGTAGTGGTACCTATAGGGTGCGGATAATCCTGGGAACCCGATAAGAGGGAACCAGACTTCAGCGACACCTGCCTACGAACAACCGGCGCGGCCAGCCTGCTGCCTGTGTTCTTATAGTGAGCTTGGGGATTATTTGCTCCGGAGCAGAATGAGACAAATAAGGATTTGGCCTAGGGAGCATGCCGCAAAGCATCTCTGAATCTCTAAATCTGTAATGATCTTTTTCATCTCTCCCAAAATCTCTAGACGGAAGGCTTCCATATCCATGGTGGATGAAGCCTTCCTCTTACTCTTCTTACTACCACTTACACTCTCCCGCTCCTTCTTTGAGCGCTTCTCATCATCTGACGCCTTCTCCTTGGCCTGAAACAACAACCACTGAGACATTAGATCGCAACCCCCACCCCCTCCCCCACTGTTTACATACATCACAGTTTAACAGTGTTCCACAAGAACTGCAAGTAAAGCATAGATGAGGGGCAAATCTAGGCTTAATGAAGCGACCACAGTTGGGACAACCAGGTTTCTGAAAGGCCACAAGACAAAGACAATGAGTATTTTAGTTAATGAATTAGTAAACTCAAACCAAAATAAACAGGAGAGGACCAATGGCCATAAAGACCATTGCAAAAAATTTTCTTAGATAAACCAGAGTTGGACAAAACCCTATTTTTGTTAATAAAAAGTGCAAGGCTGATTATGACGTCATATCTTCAAAAATAGGAAGGCAATCCGACTGGAAAACAATCTCCAGGTGTAACTGTTTATCTGATGTTTACATAGCTTGTATCACTATCCTTTCCAGCTTTATGCTCTGGATTTTGAATACAATTCATCCTTACTGATAAAAATTGGCAGCAGATTTCAGAAATATTTCTTAATAGTTTGAAGTGCCTAATAACACTAGAATACCTGCTTCTTTAGCATAGACATACTACCCGATCTCATGAACTGGATGCTCCACCATTCTCTATGACCTTTTAAATCTCTCCACCATAAGGGGAAGGGAAATGGACCAAGAGGGCAACGAGAATATCTTCTTACCAGACCTCCAAGTCAGTGGGTATAGTTTTGTTCCTAACATGTTAGTGGGAAATGGAAACTTGGTGGAGAGAAAAACAAACCCTCTGAAGATGTGCTGTCCTTTTCAATCATAGATAGATACCTGTGGACACAAACACAAAGAGAGATTAGAATTTCATAGCGCCAGATGTAAATACATAAATTTGAATGGCGCCTATCATGTCTAATCGTGAATCCCGGAAACACATTACACGCGGGATTAAAAGGCTAAATTAGACAAATATGTATTAGAATTCACCTGGTAACTTGGTCCCGGTCCTTCCTCCGGCGATTTAGCTTGAGAAGACATTGTTATCATGTGGAATTGAGTTTGTAAAGACAGAACAAGCAGAAAACTTAGCAAAAAATTTAGTATCTCTTTGCCAATAAATTGGAAAAGAGGAAGCTTGAGTCTGCGCATGCGCGAGGTTGGGGGCTGGCATCCGCCGGACTGCCATCTGACTACCTGCCCAGTAGGGGCACATAACCTTTTTAATCTGAGTGTTTATTGAGTGAAAGTCGATATTTGGGAATATCAAAGAGTGTTAGGGAGGTAAGTAAACTCTTGAAGTGAAAAGATGCTTTTTGAGAGTAAATTTAATTTCTTCTCTCAAATTTTGATCAGTCTTTCTTCTTCTTTTCGTTCGCTGATCATACCGCCAGTCCTGTAAGTGACTATCGACATGATCATAAAATTTTGATCAGTTAAATGTAAATAGCCATAACACACATTTTACTCTTTAAAATGAGTACACAGTGGAGGCTTACATGTATGTATAACGTAGAATTAGTATTGTTGTAATCTAAATTTCCGCCTACAGCATTTTTTATTTCTGCCTTTAAATTTCTACTACTGAAAGATGCTTAAGTGATATACCATTATAGTTGCAGCATGTTGTTGCCCAATATAGTGGCTGTTAATCCTGTAAGTATTTTATAAACAATCTGTTTGAAAGTTCAATTTAAAGTGAAAAATGTGAACACAGAGAAATCGAGCATTTAAGTAGCTTGCTTTCGACTGATTTTAATGTAATCTTTGTTAGTATTGTTCTTAAAGATTGTTTAATAATCAAATTTTTGACGAAATTATGCTCGCTATTGTTGCTATATTCCATAACAACTAACACATTCAAAATTTCAAATTTTGCCAAAAAATAGACCACTTCATGAATCACGTCCAGAGGGTTAATAAATGCATACTTAATTAAAGATACTGGTGGCTTCAAGATTCCAAGGTTTAATTTTCCATGACTTTTTCATGACATATGAGAAAAGCATTGAGTTTTCAGGATTTCTAGGCCTTGAATAAATCACACTTCAATGGTCAAGATTTGTCAAGAAAATTGAAATCTGCTTAATGAATGCCCATTTGCATAACAAGACTATTTTCGAAAATTTACTCCTGGAATGACTGGCTTAGCGACCCAGTGATAAAACTTCAAAAGTATAGTAGTCTAATGCTTGAAATGCCAGTGTTTTAATTTCGAAACAACTATATAAGAACGCTGTTGAATAGTTTGAAAATAATCTCAGTGGAACCAACAGCTCTCAGTCCTATTATTTTCAAAATATTCAACAGAATATTCGTTAGATCATAAAA